>OX940969.1:4722200-5250749 GCA_954870475.1 Euphrasia confusa | reverse complement strand
TTCGATCGTATGTTTCCTCCATCCGTGATCGTTGAATCTTTGTGTGTTTACGTACCTAGCTACTATTACTCTTACGTATTACTCTGCTTGTTACCAATTCTACATTTTTACCGTGCTTCTTAGTTACTATCTACTACATTTTTACCGTACGCCTGCTTCTTTCAATATCTATACTCTTATATTCCTCCATTCCCTTTTTCTTTTTCTTTTTCTTTTTCTTTTTCTTTTTACGCCAATTAAACACATGAATTTACGTCCGAGCGAGTTCGTACAAAATGTATACTAATAATAAATAAAAAGAGAAAATAATGTTGCGATTTAAAGCACAAATCGCTCCCGGCGCTCGCGAATATAAACACGAGATGACACAAAGAAAAAGATATGCGTAAAAGAACGAACACAGAATTTACGTGGAAACCCAAACACGGGAAAAACCACGGGAAGGAAGAAACAATTCACTATATCGATGAGGCTTACAATAACTCGTCTAGTCTGATTTTCGTCTACCGGAGAACCCCAATTTATAGGTGTAGCAAACCTATTAAATTGGTAACAATTAGAATTAGGAATAAATCCTTTTTTCCTAATAAATGACTCCTAAATAATTAAGGAATAAAATTATATACAATATAATTCTTATTCCCTAATTAAAACAAAAAACCCACGCAAAAACTCCTCCTCACGCAAAAATACTTTACGCTGAAATCTGCGCAAAAATCTTCTTGGTGTCGTCCGACAGTCTCACGCTGTCGGCCGACATGCCTGACGCATTCGCGCCACTGCCCCAGAGTACCAACGCAAGTGCGCTGAGAAAACTGGAGTTGTCGTCCGACACTCCTAGCTGTCGGCCGACACCTTTGCTGGGCCAAATTCGAGTCATATACAACAAATCTCCACCTTGACGAGAATCCCCGCGGCTCCAAGCCGCACCACCCACCAACGATCATAGGCCAATGTTTCTTCCTTCCACCCAGCCCCGTAGGGCTCACTCAAAACATGAGCAACCTAAGTTTGAGCCACACCCAAACTTAGTACAAGAATCCGAAGTTGCACCGATCACCCCTTGGATACCGCCAAGCTCCGTGACCATCACGCAATCTCCATTCTCAAGTCTCGCCTTCTCGCCACTATCAGCACCACCTGCATTCGCCATTACTTCAGTGCTATCCATAGTACGCCTAGGCTCGATCTCCGATTTTTGAATACTATTCGGGTTAGTATTCCCGGTGTTGTGCTCTTTACGATGCTCTGATACCACTTGTTGCGATATTGAAAAACTAAATCGCTCACGGCTCTCGAAATATATATGAGATGCGAAGAAAAAGATAAACGAAAGAACGAACACACAAATTTACGTGGAAACCCAAAACACGGGAAAAAACCACGGGAAAAAAGAACAAATCGACTACATCGTTGAGGCTTACAATAATTCACCCTATGATTTTCGTCTACCGGAGAACCTCAATTTATAGGTATAGCAAACCTATCAAATTGGAAACAATTAGAATTAGGAATAAATTCTTTTCCTAATTTATGACTCCTAAATTATTAAGGAATATAATTATATTCAATATAATTCATATTCCCTAATTAAAACAAAAAAGCCACGCAAAAATCCCAGCAGAAGCTCACGCAAAAATCCCAGCGCAAACTTGCGCTGAATATCTGTCGGCCGACATCACCTCGCACGAACGTGCCACTGCCTCTGAAGATTTTCCGCAATCGCCACGAGCTGATTGGCCTGCTGTCGGCCGACAATTCCAGCTGTCGGCCGACACCCCCTTTTGTTTTCTGATTCGAGTCACTAAAATAACACCCGGTGTCCCCGACACCATCACACATGCATGAATTTTCAACCAAAAGTGATCCCGACTCACTTTCCAGCGAATGACTTCCTTGGGCAGAGGCAGTTGCCCTCGTGGTAATTGTGTTGCCGCACAGCTCATACAATCCACCAATCGTTCTCTCGCCTCGCAAAATAAGTCGTCTACCCCGACTTACTTTCAACACTCCACCTTTACAGAAATACCGGTATCCTTTCTGATCTAAGGTGCTAAGAGAGATAAGATTCCTTCTCAGGTCTGGAACGTACCTTACATCACCGAGGGTTCGAATATTCCCATCGACCATCTTGATTCTCACCGTTCCCGTGCCGCGTATCTCACACAATGAGTCATTACCCATGACCACCGTTCCACCGACACTTTCATCAAACGTGTCAAACTCATCCTTGTTGTGACACATGTGATATGAACATCCCGAATCCAAGATCCACCCCTCACTCGTTCCCAAATCGGATACAGCCAGGAGTTCACCATCGATGAAACCTCCTTCTCCGAAATCGACCACGTTCGATTCCTCTCTCCGATTTTTCAGGGCCTGACAGTCCCTCTTCATGTGGCCTTCTTTCTTGCAGTAGTGACAAATCCCCCTGAATCTCTTCTTCTTTGCCCCGCCCTGGACATTAAGACTTTCACCTGGATTTTCACCACTTACAACCTTCTTCATCGTCTCCTTTGATCTCAAAGCATCGACCAAGTCTCCAAGCTTCAGGGTCTTACTACTATATAGAATAGTATCCCTAAACGAATCATACGAAGATGGCAACGAACAAAGCAAAATCAAAGCAAGATCTTCTGTATCATACTTTAACTCCATGGTCTCAAGATCGGACACGATCTCCATGAAGGTAGACAGATGCTCTTGCAGGCTTGTACCCTCCACCATACGATGCGCGTACAACCTTTGCTTCAGATGCAACTTTGTGGTCAAAGTCTTCGTCATACACAGATCCTCCAACTTCGACCACATCTCTGCCGCCGTCTTCTCCTTGATCACCTCTTCGAGCAAAGGACCAGAGACGTAGACCGAAATTATACCTCTTGCCTTTCTGTCCTTCCGAGCCTTCTCTTCTGGCTTCATCGTGCTTGCCATATTGTCCATGCCCAGCAACGCATCATCAAGGTCCATGTTGGTGAGAACCGACTCCACCTTGAACTGCCATGTAGAGAACCGCATGCTCCGATCTAACAACGGAATATCAAATTTCGCCGACATCTCTCCAAATATTCACGAGCACCACCGAAACACGGAAAACCCAAGTCGCGACCTCAGGCTCTGATACCACTTGTTGCGATTTAAAGCACAAATCGCTCCCGGCGCTCGCGAATATAAACACGAGATGACACAAAGAAAAAGATATGCGTAAAAGAACGAACACAGAATTTACGTGGAAACCCAAACACGGGAAAAACCACGGGAAGGAAGAAACAATTCACTATATCGATGAGGCTTACAATAACTCGTCTAGTCTGATTTTCGTCTACCGGAGAACCCCAATTTATAGGTGTAGCAAACCTATTAAATTGGTAACAATTAGAATTAGGAATAAATCCTTTTTTCCTAATAAATGACTCCTAAATAATTAAGGAATAAAATTATATACAATATAATTCTTATTCCCTAATTAAAACAAAAAACCCACGCAAAAACTCCTCCTCACGCAAAAATACTTTACGCTGAAATCTGCGCAAAAATCTTCTTGGTGTCGTCCGACAGTCTCACGCTGTCGGCCGACATGCCTGACGCATTCGCGCCACTGCCCCAGAGTACCAACGCAAGTGCGCTGAGAAAACTGGAGTTGTCGTCCGACACTCCTAGCTGTCGGCCGACACCTTTGCTGGGCCAAATTCGAGTCATATACAACAAATAATGATCAAATCAGCACAAAGATACTCCAAAAAAATGATTAAATCAGTACAAATCAAATGAGCACAAAGATTTACTCCCAAAAAAAAATATATATATATATATATATATATTAAATAATGTATATAGTATTAAGAATGAGTTTGTCTTTTAATTAAAAATATATGGTTTCATTATTTTTTCGCAAATTTACGCCACAACTCCCTATCTCACAACATGGAGGCTTCTCCGAGAAGCGTTTCCCCAATACCAACCGGAATTGCTCTGTTCTGCGACCGCCTCCGCTCCTTATTCCCAATTTCACTCGGTCCTGCCGATTTTATCCTCTCGAGGATTAGAAACTTCTACGTCACCTTGATACGCCGCCGCAGGAAAACTTGCCTCCCCCTCCCTTTGCCGTCTGCTGCCACCACGGCGTCGCTCGACCAATCTTCTGCGTACGATTTCACTATCACTCAATCTTCGTTTTTCATTTTCCCCCCTTTCCGGTTAGGTCAATAATGTTGTTTTTGATTCATTTTCAATATGTGGGTGTGTTATCTGTTTCATTGTTGTAAAAAGTTTTCATCACCCATAATTATCGCGTTTCCTCATAACTAGTCACACGGTATGATTATTTAAGGGGATGATCAAAGTAGATAGTATTGGGTTCATTCGATAGGATTAAAAGCGGACAGAATCAAGGTTTGTGGTTACAAATGCTTTCCCATGCTCCATTTTCAGGATTACATCCGAGGCACGCAAAGTTTCCAAGTTGCTGGAGGATATCATCGATCACGTGCTTCAAAATATGCACATCATCCAAAAGCATTTAGGGTTTTGGCAGTCCAGAGCGGAGGTCGGCATGTATAAGTGTTAGTTCTATTGTGAAAATTGGGTCGATTTGGTAACATCATATTTTTTTTTTTTTGAACTCGATGCAATTTAATTGATCAGGGATCAAATGCTCAGAAAGCATACTTCATGATATGCGAGCGAGGGCCAAGTGCATTCATTAATGGTACCCTCCAACTGATACGCGATTCTATGGTTGATGGTTCCATCTTTCAGAAGCTGCATTGTGCAGCATGCTCTCATATATCTGAAAGGATTAGTGTCTTGACGAGTTTAAGATACTTCATGGCTACATTTTTGGCCAAGGTTGGTCACTTCACCACACATTGAGTTGATACTTTAAACAAGTCAAGAAGCTTATTTTGCGATGAAACATTTTTAAGTAGCATCTAATGTCCAGAACTTGAAATAGTATGCACATCGTTGAAGCCCTGAGATGGTAGAGCACGAATATCATAGGTTAAACAACAGCTTAACAAGAGGTTGAGTTTCTTAAATATTTTTCAAAATTAACAACTTCTGCCATAGACTTGGTCATGTCATAGATGGGTAACAACGACTTCTGTTCACTGTTAATTATTACTTCTATAATAGACTGGTAACTCTAAGAAATTAATGTATTGTTTATGTTGCAGGTAATTGCAGTCCTTTTAATTTTTGCTAGCTTTCTTTAGTCTACTATTTACCTTCTACCACTCTACTTGATGATCACCTTATCAGGGTTGAATGATTTACTGTATATAATTTATTTATTTTAAATAAGTTCATTCTTTCCATTTCTTTACTTCAGCTTCAGTTTCTAATCCTTTTCGTTACTTTCATTGTGGGGGACAAATTGTATGCATGTCTTCTACACAAAATGATCGACCATTTCTTCTTCAAGTATAATTCTGTTACTGTAATTTTGTTTTTATCAAAAAAGGTAGTTCGCGAAGAACTGATATAAAAAGAAACTTTGAAGGGTCATATTGGGCTTGTTTTCTTTCAGTTCTCCTTTACCCATTGCTTCCATTTTAGGCTCTCCGTCCAGCTACTCGTGCATAGCAACTTAAAAGTATAGAATTTGGCTACCTCTTGTTTTTCCTGACAAATTAGTGAGATTTCTTTGTCCTACTATTTCCTTGCCAAGGGTGCACTGAACTGACTGAAGCAACAGTTATTTGATGTTATGTATAATTGTATTTTGATGCACATTAACTAGGTAAAAGTAGTAACAAATCGTGCTGAAATAAATGTTATTGGAAGAACCTGGATGTGATAAATAATCTCAATAAATATGTATATACGTTCGCTTTGGTGAGTTGTTTTCTCTACCTGAAAATGGACAGGTTTATATGGAGGTTGACAAATTCGGGGAGGATCTGGTTAAGGACCCAGAGAATTCATTGCCCTCATTATTGGTTGCTATCAATGATCTATTTTTGAAATTGGAGGCATCAATTGGCCATTTTCACGCATATCGTCAGGTAATTTGTTTTGTTTCCACAAGAATATTTGTAAAATCTTTCTTGTGTAAGCGTGCTACTGTAATGAGGCACAAAGAACCTTTTAAGATATGCTTTCTGTAGTTATCCATTTACTTCATTTCCCAAAAGGAAAAATTTATTGTCTAACGGGAGTGCAGAGAGGCTCATCAGTGGATGGAAGCTATTCAATTCCGTTGATGTTTACTAAGCTTCCAGAGGTTAACCAGGGAGATTCCCGGTGGACAGATTGTGAGATTACTGATGCAATCAAGTTAATTCATGATAACCTGCACAGACTCGACTCCTATTTGTCCGTGCTTGTAAGTTTTTTTTCTTTCTCAAATATGACTCACGTGGTATGCTCTTGGTATTTGTTTTTCTTCTATGTTCAATTTGGTTTTCCATTTGAACATTTCTTCTATTGACCATTTTTTGTAGTTATGGACCTACTGGTAGTTATCTTGTATAGAAGGAATGTTTAATCTGTAGGATTCTGAAACTCTTGGAAATACAGGAAAAAAGTAGGACTTCATTTATTCTTCCTAGACTGAGCTTTCTTGACTTATATATGCACACAATTCGACCTCATTTAGGTTTACAAACATCGCAAGCCAAGGACAGTAACTTTGTACTGGATGCACTACAGTTGTGGGGCCTTTGGTATTACTGTTGGTTCTTTATGGCTTCTTCGTCATAGCAGGTTGATGGGAAGCTCTGACATTGACAATTGGATCCGCGAAACAAAGGAGTCAACTATAAGCTTTTGGAATGGTCATGTAGAGCAGCCAGTAAGATTTCTTGAACCCTCACATCATTTCATTAGAATATTTTCATCGTGGTTCATGTGAAACATGTGATCTAGGCTACAGAAGAGCTTCATTTTCTTGATGCTTAAACCCTAGCTGAAATTGCTCGATGCTTTTATTTCAAACTATTTCAACCTTTTCGGTGGGATCTGAACATGACTGCAGCCTGCAGGCCTCTGTGATAGGCATTTTGAAGTTATGGCGAAAAAACTTATAAGGGGAAATGAATTTCACCGATATTCAGGTCTCCGGGTAAAAAATGAGGTCCTTTCAGTTGCTTTTGAAGGATGGATTGAGTAGTGACTTTACAAGTCATGGTCTTTTGTGGTCGTTAGGTGGGGGATCTGCACTCTTCTTTGGTTTCAAAAAAACATTGTTTTCTATGACTCCTTGAACTTTCTTATACTTACTATTCAAAGCCTCGTGTTTACCACCTTCAATGAGTAATTAATTCCATTGTGAGTAATTGAGTTATTTTCATACTTCTATGTGCCTACAAGGATTTTGCATGTTAGTGAAAGTCACATTTTCTGTTTAATATTTTTGATGCATTATGGTAGGCTTTGACTCAACTTTATAATGATTCCCCTTTCTTTTAATTACAAATTTGAAACTAGGTTCTGGCTATAAGGGATGAGCTTTTTGAGACCTTCAGGAAAAGGCAAAAAGGATTAATGGAGCGTCAAGAAGTGCAGTTGACTGCTGACTCCTTACATAGGTTAGCTAGTTCAATCTTGATATCTTATATCTGGTGAGAGAAGAATCTATCTATTTTCATACACCGATCATTCTGAATGTTAGTCACCCATACTAAATGCCCATTAGTTTTTTGTACTTTCTTAATTGTAGGTGGGATTAGTAGTTGGTGAATCATTTTGTGTAGTTATACGCTTATAGCTTTGCCTTTTATGAGGGTTACAATTTTCAGGTTTTAAGGAACAGCCTGAAAACCTTGTTAAAGTTCTGATATTAAAATTTCTGTCATTTTGTTTTGTCTACAAAATACACTGATTTTGATTAGTTGCCCTGAAGATTTGCTCAATTCTTGATAAGACCAAAAACCTCACATCAAAAAGAAATATATATATATATATATATATATATATATATATATATATATATATATATATATATATATATATATATATATATATATATATATATATATATATATATATATCATTACTTATATGAAAAGATCGCATCTTTGCCCACAAAGACCCACGTCTCCTTTGGTATACTTACACACCTACGTACAATATACATACATGTTTATCGATACTTTCGTATGTTGCCTTACAAGATGCTGGCATTATCCTTTCAAAGCAAAAAAAGAAAAAAAAGCAGATCTAGAATTCTTCTTCCTCCTCTGGAATTTGATCGATTTGTATTAGAACGGCTTCTCTGCAATTCTTCTTCCTCCTTTACGAGGATTAGTCATCTCGCACTCCCCTTTGTAAGTAATTTCTATGTAAATTGTATATTATTAGATTATAATTTAATGAAAACATTATCTCCAAGCCACGCAAAAAACTCCATTCTTCTTCGTCGTTCCCAGTATAGTAGGGTTTCTCTGTATCTGCGTAAAGGCTGGAAGCTTATCAAAATCAGGTATCCGCCTCCTCTACCTCAATTTATTCAGTGAATTATGCTGTGATTTCTCAATTCATTATATTTTCTCTTGCGATTCCATCTTCTGCCTTTCTCCTTGAACTTATGGTTGAATTATTTCAAAGTTTCCTTTGATGTTTAGTATGACTCAAATTTTTACCATACAAAAGTATTCAGGTATGACGATCCCGATATTTCCCTTGCACTCTCGATTCCTCTTTTACTTCGATTTAAAACCCTAGATTTGGGGAAACAAATTGTTGGGCTTCATTGGTTTTTTGTATGCTTTATCTCTCTGAATGTACCGATTAAATGATTCATGTTTTTTGTGGTTTTGTTTTGATAGGAGACATATCGTCTACTCAGGAACCAGGTATATACTTCAATTTTTCTGTAATTTTCAATAAATACGGATTAAAGTCGTATTATCGCAGGAGAGTGCCACGTCTCTAGAATAGACTTACAATGATACGTACAACTATGTATGTTCGTTATTTTTTTATTTTTTTGGTTTGATCTTGGTTTTTGTTTCAAGATTCTCTGCTGCATCCACTTCTTTTTCTTTCACTTTAGCTTGAACTAAATAGGATAATATTTTATATGCTTTTCGTATTAGAGTTACATGCTGTGTATGCCAGAAATACATTTGTGTCAGTTATAATTCATCAACTTACATAGCAACTTTCTCCTAAGTCATTGGATGAAATTATTAAAAGTGAGCAAGAATCTTGGTTATTCAATAGACTCTAAATAAATTGGGTTGATGCAGGACACACCGATTACACCACTTCCCCACCATTGATGATTTAATAATTTTTTTTTTTGGTTTTACAGGATTGCAAATGAGTCTAGCCGAGTTGAGTTTTAAGCTAATTGAGCTTGCTCACCTAAAATTTAGGTATGCTCGAGCTCGACAAGCTGATCAATACAGATTTTATACAGGTATGCATAAAATTTAGGTATGCTCAGTTACTCCTTCATAAATCATTCAATATATGATTGTATATATTTTTGTTTAAACATCTTGTATTTTGTTAATAAGAGTTCTCTATCGATCTATTTTTCCAATATAAGTCGATAAATTCATCTGAATATAAAAACATACTACACACATACTGAAGTTACAGACAATCTAAAACTTTTTTACTCACATTTCAAGGACACATAAATGGCAGCAGATCCAGAAAATCCAACAGATGCACCGCAGGTTCTTAAAAGTTTATCGCCCACGATTATTCTTCTCTGGTAATTATTCTTCTCGCTCTTCAGCCGCATTCTTTTTCTTGGACTTGGGGTTCTCTCAATTAGGAATTAGATTTTTTTTGAGGGAATTGTTTTGTTTTGATTATTTGATTAGAGTATTTTTCTTTGTTCGGATTTTTTGGGTGATCGTTTTTAGATAATCTCATTGCTTTTACCCCGCTAATTCTGTCTCCCACCACACTCCGTACAGCTGCCGCCGCTCGATAGCCCTAACCGCCGTTCTTCCCCAAGGTACTGCACTTGCTGTTGATTTAGCGAGTAGATCTCTTGCTTGTTAGATCCCAGTGGTAGGTGTGTATAGCAGCATAGACACTAACCTGACCATGGATGTTTAGATCTTGTAATTTTCTCACTATATATACATGCCTAACTAATACCTAAACTTAATTGTTGCAGCAATTTTAGCATGTTCAAGAGAACCATCGACAACATTCCAAGTTACAGGCTGTGGCTTGCTTAGGTTCTACATATTCGGCAAAGGTTTGTAATTCCTTTATCTAAATTATTTACAATGGTGAGCTGATTTCAGCATCGGAGAATCCTGAAACGATTTGTAATTAGCCTCAACTTCAATGAAACAAAAAAAAAACTCATTTCACGCTATGTGTAACTTAACAGAGGTTTTGATGTATAAAATAAGCTCACGCTCGTTGATCACAATTATAAAATAATGTGGGCCCGTCTTGCATCGCAAGACGGTGTAAAATCTAGTATATATATATTTATATATATATATATCAGGTCTTAATGCGGTGGTATCTTCTTCTTGACACATCTGCTATCTTGGTTTTCTTCGAGAGTACCATTTAAGGGTGCAATTGGAATATTTTATTTTGGAAAATTTTGAAACGAAAAGGAATAGTGATAATTTTTTCTTTGAAAGAAAGAATGTTTTCCCACTGTTGAATACTTGAATTGATATATGATAAGAATTGAATAATTAAAGATGATTTAATATAATAATAGTAAACTGATTGAATATGATTTTTTAGGTAAATTTATGGGAGCAAAAGAATAGGGGAATACTGGAATTTATGGAAGAGTGTAATAATGAGTAGTGAATGGGTGATTGTTATCTCAAAATGTGTTAAATGATTTGTGGGATTCTGTAACTTTGAAAACCTTTTCAAAACAATCTAAAACAGTACCCCAGATAAAAAAAAGGTCATTTCGGCTAAAGTTTCCTTATTCAAATTCATTATATTATTCATTATAAGTAAACACGGAACATTTTGATTCTTTATGTTCTTCAAGTTGATATCGAAGGAATACTCCTCACTAGTTCACTGGGCTATCAGGGTTAGGTTCCAGCGAAGTAACTTTGAGTCTTGGACTTTGATTTCACTAATTAATTTGTTAGGTCTTCTGCATTTGTGCTATTATACCCTTCAGGATTATTTTGCATGCTCTAGCTATTCCTTTTCTTGGTTATGTGGTCTTATCTTAATCAGACTATGGATGGATAATTCTTTGTTTTTCCATTTATCATTTTATTTTATCTCACTGCATTCTATTTTACCTTCACTGCTTTACTCTCGACCTTCATACCACCAGATGTAATATTTTATTTTATTTTATTTTATTTCCTCTTTGCAGAATGCTCCAAGCTTTCAGTGAGCAGACGGAAGGTAAAAAACTTCCAGAGAATGCATCTGACCAGCAAATGCTTGAAATTGTAATGAACAGGTAAGCAGGTAACATTTCAGTTTTTATAAAATAGTATGTGAGACATCAGACATGTATTAAAAGAATAATGAAACATGATGTAAACATTGCTATAATAAGTCACTCTTATAATTGCACAAAGTTAAATTTATATGTAGTAGCTTTTTTTAGTGTTTTTCTTGTGTTTCTTTTTTATCTCGTAAGAAGAGACTGAATTAGTTCCTTTAAGGCCTCACTCAATTTCTGCAAATACTTGTGAAATAAGAGTGATTATTAAGAACTACAAGATGATATAGCCCCTCATCTTTTCTTTTAGACGAGTACTATAAAAAGTCTGTTGACACACGTTCTTTGTGTAAGTGAGATCCTCCAGATTCCAAATTGTTTTCATCTCGTTCATCAAGTCAAACCAGTATTATACTATTTTAAACCTAGTTATCTCTCATCCTAATTTACTTCTTGGATCAGTTAAATGCTTCTTTGGTCAACCTATCGATTTCATTTTATTTTTGTCTTTCTTGAATTTGAATATTTTGAAAAAGATTCCTGATTAATAAATTAATGTCAATCCAATTTGTACTTTTGAAGTGTATAAAAGATGCTTTGGATCTTGTGACTTTGAAATGTCTGTCTTGATACAATGCGCTTCAGAGTCTTCAATCCCTGCATGGCTGCATGTTGCATCTATGTTCGAGCATAAATTGGTGAATAAACTACCGAGGGACTTGAATTTGCAGGTACGAAAAAGAAATCACGCATCCAATCTCGAGCCTTATGGGCGGAGAGCTTGTTCGTGGTCTTCTTATTCAGGTAACATAGTTGACATTAGTGCTAGTCTTGATTCAGGGACTATTTGCCTTGTCACTTGATATAACTTCTGAACATACAGGTTCAGAAGCTGAAGCTAGACATTGAAGAGTGAGCGACTTTGACTGATATCTTGTTATTTATGTCGCGCATTTTCAACCAGAGGTTTCTTTTATTATGATTTGAGTTTAATAAACAGAGCAATGCTGGAGCTTGATCAGATCCTGAGGGCAAATGAGATCAACTTTGCTATTCTAGCTGCTTTGCCAGCTTTCTTTCTTTCCCTCATTCTAGCCATGTTGGTGCGAACATGGTATAAACAGGTAAGCGATCTAACTTCTTGGTCCAAATTGAAATGTGGTACAACGGAGGTAGTCTCGATTGCTTGGAAACAAAAATAACTATCTCTAATGTAAGTGTTACCATCCAACATATTCAAAATCTTACTATTGTCTTACTACTTGAAACAGGACACCCGAGCTGAAGGTAAAGGAAGAGTTGCTCGTATTCAGAGAAGACTACTGATGGTGGAAATTGAGAGAGCTATAATGCAGTTTCAGGTTTGCAAAGATCAAGAACTGGTATGTATCTGCACCCAACCTATAGTATGTTTTGTTTGTACATAATGTCATATCAGGATTCACACTCACAAACAAACTCTGGCTGAATTTTGCAGGATAATGATGCTGATTGCATGTACGGTTTGGCATTGTGTTTTCTTGATTCCCTATACGGCGTGGTAGAGAATCATGCAAAAACAACAGGCGAATGGTTATGGTTAGTCCTCTCTCTCTCTCATCTCTCTCTGAGACAGGATATTGTTCACCCGTTTTTTCTTTTGTGTGTGGTCAGTCTGAGACAGGATATTGTTGATTTGGCAAAGCCGGGCCTTGGAACCGAATACAAGTTGAGTATTGCATCATGCATGGTGCGGGTGTACGACTGCTTACTTCCATCCACAAGGCGACAGTAATTCTGAAACCAACACACTTCTAGTTCCACGCACGGAAAAATAAAGTTTACAATAGAAAGTGTAAGAGTTAGGACACAACTCACAAATAAACTGTAAACACAGATACTTCATTTATTTTTGTATTGTTCATCACCGTTCACCAAAATTCGACTCCCTCTTTGTGCGGGGTTTCGATTATAAACAAGAGGTAGAGAGCTAGCTTTTCATGCAAGAGGCATGAATTTACGTGCAGTACAAATTGTATACTTATAAAAAAAAAAAGAGAAAATAATGATCAAATCAGCACAAAGATAAGAATGAGAAAATTGAGGCCCTATACCATGGTTACCATACCATATGATCAGTATGGTACCGGCCCATTAACAAAACAATTGCGGCCCAAATTTCACTCGCTATCTTCTCACACTCCGCACAAACACCACCGCCGACGAAACAAGGACCTCGAAACCCCACCATCAAGCACAAACACCACCGCCGACGAAACAAGGACCTCGAAACCCCACCATCAAACACACCCCGCGCCGCAACAACCATCAACCATACCCTAGCGCCGCCTCAACCATCAACGGTATCACCGCACCACGAAACCTCGCCGGAGCACCATCAAGCAGCAGAAAAGAAACAACAAATCCTAAAATCGTAAAAGGTAATTACAAACCCTAATTTTTCCAAAATCAATTTCTAGTTTCTACTGCATGTTGAAATACCAAATTTCTTCATCTGAATTGCATATTCCAGCATTGCTACAATAGACTTTTCCTCATCGCCCGATTTCTTCTCCAGTGTTTGCAGTGCTAGATCCCTTGTCTTTTTACTTGAATTCACTCATCGAAGCAGAAGGTGATATGCTATATCAGAGCTTGTTCCATAATTCACTAATAGAGGTAATGATCCTGACCCTTTCAATATCTCCTCGCCTAAATTCTTCAAGACATGGTTGTGAAGATGAAAGACGAGGAGAAGAAGGCCGCTGAGGTCAGTCAGGAACTGCAGATGAAAATTGCGAATCGGGACTTGAAGCTGGAAATTGCCGTTTTGAAGCAGAAATTGGATTACGTTAAGATGCTCGCGAGGTTGTTGAACTTAGAGAAGAGCATCGACGTCTCGGAAAGCAGTACGAAAGTCTAACCAAGGAAACCGAGCGGCTGAAAGTCAACCGATCTAAAGACGTGGAGGAGCTAGCCTCTCTCCGATGGAAGAACTCGTGCTTGCGCCAGGAGTTGAGTAGCTATCAGTCGATCCAGGGTAGAACCCCTGCCAGCAAAACCCTAAGCCCCACTTCGGTAGAGAAGTCGAAACACCACCCCATACCCGGGAATTCAAATAACGAAAATACCCCCGAAAGTGTGTCTGATCTCGGCTCAGGCCACTGGTCATCCTTGCAAGTTTCTTGCCACAACAGCATTATTTATCCTTGCTACTAAGATTGTGAAAACTAAATGAGCCAACAAACTAAATGAGCCAACAACAAGATATTTAGTTTGTTGGCTCATTTAGTTTTCACAATCTTAGTAGCTATCTTGTTATGATGTGTAGTTAAATAAATTAAGTAGCAAGCAACCTTGATTCAATTCATCAATATGAAGACAGGCAAACCAACTGATCTTCTCGAGGCCCAATTACTTGCTTGCCTCAAACTGTCTTGGCTCGTGGAAAACACAATCGTGGCCAGGTACTGGATTTGGATCGGGGGAGCTAGGTGCAATGCCTTTTTACACTGCAGCCTAACCAGTGTAATTTTGAGTTGTTCATTATAAGAATATAAAATCTAACGGTGGTTATATGTGAGTTTTTCTCATGGATTCTGTCAGCCTCATTTCCATGTTTATATATTATCTTGAGAACCCATACTTCGAAAGTGAACAAATATGCAAGTGTGATATCAGACGTCTGAACTCTATTACCATCTTCATCCTCGCAAATTTACATTTTTAACTTGACAATTTTGACGGATCACGAGGGTCATTCAAAACTTAATTGTTGAACATTTTGATCAGAATGATATCCGTACAAAAAACTTAATATTTACTTTTCAAAACTTAATTGTTGAACATTTTGATCTTAATATTTACTTTTCAAAACTTAATTGTTGAACATTTTGATCAGAATGATATCCGAACAAAAAACTTAATATTTCTAAAGTAAATAATTCGTTCATATCATTTTAGTTCAGTTCAAATTGTTATATAAAAAATTACTAACTTTTTATAAAATGATATTTTTAATTGTGTGGTGGAACCTATTCATGAAAATTTTCAAACAATTTCAATGAATTCGAGCTTGTCGCCATAACGGCAATTCTTGAAATCGTATTTTTAAGACTATTTTGGTTGTGATATATACTTTCATTATTATAATTACTACTACTATTATACTCGAGTGGAAACAAAGTATAATAATGTTTCCCACCTAATTTGTCTTATTTGGACGTTAGATTATTGTAATTAATATTTAAATACTAGTACTAGTATTTTTTACTATTTTAGATGTATTGAAATAAATTTAATTGTCAAATAATTACGATTAATAAACTTTTTACAGCCCCTAAAAAAACTAAAAAGGTAAAAAAATAATAATTCCGTATATTCATTTCATTTTACAGCCTCTCTCTTGACTGTATAAATATATCGCCAAACATTTTTATTTTGTTTTTCTCTCTAAACAATATATATCCCGAATTCTCCATCTTCTGTATTTATCTCTCCGATATATTAAAATCCAATCCTCAATCATCGAGCTGACAAGGAATTCAACGCACGTCGATCTGCTACAGGTGAGCTTTCTGATGCCTTGAATCTTTTTTCTAGTTTTTATTGATTTTTTGGGGGGTGATCGACGAACGGCGGCGGCGGTTGATTTTAAATTATTTAAAAAAAAAACCTTTTTCATCCTGCGTTTGCTTGCGGTGGCTTTGAATTAGATGGAATTAGGTAGGGGTAGCCGAGATTAATTATATTTTTTAAAAAAAGGTAATGTTTTTGGACTTTTTTTTTCTCGTGATCATTTCTTAATTGGTGCTGTAATTTTGTGATTGATGGATCGATCGATCTGTTGTTAGCTTTTTTTATTTTTTTATTTTTTTATTTTTTTTATGGAATGTGGATATAATGAAACAGATTTTTTTTTGCTTTTGTGTTAATGTGATGTCTAATTATTTCCACAAGCTTGGACTTGGAGGGGGGAATGTGAATTGGATCGTAGATGGTAGTCTGTCGACAAAGGGACGATGAAATATGGTTTGTATTTGGATGAGAGAATGGTTGGGGTTGAATAATTGATTTCAAACAATTTTTTTCATCATGTTGATAATGTAGGTGAATAGGTGATGCAATCATAGATTGGTAGATGACTGTAATTCGATGAATTTTGTAACACACTCTTAATCCTTCACTGTCTTGGGCTTCTGATTCTAGGACTAGAAATCCTAAATCTTACGAATATAGATATTCTGTCTCTGTTCGACAAGTAATTTAGTTTCTGTTTCAATATATTCACGACTCTAAGTTTGGTGTATTCAGTGACTTGTTGTATTTTGTTACGGGTCCTATGCTTTGCTTCACGTTTATACTTCTTACTGTGTGTTGATTTAGCAGTTGCCCTAAATTTCTGTTGTCACAGGAACTAAATAATTTCACAGTGAGGATATGATGTCTCAAGTTTCAAAATCCAAGTCGAAAGACAAGAAGGCCGGAAAAGAACAAACCCTCAAGGGTTCTCCAAAGCCTGCCGTTCATGTAAACACCAGTACAGGAGCCCCAGCAAGCGGATACAACCCTCTTTCCGGAACCTTCCACACATTTGAATCAGCACCAGTGCCCACATCCAGCCCACTTCATTCAAACACCCGTTTCCACAATATAGACGATCCGGATGATCATAGTAATGCCGACTACGACTCCGGTTCCAACAATGGAAGCTGGTCCGGAGAGTCCGAAGACCACAAAGAAAAAGCGCCACCTCAGCCTACAGTGCCCGGAGCCGACAATGACAAGAGGGAGAAAATACGCCTCAAGAACGAAAGGAAACACCAGCGCCAGAAGGAGAGGCGGGCCCAGGAGCTTCACGAGCGGTGCAGTGGGTACCTCATGTCGTGGAAACTAGAAGCACTTTCACAGCAGTTTGTGTCGATGGGCTTCTCCCGAGAACGGGCCACGATGGCCCTCATCCTGAACGAGGGCCGAGTGGAGGAGTCGGTCACGTGGCTTTTTGAAGGCGGCGAAGAAGATAAGCTAACCGAACATAGTAATAATAATAGCAGTAGTAATCTGAAAATTGACATATCCGAAGAGCTCGCTCGAATTACAGAGATGGAGATCAGGTACAGGGCTTCCAAACAGGAGGTGGAGAGAGTCTTGGTTTCCTGTGAAGGTAATATCGACAGGGCTGAAGAAATACTCAAGGCCCAAAAAGAGGAGCCTCCTGCTGCTGTGGTAGAACCCTCTAAGCCTCAAGAAATAAGTGGTCCTAGTAAGCAACCGGTACAAATTTATCAGAATCCGACAAGAATACAGACAAAATTAACTGTCGTACAGCAACAGAAAAGGGATGAAAGGGATTTCAACTATACCAAACCTCCACCGATCGACACCGGGGTGAAAAACATACAGATGTTGAAGAAGGCCTTTGCTCCCCCAATAAAACCGGAATGGAACAAACCACAGCAGATTATTATTGCTAGTGCGAGTGCGGGGTCTAATCCATCTGAGACGGAAAAACGAGAACCACCTAAGTATGTGAATGAACTAAAGAATTTGCAGCTGGGGTCAGTTAAAGAACCTGTTATAGTCATGCAAAGACCTCAACCTATTATCACTCCTAAGCAAGCTTCTAGAACGAGCCTTGGCTCGTCCCCTCCAGGGCCGAACATGGGTTGGTATTCTAATTCGGTTGAGACAATGAAGCCCAATGGGCATGTGCCGTCTTTTGCCGTTAATTCGAATCCTTTGTACAACCAATTTCATTACCAGTCACAGCAGCAGCAGCAGCCACAATATGTGTCCAGCAATAGAATGCCTTCCCCAGCTCTTGCCCCAGCTTCGTCCCTCGGTCTTTATTCCGGGATAGGAACGAACGGGTCAGGGTCACTAGACTGGAAAATGGGCGGGTCGATATTACAGTGTGATTATGCGAACGTGGACTGGAGTTTGGATCGCAGTGCATTGCCCCCTAGGCCCCGTTGGGCCGTCGAGACAGTGGATTTAAACAGTACGCGTGGCTATGATTCATTCGCTATGAGAGCCCCAGTGTTGTCTAATCGAACTGGCGTGGTGGTTAGGGGTTTGAGTGAAGGGGTGGATTCGAAGGATCCGGGAATGGTTGTTTCTCGGGAATGGACTTCTCCGTTCGAAGAGAAGGATATTTTCAGTTTACCCAGACGTTTTGTTTCGTCGACTACGCTATAAGATATATGAATGGTGATGAAATCGTTTTAAGAATAAAAGATGAAAGAAAAAAAAAAGACAGGTTGCATTTTGTGTTGGTTCTTATGATGCTTTAGCCTTTTGTTAATGTTGATTTGTGTTGTGGAAATCTTTCAAATTTTATTTATTTGCTCTTTTACTAAACAATCATCACTCATATTCTTAACCCCAAACTTAAGTGGATTTGAATAAAAAGGTTAAAAAATATTGGTCATTTCATGAAATTTGAAATTACTTTATGCCTTTGATCTACAAGAATTATCCTTTGCAGTAAAATCCTATGGAGTAAGCAGACAGGTAATCAATGAACTTAACCGAAAATTCGCATTTGATGTGATTCGAATAACATTTTGTTTTTGTTCGACTATACAACGACATACTATTCCATAGACTGAGATGGTGACGTTGGAGAGGTGCAGGCGTTGGCAGATATAGGTTCCGAGTACCACTGGTTCGTTGGGCGGGTGATAAAGTTTGCTTCTGCATTCAGAAAACAATTGTCAGAGAGTATTAAATTAGGAGTACAAATTAAATCGAAACGCAACAATATTATCAATGATATTTTACCTGATACGAAAATATCCTTGTACTCAGCATCATCATAGACAAATTGAGGGGCTTGTTGAGAACCGATGCCCACTATAGTGCTCCCACTGCGTAAAATTATGATGCGAGTGTTTCAGATAACGAATGCGCATTTACTTTCTCAGTATGTTTTTGTACAGAGACATAATATCAAGACACTTATAAACAAGATCAAATGGTGTGTGTATAGACTTTACTAACACAAAAAAAGCCAACTTTTAAAATCACTAAGACACTTATAAACAAGATCAGATGGTGTGTTTCATAATTTTGAAAGTTCGATTTTGTTTTTTAATTACTTTAAACATCAAGGGCGGGCTATTGTTGTTGCAAGTATCCCTGTATATAAATACAGGATTGATGAGAGAAACAATGAATAAAAACTATACACAAGACAATAATTACCTCCCAGACATGAAAACAGCATTATACTGTCCTCGGCCCGCGGCGGCTACTTGCTGTTTTAACCTTTTTAGTGATGGGAGGACTTCAAAAGCCGGAGGCTCTGCAAAACATAAAATGACGAAACTAAGATGAGAGTTCAAGTCTTATTCTTCCCAATAGGGATTATTACAAAAAATACCCCTGATTTTTAGTCTAATTAAAGAAAACCCCTAATTTTCAAAAATTACAAATTTTCGATTGTGTAAAAAATATACTACCACTACCACACAAGCAGTTCTTGAGTTCTTACCCAAATCATTGATGCAAACATCCTGTGATATTCCATTACTTGAAATCTTCTCTAGCAAACCCAAAGGATCAACATTGCTTGTATTGTCCAGCCGAAATGCCTGGAAACCAAGAAGAAGTCTTAAGAAGATTTCGACATCGAATTAAATCATAGTCTAGAAAACATTATCTAGTTCATTAAAATGATCTATAATAGCACCTTGTAAACTTCAGCAGTTGGGCATGCCTCTTGCGGTTTAATGAGAACCATTGGAAGGTCAAAAGGTATAGGCGTAGGAATATCTTCAACAACCTGATACAGAAAAATTCACGGGTTCAGGAAATTGTAACTTTCAAAATTATAAGAAAATTGCTCGAGTATTGACCTTAAAACAAAAATGGCAACTTTCAAAATTATAAGAAAATACCCTTGAGGCTTGATTCCGTGTTTACGGGACTCGCAATAATACTTTTATTGATGAAAAGGCGAGCTTTAGAAATGTTTTCTTACATATGAAGGGGTAAATGTAAGACAATATACAACCTCGGTATTATTTATGATTTGGAGAGTAAACCTTTTTTTAATTAGTTCAAGCGTCTAGGGTACCTTTGTAAGTAACCATTTTTTCCATTTACGAGAATATATGCAAATACGAAGCTATTATTGCCACCCCTCAAATTTACAGACCCGAGATTACAAGTTAGAGCCGAATGACCATATGCAAAAGACATACCTCGCCTCTACCCGTGCAATAAGCAGCTCCATGCGAGAAAAAAAAGGGAATATCTGAACCAATCTCACCCGACCACTCTTGGAGCTCTTTCTCAGTGGCAACAAAACCACTAAACTGATTTGCCGCCCACAAAGCGGTGGCGGCATTACTGCTGCCACCACCGAGCCCGGCCCCCGTAGGCACCTTCTTGTCCAGATGAATCTAGTAAAAAAAAATCAACTTTCAAACACATTTTTTTCACACTGAATTCGAATTGCGCAATCGATGGGTGCATATATAGAAGTTTACCGAAAAGTGGTTGTCGATCCCTGTCTTTTTCCTGAAAAGATTAAGAGCCTTAATTATCTGCAAGAAGGGGCAACCATGTTAATGTCCCCATGGAAAGATCATATTGGAAAATCAAACAGAGAGAAAACTGGTTCCAGTTTTACCAAATTTCTCTCATCAAGAGGAACTCCGGAGGCATTAGTCGATAAACGATCAGTTGTCTTCGATGGTGATAAAGAGAACTTTATTTTATCTCCTAGACTGATTACCTGAGGAAAACAGCAGCACTAAACTAGTTAACAACCGCAAATCCTAACAACGCCACTACAACACAATAAGGAGAAACGTTTTCGAGAGAATGAGGTTCACTAACATGGAAGAGAGACGCCAAATCGTGATACCCATCTGCTCTTTTACCTGTTATTCTCAAAAACACATTGATCTGCACTTAAAAAAAACACCAAAATCGAGCTAAACGAAGATTTGTGGAAAAACGAAAATTCGAGCTTACAACACTCAATTTAATTACCTCACCTTGCAAGGTGAAAAAAGGGTAAGCCTATTAGTCCCAGCATCCTTATCAACCTCATCCGCCAACTTATTGAATTTACCCTCAAAATCGTACGCAACCTAAACCCACAAAAATTCAAAATGATTGACATGTACATTTTAAATCTTTCTGAAAATTTCACAGTCAAAACACCAAACAAAGAAAACCCTCCTTCAACCCAACAACCCATAACAGATTAAAATTGAGTGAGATGAAAATACAGTAATACCTCCACTTGATTTGTGCCCGTTTTCGAACCAGAAGCTGTGGCTTTGACCCGATGGGTCCTCGAAAGATCACTTCTTTTGACCGAAATCGTTGACCCATTTGGCTTAAACGAAGAGGGCGGTGAAAGTTCGGTTTTCTTGAAAGAAGTGAAATGGATTTTACCGTACGGATGGTGACTGCAGAGGAAACTTGAGGAAGCCATTGGAGAGGGGATGAAATGAATTGGCCTTTACCAACTGCTTGAAAGTCAATTGAGAATTTGGTTTCACCTATAAATTCATTGCTTTGGTTTGGTGCTTTACTGTTTTATGCCATTTGTGAAGAAAGGGTGTGTGCACCTCGTGCGTGCATTTTTAGTATTTTTATAGAGCGTGGTTTTTGAGGATTTTGAGAGCAAATATTATTACTACTATTATTATTATTAATATGTTTCATTTTTTATATTTTCTTTTTGAAAACATTTCATAAAAAAATTAATATTTATAATATCACCAATCCACTTAAAATAAATACTCCTAAATGCAACACATTCAGGTTTCAAGAAAGAGTAATAAGCAATAAATAAGGATGAAAATGTAATAAATGTGATAATATATATTTTAAGTAAAAGAATCAATGAAAAGTGGTGATTTGGTTGGTAAGGGAGAAGAAGTTCAAGTAAATGGGGTGGGTATAAAATATTTATTTATTTATTTTGAAAAAATTACAGTGTATCATACCATAATGAATGAGGCAACACATTTTGAATAATGAGGATCCAAATGAAGTAACAATAAATAATGTGATAGTAAAATTAATCCTTGATCAGAAACTGAGTTTTCCACCAGTAACAGGGAAACACCAACTGCTATCAATTTTACAGCTTCTGTCAAAGCGAGTAATTTCATATATCCTGCAAAGAGGTTCACATAAGAAATCACTTTCATCTTAAACACCCATAAACAGAATTCCAGACTTTCTTAGAGCCACAAAACACAAAACAAAAGATCACAGAATCCGGCGAAACTCAAAATAGAGAAATCAATAATCGAAAGGCCACCTCATCCGACTATTACTCTCTTCACCCCTCCACTTTCCGAACCACGCCTGCTATTGCTACTATTATTTTCAGTTTGAATTCGAAGGCCACAAAAACGAAAAAGGATTCCATCTTCCCTGAGAACTGCTGCTGCTGCTTCGGGCATGAGAAGAAGCCTCCGAAGGCAGCTCCACACGGCAGACAGGGCACGTGTTGTGCTCGACTAGCCACGGGACAATACAGTCCGAATGGTAAATATGATCACACGGCATCTGCCTAGCTCTCGACCCCAGCAAGAACTTATCCTGACACACAGGACAGTGTGCATCCATGTTAAGATGGCTTTGGGAGATCCTAATAGTCGGCATAGAATCGATCGCTGAACGAGGGGCTGGGGGCGGGCCCGTCCGCTCGTTCGCTCTCAGCTGCTCGGTCAGCTCGCGAAGCCCGTGGCCCGTGAAGAGGTCGTTGAAGTCGAGGGCATCAGCAGAGGTCTGGCCATGGAACATCAGATTCGGGCCCCGTCGAGCCCGAGTCCGGATTTCGAAATCGAGGCTTTGTCTGGACATTTGATGGCGCATGAGGGAGGCGAAAACATCCGTGATGTTGAATCTGGGGTCGGTGAATCCGAAGGCGGGGGGATCAGGGAGCTCTTGTATGAACCCTCCGTAGCAGTCGGGGCAGACGACTGGATTGCGGGCCCGGGGTCGAACGGGCTGGCTGCATTGATAGCACCAGTGGGTGTTCATACTTTTTCTGTATCTCAATCTCAAACACCACCTGAACTATATCTGCATAGGAATGCTTTTGTAATTGGATATTTTAAATAAATCAAATCAGGGAAATTTTTGCAGAGACGATAATCAGATTTTTGACTTGGATGATTTATAATTTACCCCCAAATCAAGGTAATCGAACAACGAGTATGAACCCTAATTTCAGAAAAACAAAATGCAAAATTTGAAATCAAAATAAAATAATAATTAATTTCTCTATGAATTCATCGGAATCACACAACCCATCAGAATACCCCGGAAAAAAATACAGATATGTTTATCCGCTGAAATTAAGGATCGATAAATCAGATAAATAACATCGGTTATAAAAGGATTATAATAAGCATTACCGGATAGTGGAGCTCGTGCATCGCTGAAAAATGAGGGGGAAATGGAGAAGGATGGAGATTTGCGGTTCCAGGAAAGTACTGTCACTTTGGTCTTTTCTAAAGTGGGCGAAGGTGACAGTGTTATACTCATCTTATTGTGTTTTTTTAATCGATATAAATTCTCCGATTTATTTTATTTTAATCTAATTAAAATTATTTTAATTTTCACTTTAAAATACATTTATATTCTTAATTTTTTAATTAAAAAATAACATTTTTTAATTAAAAGTGTATTACGAAATATTTTTTTACCAGAAATATCATAAAAAAAGAACTTTGAAAAATAAAAATTAATCCCTTATTTCAAAAGTTTATTTTAAAAACAAATTCTACGTTTTCTAAGAAGCAAAAAAAAAAACCTATCCCCAAATTGGTCTAGGGTTTTCTCTCACCTCATATAAAACCTGTTCATCCTCTTTGGCATTAACGTCTTTGAAGCTTATTTATCACAGCGTCTTTTACTACTTTTCTTCTCCACAAGAAAATCGACAATGGCCGTCATCTTCTCAGATCTTCACACCGAAGCCGGCCTCAAGTCACTCAACGACTTCCTCTCCGGAAAGTCCTACATCTCCGGGTAAGACTCTCACCATTTTTTTTCTTGGAATTTATTCACAATTTTCGCGATTTGTATTCGAATTTATGTGATGGTTGCACTTGAATTTCAGTGACCAGCTGACCAAAGACGATGTCAAGGTTTATGCCGCCGTTTCGGAGAACCCGTCTGCCGATCTTTACCCCAATGCCAGCAAGTGGTATGGAGCTGTCTCCTCGAAGCTGGCACCAAGGTAAATTTTTTTAGAATCCAAGTTTTTATGAGTTGTTATTTGGGCTTGCATTCGATGATCGAATGATGCCCGATCTCTTTATTGATTAGTAGATGATTTATTGATTGGTGTTTATTGAGATCTATGATATTAAGACTTGCAATGCGTGTATAATGGTGTAGCTTTCCCGGGAAGTCTGTCGGAGTAAGCCTGGGAGGTCAACCCGCTGCTGTGGAAACTAAGGTAGCTACTACCTCTATATTTAGGGACGTGAAAGTGAAAAAAAAATTGAGGTTGTTTAAATGTAATTAGCTTAACATTATGAAGTAAACTTCGTTTTTCTCCCATTACCATTTCTCTACAAAATTGGAGTTTTGGTCACAATTTAATTTGAGATTCTTGTATAATTTTGGTGCTTGCTTATATTTATATATCTCGTTTACTCTCAAACTTGAAATAAGAAGGAAGACAGGGGTTTGTTTTTTTGTGGGTCAGATTGCTTACTTGCTAAACTTTTCTTGATGCCAAAATGATAAACTCTTTATAGTTTGGGCTTTATTCTAAACTCAAATTGTTCGGCACCTTAAATTCTTTATGAATTCGAAATGACTTGGATTGGTTAATTTGACATTTGATCCATGATCAAAAGTTAAGCCTTTTTTCTTTGATTATTTCGTATTTGTGCTTTTTGAATTCATATTTTTTTTTTGTAGTTACTGTACAATAAGAATATTGTTTTTATAAATTTTGATTTTTTGGCTTAGATTTCTTAAACTACGGACACTGGACCGCATCAAGCGTTTTTAGATTTATAAAATAATCTAGCTTTTAGAAATAGGCGATTTTAGCAGGTTTAGAACAAGTTAATCGTCCCTCTCGCATTTGAATATGCTCAGAGGCTCCTCTTTTATCGATTAAGCAGGGCTTGTACGGGGCCTGATTTTAGTTTGTCCATTGTTGTCTCCGTAATTAGCCAAAATATCTAACTAATTGCGTATTTGAAGAAAACTTGGTGATTTAGTTTGACAAAATATCCCGATTAATAGTTAACATTCCATATTCTTTGAGGATGACAACCTCATATGTTGCTCCAGGTTCCGTATTCTGTGGGGTTTTAATGCTTTACCTTGTGTACATTTGTTTTTAACTTTGTACATTTGTTTTTAACTTTGAACAGGTGGCTGATGACGATGATGATGATCTTGATCTTTTTGGGGATGAGACGGAAGAAGAAAAGAAGGCTGCTGAGCAGAGAGAAGCTTCAAAGGCTCCTGCCAAAAAGAAAGAGAGTGAGTATACCTTCATACCATATTATATGGTTTGAGTTTTTTTTTTTTTTTTAATCATGTTCGTTAAGGTGTTTGCATTTTTATAAGGTTTTTGCCCCTGACTTTTTCATGTATTTGACATTGCATATGCTTTCCGATTCATCTATAAAATTTGTAGGTGGAAAATCATCTGTTCTCATGGATGTTAAGCCTTGGGATGACGAGACCGACATGAAGAAGCTGGAAGAGGCTGTTCGCAGCATTGAGATGCCAGGCCTCTTTTGGGGAGCATGTATGCCTTCATTTGATCCCTTTAGGGGAATAGTAAATGTTTTTGAATTATAAAAAAAACGATCTCAACTTTGGTTATTTTTGTTTTTGCAGCAAAATTGGTGGCAGTTGGTTATGGAATCAAAAAGCTCCAGATCATGCTTACGGTAGTAGATGATCTTGTCTCTGTCGATACAATGATAGAAGAGCAACTCACAGTCGAGCCCATCAATGAATATGTGCAGAGTTGTGATATTGTAGCCTTCAACAAAATCTAAAGCGCCGACCACGTTTGGCTCTATTTTTGTTAGTTCTATAATGTTCGCTCGCTTGATTCTGTTTTTCTATTAATACTTTTACGGTGAGTATTTGTGTTTTGTTGTACTGTTGAGGTGAGAGAAATGGAATTGGATATTTGCAGAATCAACTACCTTTGCTATTTATTCTTCTTTCAAATATCACTATAGTTAATATTTTTTAGATTTATGATTTTTTTTAATAGATTTTTAAAATACCTTTTTAGTGCAAAGTTGAAAAAAATACTTTCATGTAGTTTACTATATTTTTTGGACAAATAAAGTTATAAAATAATTTTAAAATTATTAATAATATTTTAAAATGAAATAGTAGTTGAAAAAAAAATCTAATTAATTTTGATTTAATAAATTTCTTTTTGTATTTTTTGTCATACTCATTTTTATTCTTTTACACAATTGGTTCATAAATTTATTTTTACTAGGTCAAACAATTGCAATTTGGACTAGAATTACAATTGCATATATTTTGAAGGACTAAAAGTATAATTATCGAAATATAGTTAAATTAGAAAAGCAACCCCAAATATATCATCATCTCCCCATCTGGTACTGCTGCTGCGCGCTTTACCTCTCTTTCAAACCCTAGCCCTAACCTACGCACCATTCACTCTCTACACTCCACTCAAACATGATGACCAGAAAACGAAAAGCCGCCGCCGTCTCCGAAGCTCCTGAGGACCCCACGGCCCAACCGGAGCCCGAACTGCCCGAGCCAGTAGATATCCAACAACCGCCCGAAGAAGACCTATCAGTCGGCGAAGGGGAAGGAGGAGCATCAGCAGCAGAAGCAGAAGAAGAAGGTGGAGAAGGGGAAGAGAAAGAAGACGAAGCCCCGGTTAATACGGCAGAAATCGAAGGCGAGGCCGTGAAAACCGACCAACAGGTCGAATTAACCGAGAAGCCCTCGGAGATCGACTCCGTCCCGGAAAACGAGGTCGGCCCGGTTAATATGGAAGAAAACGAAAGCGAAGCCGTGAAAAACGACCAACAACAGGTCGAATTAACCGAGAAGCCCTCCGAGATCGCGGCCGTTCCGGAAATTGGGGTCGAAGAAGAAGACGACGGCGAGGAGGAGGAGCCGCTCGAGAAGATTCTAGAACCCTTTTCCAAAGTCCAACTGTCGCTCCTCGTCAAAGAGGCTGTTGCGAAACACCCCGATTTAATCGAGGCCGTCCACAAATTGGCCGATGCGGACCCCGCCCATCGCAAGATCTTCGTCCACGGGCTCGGCTGGGAGTCCAGCGACGAGTCGATTACCGCCTCTTTCAGCAAGTACGGAGAGGTCGAAGATTGCAAGCTCGTCAAGGATAAGGTTTCCGGGAAATCCAAAGGCTACGCTTTCCTTCTCTTCAAGCGCCGCAGTGGGGCCCGACGGGCCCTTAAGGAGCCGCAGAGAGTGATGGATGGACGAATAGTTTCGTGCCAGCTGGCCTCCGAAGGCCCTGTCCGTGCCCCGACGGCGTCAGTGGTGGCGGCTGTCCCCGCCTCGAAAGAAACAGAGTACACGAGGAGAAAGATATACGTTACAAACGTGTCGGCTGAGATCGACCCCAACAAACTCACCGAGTTCTTTTCCACGTTCGGCGAGATCGAGGAAGGCCCGTTGGGATTGGATAAACAGACTGGAAAACCGAGAGGGTTCTGTTTGTTCGTGTACAAGAGCCTCTCGAGTGCCCATAAGGCGTTGGAGGAACCACACAAGACATTCGAAGGGCACACCTTGCACTGCCAAAAGGCAGTCGACGGGCCGAAGCACAGCAAGGGGGCTTCCAACCAGCAGCAACAAGGCCATCAGCCACGTCATCACCAAGGAAACCATCGTCATTCGGCGAAGAAAGGGAGGTACTTTGGAGGTGGTGAAGGTGTGGGGCCCGCCGGTGGGAATATGATGGGGCCTAACGCTGGATATAATCAGGCGGTAGCGCCTGCTGCTATAGGACAAGCTGTGGCAGCTTTGTTAGCCACTCAGGGAGCTGGGTTGGGCATTGGGAATCTGCTTGGAGGTGTCAATCAGCAAGGAATGCCGCCGATGATGAATAATGTGGGCTATGGAGGTCATCCCGGAGGATATGGAGCTCCGCCCGGAATGCAGGGAGGGTATGGTGGCCAGCCACAGATGGGGAGGGGAGGAGTTAGGCCGCCCTACATGGGGCCTGGTCGCTAGGTAAAGTTGAAAGGGTATGCTTTGTTTTTATGTTAGCGTTAAATTCTTTGAAAATTACTCTGTGGTGCTTTGATATATTTGTGTCGTGGAAGAATTATATTAGTGTTGTCTGGTGTTTTCGGGAATAGTTAAGATTTCACTAGTTTAAGTATTAGTTCTTGAGCAGATTTTTTTTGATCTCTTGAAAATTTTGGTGACAGAGAAATGGTGAAATATTTTATCAAGTTAGAGAATGGAGTTTTATGAACGCTAAAGTTCCTATCTTCCATTACTTTGTGTGGTCTCTTACAGCTTTAAAATACATAAATTTCGTCGAACAATAGATTGGCAGTAGTGTTCTTATGGAGTAGTAGCTATCATTAACTCGATAACCCACCTTCTTCTGGTTTAGGTTAGTTGATTACTCGATTATATATGTTGTGTCAGTTTAAAGCATATGACTCAGAGATCAACTAGCTCATTTTCATGGCTAAGTATCTGTTTATAATTTATTTATTGAAGAGGTGATGGTTGCTAAATTGATTCTATTGCATATATATGAGCTGTACATTAACCTGCATTATTTTAAAGGCAAGCCACTTTGTATGGTAATTTTTTTCTTATGTCATGAAAAGAATTTGTTAATTTTAGCCTCGTGAGTCGTGTGTTTAAGATTGCATGGGTTTACGATTTAATTTTCTTATTTAGCCAAAATTGTTACCCTTGGGTTAAAACTTTTACTTTATGAATCTCATTCTCAGTTTATTCGTTGCCTATGGGTGAAAAACAATTTTATTTTTTTTCAAATTAATATTTCATTTCAAATGTATTCACTGTGCAGATTCTTCAAAAATGCACCAAACTTTTAGTTTTGGTCTCTGGTGATTCTTCTGAAGTTCAAGCTCTCTTGCAAATGACGTCTTCCTTCCTTGTACCCAAAAGTTGTCATTTGACTAAAGACTAGAATCTAAAAAATATGTATCTTTATTTCCCTCAAAATACTTCATTCTGACTCTGTTGAATAAATATTTCCTGAGGGTGATATTGGATTTTATTTCAAATCGAAACTTTTCTTCAATCATTGGCAACCTTTGTTACGACATCCCGCTTGGCTTTTTCCTTTGATTTGAAAGGCTGATGATTGTTTTGTTTGCAATCTTTAAGATTGTTAGTTTTACTTTTTAAGTTTTTAATTCTGTTATATAATTGTGTTTGCGTTTGTGTGACTTTGTTAACCAGCTATATACTGTGATCTTATTACAGTTCTTTATCTATAATTAATATATTTCAGAATTGTTCGAATGATATCTCCATGGCTGCTACTCTGTAATGTGATAGCTTTTTCACTATTAGTTGCCACTAGTAAAACTGTTTTTTTTCTGGAAGCTTATAAGTTCACTTATTTGCATTCTTATGATATCTTTCAAAAAATAATTAAGCCTAAGAAGTCAGAGAGCTTGTAAGTTCCTATGACAAAATCTCGACTTCTTAGCCGGAGAAGAGCTTTCTTGTCATGTTCTAAAAATAGTAGTTCCTTGATTAATTTCACAAACCCCCCTTGAATTTCAGCCTATTATCAAAAAACTCCTTCCATTATAAATTGTGTCCTTGAGATGTTATTAGTATTTGTTGAGTGCAAATCTCAAGGGAAACTTTGTAATTTTGAAATGGTAACTTGACTCTTTCATAATTATGCTATTTCTCAAGGATGAGTTCTTACTTTAATCCTTGTTATCGGTTTATATTTGGTTTTGTGGAAGGGAGGGTTATCTGATCAGCATGATCACGTGACGAAATGGTGGTTGCTTCGCGATCGATTGAGCCCTAGGGGAGAAAACTTTCCTATGAGGGCTTCTAGTTTCTGGAAACGTAGATTTGGATTGTGAACTTGACAACTTGTATTGTAGTCTTAGGTTTAAATTTACTTTCAAATAATTTTATGTACATATAATTGCCCGGTGACGAGATTTTTACTGATTTTTCTTGAACTGAACATCTTATAATAATAATAATAATAATAATAATAATAATAATAATAATAATAATAATAATAATAATAATAATAATAATAATAATAATAATTTGTATTTTTTAAAGAAAAACTATGATCGATATTCTAGAATGACAAACTATATACATAAAATTAAAATTATTCGTTCTAATTTTTTTTTTTTAAATAAATTGAATTTAATCAAACTGAAGTTAAGTAAACGTGATTAAAAAATATTAAAATTTGTTCATATTCATAATTATTGGTGGCAAGTTGGAGGATGAATTTTTCTAATACTATATTCTTTTGTTTCATAATAATTTATTTATTTTATTTTGAAATTTAAAAGTAGTAATATTTCTTATAAGTTGTAAACACTTCTTTTGTAATTAAAAAAAAAATTATATCTTTTAAGAGGGAAGATAGTATATTTTTATAATATATTTTTTGATCAAATAAATAAAATACTTTGTTTTTTAATAAAAAAAATAGCACTCCGTATTACATTTTTACACTTTACTTTTCTATTAAATAAACAAAATATTTTATTTTTTAATTAAAAAATAGTACTACCTCTATCTCAAGTAATTATGTACACTTTCATTATATTTTTACACTTTATTTTTTCATTAAATAAACAAAAATAATTTTTTTAATTAAAAAATAATATCATATCTATCCCAACTAATTATGTACACTTTCATGTTTTAAATGTTCTAATTAATTATCCACACTCTTAAATTTTATTTTATTTTATTTTTTTTAAATTTCTTACTTTAAAAATACAATTTTACTCATATTTTTCTTACTTACCTTTAAACTTTACTTACGTTTCACTTTAAATTAATTTTTTTTTCTTTATTTTTTAGTAAAAAATAATATTTTTTTAATAGGACAAAAGTCAATTTTTACACTGTTTCACTTTAAATTAATTTATTTTTTAGTAAAAAATAATATTTTTTTAATAGGACAAAAGTCAATTTTTACACTTTAGTTTTTGCGACGAGAGTAATATTTTTTTACATGTATCCATGAGAACTTGTAGCTAGAGAGACTAGTTAATTAATACTAACGCTAAGATTTTTACTATATTCACACTTTCTTCAAAAATAATAAAGTGTGATCATATTAATGGAACAGATAAGTATTTAACCAACTTTTATATTTTTGTTCAAAATTAATTGGACACGAAACATTATAATGTTATAGATTCACATGAATGATGAATGATGAATGAACCGAGTATAATGGATAGAAAAATGCACTGAATTTTCCTAAACGAAATTTAATGCATGTTTATCCTATGAATATGTAAGACGAAAATATTATCAATTGTATATGCAGTAATTATGATCGATGAATATGTAATATAGGTACAGTACAAGAAGAAAATATAAAAATTGAAAATGTCAAAAGTACTAAAAAACATTAAAAAGTTCAGATGATTTTATTTTTAGCATTTACAAATATTTATTGTGCTCATTATAATTTTATAATGGTACACACGCGGAATCAATTCATGATATGCAGCAGTATTGTTTTTGCTATACGTGTATTTAAAAAAAACACAGACTAGGCAAATAAAAAAACCATAAGTAATCAAATTTAGTGATTAATTTAATTAATTGTTTGAACCTAGAGTAATTATAAGTTGGGTTATTTGAATCTAATTAATTTGGTTATATGTGATGAATTCGTTGTTTATTCATCTATACAATGTATGACGCAACGAGATTAATGAAATCGATAAGGTACGTAATTATTGCATTCACCTTTTTTTTTCAATATAAATATATTATAATTAAAATAATATACGATATATATATATATATATATATATATATATATATATATATATATATATTAATGAGATCAGAAAAAGATTTAATGAGGTATAATGAGGTAATGGTGGTCTTACGAAGCTTGATTTTTTTTCCTAACCATATTCCAAAAATAAATTATATTTAATGTAATTCAATCTTGTTTCTTAATGAAAGATAATATACCCAAAATATTCGATCGAAATCGAGTACTATATTGTAAATTATTTTTATGAAAGGTAAATGCAGTAAATTAAGGGATAAATTTACTTTCTATAATACTACTATTATTAATTCAGTACAAAGGCAAAAGAAACTCTATTAGTTATTTTTGAAATAGTGCATAATGTACATATTTTTGCAATTTTGCTTAATCGAAATTGTCAATTAAATTGATTTTATTAAGAGATTACCAAGAGTTATAAAAAAAATATAAGAAAATTGAAGTATGAAAATGTGTTTGTTGGCACGAACACTATAATTCCACGTGACTCAAATTTAATTCGTAAAATACAAACTCTGATTTTTTTTATTATTGAAGAATGTTTTTTTTTCCTAAGTGTTTCAAAGAAAATTAAAAAAATTATATATTTCCATTATTAAAAATATAAATGCAATCCGATTTTATCTCTTAATGAAATATTGCCAAAATCTACTTAAAATATTTCATTATTATATATTTATAAATACTATAATCATATCAAATCACGTGGGCCCGCTTACGAAAAAAAAAACAAATTGTTTTTAAATGAAGCAATTAAGGATTAATTCAATTTACTTCATATAAATATAATTAATATAATATTTTTGTTTTTTTATTAAAAAAATAAAATATTTAATTAAGAATAAGAATATGGAGGGACAGTAACAGAAAAGATTTCGTAGGACTCTCTCTCTATCTCTAATATCACCGAAGCTAAGAAAGAAGGCATCCATGCACGCACACACAGTGTATCTAATCTGTATCTATCTTTATCTCTATATATATAATCTTTTTAATTCTAGAGAGATAAAGTAAGATAAATCTCTCCGAGTTTTTTCAGTTCCCTTCTTCTTCCTACTCCGACATTATTTCCTTTTTGTCGTTTTGAATTTCAACCCAAAAAAAAACCCTAATTAATTTCTTGAATACACAGAAAAAAAACCCCAATCTTTAAATAAAAAAATAAAATCCAAATTAATCAATTAATTAAAATAATCAAACCCCCTTTCCAAATTTATTACTCGTTTTCAGTGGGTGATTTAGCCCTTCTGACTTCTCTTAGGGTTTTTCTTTTTCTTTGTTACTCAACTCATCGTCAAAGATTTTCTCTTTCCCCTGTTTTTTCTCCTTTCTTGATTTCCTCTGTTTTTTTTTTCCTCTCAACAATGGAACTGCTACAGCAGGACAAAGAAGATCGCGCCAATCAAGAAACCGGAAAACCCGAAGACTCGGCAGCTGGATCGGCCTCCTCCGTCAGGAAGATTCTTGTCAAGATCAAGCACTCCAAGCCGGCATCATCGGAGCTCTTACTTGAATCGCCGTCGCCGGCGCCGGAGATCGAAATCCGGGTCCACCAGTGCAAGGAATGCAACAAGAGCTTCAGCTCCGGGAAGGCCCTCGGCGGCCACATGAGCAGCGCCCACGTCCAGGCCAACAAAGACTACTCCTTCAAGAAGCTGAAATCCAGATTCTCGAAATCCAGAGAGTCGGGCTCTTATTCGGGCTCGGGCCTCATCCACTCCTGCGACTTCTGCGGCAAGAACTTCCCCTCCCAGAAGTCCCTCTACGGCCACATGAGGTGCCACCCGGAGAGAGAATACAGGGGCATGGACCCCCCTTTGACCGGTCAAAGGAACCTCTGCTCCTCGGAAGAGGAAGAGGGCTCGATCGAGTACTCGGAAGACGACGAGGGTGCTTTCGATTTCGTCGACTCCCTTAAGGCCTGGCCCGTTAAGGCCAAGCGAGGTCGGTCAGCCCGGTCAGCTACGAAGTCTCCGGAAGGTTCGAGCTCGGAATACGAGGAGGAGGAGGATGAGGTGTCGGCCGGGCACCAACTGCTGAGGCTGCTCAAGAACCTGCCGGATTCGGACGATAAGGAAGAAGTTGGCATTAATGTCCCTTTTGCCCCTGCATTGGACCTCGATGATGAGGTGAACGTCGTGAAGAAAAGGAAAGGGGATGATGGTTGGAAGAGGCAACGGGCCAGCAGCAACATTAACCTGCAGCGTCAGCCGAAGATGAAGATCTGGAACACTGAGGACGAAAAGGGTAAAGAGGAATTATCGGCTGAAGAGTTGGAGGCAGATCTTCTGTTGGGGGCAATCTGTGTGTTGGCCAACGGTGGGAAAAGAGATATTGATATCGAGCCGGTCGTGAGAAGGGAGAAGCACGTGTGCAGCGAATGCAAGAAGGTGTTTCCTTCCCACCAGGCCTTGGGGGGGCACAAGTCGAGCCACAACAAGATGAGGGTGTCTATAATCAACACCGAGGACGAAATCGTCATTCGGAATTCAAAGTCTGATCAACAACAACAACAACAACAACAAACTCCGGGTGATAATAATAATAATGATGATGTGAAGCATGTTTGCCCGATTTGCGAGAGGGTGTTTCTGACGAGTCGAGCCCTGGGAGGGCACAGGAAGATCCATAATAATAATAAAGGTGGAAGCATAACGACTACTGCTATTGGAGATGATGGGATCATCGGTAAAGGGAAAGATGTCGGGACGAGTGTGAGGGATTTCGATCTTAACATGGTGCCTATTGATCATGACAATGGAGCTCCTGCTGCTGCTGCTGATGGTGATGAATCTGATCATATGATGCTTTAGTTTATTGTATTTCTATCTTTTTTACTTCTTTCTTTAGGGCTATCGTCTCGATGGTTTTTAGGGTTACACAACTATTCTTGGAGAAAAGCTGTGTTTTGTTTTTCTTGGTAGGTTTGAGGTCAGAGCAATTAAGGTGGAAGTTGCAACACCATGTGTAGTTAGCTTGCTTCATCTTTTCTTATGTGTTCTCTCAAGTCATGGATATATATAAAACAAGTGCAGGTTTTATTCCTTCACTATCATATTATCATATTTTCTGTGTGTTTGTGTAACAACATATATCATATTATCATATTTTCTGTGTGTGTTTGAGTAACAACATATGATATACTAGTGTAACACCCGTGCGATGCCCGGGATATGTCCTTGCGTCGTGTTTGGTGTTTAATGTGCCCTTGATCTCGCGGTGTTCGTGCTTTTACGTACATAGCTCTCTACAATATCGTTTAAAACAATTTGTTTTCGTTTAAAACATACATTACAAAATAATAAGAGAAACATACATTACAATTTGTTTTCGTTTAAAACATACATACATTACAAATTTCATATAGCAAAATTTAATAAAATAAGAAATGTACCAGTTCATACTAATAAGAAAAACAATAGTTCAAACATATCATGGGTAATGCAGTCACTCGAAGTCAGAATCCGAATACAAATACTCACGTTCTCGAACAACGAACAACGTATTTGAGTTATAATCGTAATAGAAGTCCAACTTACTGCCGACTTCAAACTTATTCAGATCATAAAAATCCTTCCATTCGCTGCCGATAAAAATGCTTTTATTTGTTTCTGATTCAGTTCGTCTACGCAAGGTCGCTTCCATTTTGATTCCACTATTATTTGATAGTGTCAACTCAGATTTGTTCTCAAGTTTAGTATTCGTGGCAAACATCCTCGGAATAGTCTGAAAATCATGAAAAAAATATAATGTTCAAATTAATTTAAAACTGATTTATATTAAGTAGTAAAATAGTTTGTAGTAGAAATTACCAGTCGATAGTGTTGATGTGCTTCAAGTTGTTCAGAAAACTTGTGCGCGAGACTCTTTAAGTCTACTTCGCGTCCTCTTTTTTTGTGGTCAACATCATACGTTATCTCAACACCATCGACATCATAGATATGTACATGGAAGTAGATTGGATCAATCAAATGAAAAGTCAGCAACTGCCCCGTTCTAATTTCATACCTTTCACGAAACTCCTGCCATCCGGAGAATATATGCAGACAACCGTCTTTGTCTTCACGCAAAGCAACAAAATGAGAAGGACCATAAGGTGTCTTGATTTGGGCGAAGTTGGGCATACGGTATGAGCACTTTTCAAGGAATGATGTAGGTATTTGCTTAGCAAAAGACAAATTTGGTTAATTCAGAGATAAATATAAACACAAAATATGAAGACAACATAGTATATATATACTTACAACACTATCAATAGCTCCATCGATGATCGTAATGTGGAATCTCATTGGAGATGGTAATGTTCTTGTTACTTGCGAAACAATTAACATATCAGTAGATAATACTTTAGATGAGCCCAACTTTTAAAACATGAAGTCAACAATCCGGGGTAATGCAGAGATAATTGGGTTATTGATACAAAAATTAAAATCTATACAAAAATCGAAAAGAATAATTTAGCGAAACTGAATTAAGTGATTATTTAAATCGAAAATCCAGATTCGACCATATACCGAATATGAAACAAAATCTTATCATATACAAAAATTTAAGTAGAAGTATCAAAAACAAACTAATCGATACAATAAAAAAATGTATAGAATACCCACAGTCAACTACACCAGGATTCGTCTTTCCGAGACCTCCACTCGAACTTCCAGCGGAATATCTAGCCTTAGGAGAGTTGGAATTCATGTCTCGTATGAGTTGTGACCTTCGCTTCTGAAAAAGGAGAAGAAAGATTAAAGACTAACCTTAAATATTCGGAAAAAAGATAAAAAAGCTTAACGACTAACCCTAGATTGTTTCTGAAAAAGATAAAGTTTCTTATGAAGATGGTGAAGCGTCATGTAGGGTATAAGTAAAAGTATTAACTTTATTTTAATTAATAAATATTCATTATTTAAAGTGTATTTCATAATAATATAGTAATATTTCAAATTATTTATTTATAGTAAAATTAAATTTGGGATAAATATCAACATTATTTAATTCCTATAATTAAGAATTGAATCGACTAAAATCTTTGTAAGACATCAATTTGATTGAATCGACTAATTGACTTAAATATTAGTAGTTTTTTACTATAGGTAAGGACTATATTAACCAAATTTAAATGGGTATAATTATCGATTAAATCTCACTATTTATCCATTTCCAAGTAATGACTATGAATTATAATTTAAATTTATTTAATTAATATTACGTACCTACAATTAATATTAAAGATTAACATTGATTTAAAAATGAGAAGAAAAAAAAATTAAGTATTTAACTAAGTATTTACTTGAACGAAAGTAAAAATTATGTTGATTAACATGCTAGTCAAAAAAATCATAGAGAAGATACAAACATATATATCATGATTAACATATAAATCGAAAGAATCGAAAAATTTGCTAATAATTATTATTTTACATAACACTGAATTGTATAGTAGTAAATTGACGTTCCGTGGTTGGTGTTTTAATGTGCCCTTGATCTTGCGGTGCTCGTGATTTTACGTACATAGCTCTATACAATATGGTTTAAAACAATTTGTTTTCGTTTAAAACATACATTACAATAGTAAAGTACATATTTGAACTTCATTTATACTCTCTAAGGAAAACATTAAAAGGCAAAATTCTAAACTTTTATTACAAATTTTGAAAGACTTCCTTAAACACCACATTATTTGTTTTGTTTGTAAGTTTACCATTCTCGTCACAACACAAAATTTTTAACCCACTTCTATTCGTCACCCTTGAAACAGCAACGTACAGTTGCCCATGAGTGAAAACCGGTTTCTTCAAAAACACACCAACATCTGTCAACGATTGACCTTGGATTTTATTGATCGTCATTGCATACGATATCATCAACGGGAATTGTCTTCGTTGAAATTTAGAAGGAATCCTCGAATCAGAAGGACAAAGTGTCATCCTGGGAATATACACAATTTCATTCGCATTTTTGCCTCCCAAGACTCGCGCCTCTATAACATAAGTCCCAAGTTTGGTTACGACCAATCGAGTTCCATTGCACAGTCCTGCCGAGTGATCCATGTTTCTTATCAACATCACCGGAACACCAACCTAAACAAAAAAAAAAAAAACAGTAAACATCAATAACTAAACATCATGTTCATATGCATAGAGCATAAACAATAAATAAAATAATCTACATTTTCATTTCATGAAGAAGATACCATTTAATATAAACATTAAGGAGCATAACATCCATTAATATTTTATATTACGAACAAACATAAAAACTTTACAAATAAGATAGAAATAACCTTTAACTTCAACTGATGATTCGGCAACCCTGAGCATTTGATGGTATTCAAGAATTCAACGGAGTGCATGTTTGCAAACATATTCTCTGCACCCTCAGACTTTTCAATCGAATCAGCACTAAGATATATTCTTTCATCCGTAGAGTGCATCGAAACCATGTAATCGTTAATAGAATCAACTTCTTCCAAAGTCGGAGCCAAAATGGCCCTACCTTGTAAGAATTCCACGTCTCCAATATGATTTGAGAAATCCGGATATATTGCATCAACCATTGAACCGATGAAATCATTGGAAGACGTTATGAGAAGATCATTGGGAATTTCTACAACAGCAACCCCATCATTGTCGTCTCCTATAGTTCCATCCCCAATCGAAGACATCCAATTAGAGAATTCTCTTAAAGTAATTAAATCATTTTCGTCCACAAAATTCTGCAATCTCATATTAGTCGTCAACCTCAAGACTTTGCATTCTCTCCAAATGTTGGAGGAATTAATCGTCGCATGAACAATATCTTGTCTCGTACCTTTAGCAATTACCGGCAAAATTTGGCGGAAATCCCCTCCAAATACAATAACCTTTCCCCCAAAGGGCTTTTCACCAGCCCGCGGATCAGAACTTCGCATAATATCACGCATTGTTCGATCAAGTGCTTCAAAACAATGCCTAAAAAATTATACAAAGTCAACTTCAGTTAGATAATTTTCAGCAAAAAAAAAATACAAACAATGTGAAATACGAAACCTGAGAATGAGAGGCGTTTTATTACCTATGCGTCATGGGAGCTTCGTCCCATATAATCATTTTAGCTTGTTGAATCAACTCTGCGAGTTCGGTTCTCTTGCTTATATTGCAGGTTGAATCATCGGTTAAGTTCAAAGGAATTGAAAATTTTGAATGAGCTGTCCTGCCTCCGGGTAAGAGAAGAGAAGCTATTCCGCTAGAAGCAACATTCAACACAATATGTCCCATTGAACGAACAGCGGCAGAGAGAGTGTTCCAAACAAATGTCTTGCCGGTTCCTCCATAACCATATAGAAAGAAAATTTGTCCTTTGTTTTCGTGGAAAGCAGACATTATCGATTCATATGCTTGCCTTTGATCACGATTAAGCATTCCGATCAGCTTGACGTGCTCTTCTGTAAGTATTTTTCGATCGTAATTCAGCTCTTCCGCTATAAGGCGATTTCTACCAATAGCTTCATCGTACTGCGGATACGACATCTTGGGATAATCTAAAAGGGTTTTCCCTTTTCTTTGCATTACATCTTCAATTTTTCTCAAGCACAAATTTTTAATTTGATAGTCACTGAGAATCAAATCTGTAAAAAAAGAGAACAAATAAAAAATCACAATTTTTAATTTGATTGTCGCTGAGAATCAAATTTGTAAAAAAAGAGAAGAAATAAAAAATCATATCAAGGACTCTTAGACCCGATGTATAGTGCATTTATGTCGTCGACACATGAATAAACTGTAAAGAATGAATTGGAGATGTTAATAATCATACCAGGGCGTTCCAAACGAATACGATATTTATTTAAGATGTCTGGTATGAGTAGATGGCTGCAACTTTCCCAAAGAATCTCTGGCCGACTGACAGAATCAGAAGTAATCAAATTCACAAATAAAGATCGAAGCATTGTTTCTGAACCCCAAACTGCAGCTTCTTCAATGGCTTTAACGAATTCATTATCGTCATCAATCAAACCACGGGCGAAACAGGTTTCTCTAAAGGTTTCATATCGTATCCCGTTATAACGATAAATATCATCATACGATTCACAACCTTTCACAACATTCAGCAGAAGTCGCATATAATACAACTCCCCCCTGGCTGGATGTACATAGTTCAATCTCCCTAGAGCAACTCTTCTCTTCCTTGGCCGCCAAGCATATTCCTTCTCAACCCAAACGAATTTCATAGAAAACTCAGCGTAAGTTATCTCTTTCGCTCTTGGAAATTTACTGTTTGCAATCATCCAAGCTGTAAACATAGTATCTTTACCCGCTGCTTTGGCCACAACATTCGTAACAGACGACCCTTCCCTAAATACAACAACCTGCTCGTTAGGCAGATGAAATTTCAATCTCACAATGTTAGGCTGGTTGAAATGAATTTCATATCCATATAACCGCCACACCGCTTCCGAAGCCGATACGTATCTGCAATCTAAATATTGCTTTATTTCATCAACAATTTTATTTCCAGCAGCGTCATTGTGAGACTGATAAAAAACGGCAGTTGCTCGATCGTGTCCTTTGTGAACGTACTTGAACAAATATTTAATAGAACGCGAACGATTGCACCACTCCACGTTAATATGGGATCTATATTTTTTCAGGAGATAAGGGTTATGGGGAACAACAGACCTAAAAAAATATGAACCCAATGAGATTATTAGAAGATGAATTTTATACAATGGCATTCTAAACGAAGTATTCAAAGATGAATTTTATTTTTTATTATCTAAGCATAAATAAAACGAAACATCCTAAAAGCATACATATTGTCAAGTTCAATTCCTCCCTTTAATATTGTCCTGCCATCATCCCTTCTTTTGTAAACGACAAAGCCATCATTATCTACCGTTGTGCGATCAACGTATTTCTTCGGGAATTTTTTTGTACATCGACATTCATCCATGCACGGTGATTTTTTATTTGCTACGCCACACGGACCATGAATCATGAACTCACTGACCGCGTCATAATATTCCCGATCTTCCTTGCAATCAGGAATCTCCGCAGATATAATACCGTCGACGACACCTGGACTTGTTGTCTAGGGGAAATTTTTTATGAACAGTAGAATATGAGCATGGGGCATTCCACGTTTCTGAAACTCGACAGTATAAACAACTGAAAATAAGAATTAAACACAATGAGAATATAAAACTTTAAAGTAATTAAATAAGAACAGTTGAAAATTAAAAATAGATAAAGGATGCACTAACTCGCAGATAACTCCCCAAACAGCTTTCCCTGACGAATATCTCTCAACATGTTGTCTAACTTAGTGTGGAACATTCGAGAACGAATATCCGGTCGATCATTTGCAGTCAATCCTCTTTCTTTACAATACCTCTCTATTTCATCCCACTTCGGATTACACGTGAGAGTAATAAACGAATTTGGATATCCTACCCACCTACATACAACCATTGCGTCATGATAATTCTGTATCATGAATCGGGCACCACCAACGAAAGAAGAAGGCAAAATAATCCTTTTACCAGTTTCTGCCAAGTTAGTCTCTCCACTAATTAATGCTTCGCCCAACGCAGCGTAAGAGTCACATCTGAAATCCTGCTGATGATTTTTTATGTAAGTAATTCTGTACGACTCAACCATCGTATAAGCGTCAACCAAGAATTGTTGAAATAAACGTCGTCCAAAAAGAATATGAGGAGATTCAGTATCCCTTTCCTGCAGCATGTAAGAGAAGTACTCTTTCATTGAAACCTTTCTTTTTTTAACTTCTTTACTCCTAGTCATTTTAGGATGAGGAACGTCATCTCTAAATCCGTCTTCTCCGTGCAAATATAGCAACGGATACTGGAGCGGCAAATACGACACATGCAACTCATTTATGCGCTGTAAAGTCTTTGATCCAGTTTCAATAATAATATCCCTGTGATCCTCCAGGTTATCAACATCTCCAACAATTAAAGCCGCCACCTCCGAAACAGTTGACAAATTGTATCTTTGGCCATCAGAACTCCTTCGGCAAATCAACCTCAATTTAATGTCATCTTCAGTGAACAAATTTTCACTATGTTCACGTATCTTTTCCCCGGCATAGCGAAACCAAAGAACCAACATATTATTCTCATTCAGTACGCTCTTGAGAAGAGAGACGATCTCGGCATGAAACTCAGCATCTTGTAGCTGAGCCTGTTTGTCTGCAGCGTTACTGTTAAACAGACAATGCGATATTAATTAAATTTATCAGAATTTAAATAAAAAAATAAGAACCGCAATCTCGATGCAAATAATTGTATACCATAAATTAATCAAAACATCTAACCTTACGAAATTAATCCTATTTACTACTTCATTTTCAGTGTCGTAGATGTACAGTTGAGCAAACATAGCTCTATCGCTTCGGGTTGGGAGTAAACTACCAATCAAATGATAATTATCGCCATTTAATCTGAAAATAGGAGCTGCCCTTCCGTCGTTAAATGACTTGTCGATCTTCCCTCCCATTGAAGTGAAAGAAAAGATCATATTGTACATTCGCATTGACTTTTGAATTTTTTTACTCATCGGCCCATTTCCGTACAATAAATCTTTGTACTTTTGTGGAGGGTCCAGGATGGCTGGTAACTTAATTTTACCTGAGTACCAAAAAAACAGTTGTTTAACTATCCTAATACTGTATATAAATAAAACAAATTATCTACCAAAAAAATATCATTATGAATACACAAATGACATAAAATATAATTACAAATACTAACCATGAACGCAGCACAAATTATACTTTGGAAGTCCTGAAATATTTCTGGACTTTTTTATTCTCTCATCTCTCCAGAATTTAGCGCCGCAATGAATACATTTCCAAACCGGATCACCAATGTCGTGATAACCTTAAAAAAATGAAAATTTTAAAACTTTTATTAATTCATGCTTATTACAAAGTAAATTAAAAATAATGCATGCGGCTGAAAAAGATTAACCTGGATATTTTGCATTCTCCTTAGAAAGTACTTGATTATTCAATGCGCAAGCACTTGGCTGATTTTCTTTTCCCTTTCGCTTTGGAGCTCCGATCGTTCTATTTACTACTGAAGGGACTACATTATTCTGAATTGGAGCATTTGAAGTTGATCCTTCGCATGTCGCCATACCACTATTTATAAAAACTAAACCGTGACCACTCTCGACTATAGGAGATTTATTAGTAGATCCGCCTAAGAAATCATAAAATGTTATCAGTAATGTATTCTTCGATAACAATATAAAGGTTAAAAATTTTGAAATAGATCGGCAGACTACATATTTTGATCTTTAGAAATATCTTTCAGTTTCAATTCAACATGAGGATCAACTCGAGAGAACTAACGGAAAACATAACAAAATTATAAACACAAATTAATTCATAATGTTGCATAATAATATAAAAAAATTATTAAAATTTATAAACACAAAGATAATAAAACCTGAATCAAATTCTGCCACACGTGCGAAGCTTTCATTCCAATTATGGATTGAGAAACATCATTCCACAACATAAAAATTACATTGGAAGAGACATCAACAACATTAATAGTTATTTTAAACCGTTCATCCCCAAAGACGTTATCCTTGCAATATTTACACCAGAATCTGGAAGCAGCTTGTTTCACCTTATGTTTGCATTTGCTACAATTTGTATAAGACCATCCTCTATCATACATAATCTCTGAAATTGAAACAACTACCCAAGCCTTCACCCGCTAAAATTTGTAGTTTTTTGGAAAATGTTTAAAAAAAAGAAAAAAATGTTAGATTAATATATTAATAAAAATAAAATAATTACAAATATATATCAAATAAAAATAAAACCTCAGAGACAGACTTCAATTGATTGAGACTCAAGAAAATAGTATTTGGGTTTAGTAAATTCGTTTCACAAAATAAGAAAATGTTACATATATAGCATAATAAAGTCATTTGTTAATTTTTTATGTAAAATAATCAAGGAAACAACTAACCTGCTCTTAAACTCAACGATTTCATCAAAATTCTGATAAAAAATAACTTTAGTGGCATTCCATGTATTGGATATTCCTGCTTCGCCTATAAACATACTCATAATTTTTAAGAATATTATATCTACGCATGATTTTAATATATCTACGCATGATTTTAAAATTCATCCATGTAACAAAAAAAAATCAAAATATCACAAAATTAAAAAATCACAAAAAATACATAATTGATAAAAATAGAAATGTACATATTTGTTAATTAAAATATAAAAATAGACAAATAAGTTTGTCCAGTTATAGGTATATTTATACTATAGACATTATATCTCACATTAGCTTAAGCATTTGAGAATAAAATTACAACTTCAATTAAATACCCCACAATGATCATAATTTTATTTTTCCCTAAAAAAAGTCATCATTACATTATTTGTAAATTCTTGAAATTACTTCGCATCTCGCTTTAATGATATACTGGACTTTCAGAGAGACAACCGCACATGACTTCTTGAAAAAGAAAAAATGCTTGCAATAAGAAATTTTGATACCAATCATTTCTCGAGAGGACCTTAATATATTGATCCATAGCTGAAACATGACTCATTCTTCTCTTATTGCAACCAAAATTTTACAATTCCAACCGAAAACAGAACATAGTAAACAATCTTTTGAGAATAATAAAAAGGCAAATAGTACTTAAAAGCATAGATAGATCACCGAACTACTGTAACATCTAAATTAGCTTAGCTAGGCGAAGCTAAAAAAATACCTACAATCATTAAAAACTGATAATATAAAATGATTTTGAACTATTAATGTGGGCGTGCATACATGTGTTTGTGATGGCACCTGCTCTCTTTTCATGTAGGCCAATTTCTCAATAACTTCATAGGCTTGATATTCAAATGATACTTCAATGGCTCTATTTACACCGGCATAGCTCATCAAGAGAATTAAGGGGACAAAAAGTGAATTAAACAGTATGAACAACAATCCTAATATGAATGAATATAAAAAAAATGATTTGAGTTGTAAAAAACATAAATAAAATGAATTAGACATGAAGAAAATAAAAAATATGAAATAATAATTAGAGATATATAAAAAACAAAATAAAACTAATATGGTAGTGATTTAAAATCATATAAGTAGCTAGATTATTTATAACATTGGTTGCAATTAACTTTTCCAAAACGTCAAACTATTACCATCTTACCATTGATGAACTAATTCAGCAAATCTACAAAAATGATTCTCTAATCTTTATCACTTATTTTTCTTTTAAATTCAATTATAGGTTCTCTCGTAGATTAAAGTTCAAAAAAATGTTTATATATCATGTGAAAAACAACATAATGTAAACATTAATAGTTTATGCATGACGAAATCTAGATATATTAACCTCAATGTAACCACTAACCGTTAGTCTGATGATATTCTAAAAAGGTATCATGTCCAAAACGACATACGAAGACATAATACAAATAAACAATCCTAAAACAAATAATTAAAACACACATAGATATACCTTATAAGAAGTACTACCCATCGAATGATATAAACTAAGGTAAATTCAAAAAAATAAATTGAAGAGAAAATTGTCCAAGAAATCACCAATAAAATGAAGTGATACTATGGATGAGTCTCTATCGCCAATTTGCATACAAACCTGCAAAAAATTAAATATTTATTACATTAATTACTTGAACATATTTAAAAAACAATTAATCTGAAATTAATATATAATTGACGAAACATACATTATGAAAATGGAAGCACTTTAAGTTATTTAACTCAACCGCTGGATCGGGTCCTGCAAGTTCGGGAAGTTTAGGCTCGCGAACTCCCCGCAGAGCTTGTACACGACCATGTCGAAGGAGTACGCAGCAGCCTCGACCGTCTCATACGTCCCCAGCCTTTAACTCATTATAAAGATAAAACATTACATGTAAAAAAAAAACAAATAATTCAAAATGCTTGCTTCAAGTATCGATTATTCCCTGAGATTTAATGCAATCAGATTTCTCTTGGATGAGATGTACTTTCTATATCGCTATGGTTAAAGAAATCGAGGGGAGGCAGATACATATGTTCTCATATTTCAAGCATCAAATTCAAAGAGTTATGGTGCTAAAAAGTTTTATACCTCAAATAACCACATAAATATCCAATTATTCAGAAGTCGCGAAAAAAATACACCGCCAATATTACCCGCAAAACAAAAAATAGACGATGCATGCATACAAAAAAATATGAAGAAGAAAAAAAATTAAATAATAAATGATTTAAATATAATCAGGTTTTGAATTATTTCTAATCTGCATTGTGCCTAAAATGGAGACTTCCTACCCAAAGTCATGAGAACTCAAAAATACTGTTATGACATTGAATAGATAAATTCAACTAACATCTCGCCCATCGGTGTCTGGATCTCGCCAATGAGAGTTGGTTGACAACAATTACAAATTGAGAATTTTGGTTACACGCATATCTCAGTTTTATTTATGTATTTTGTATACACTATAGTAAAGTAATATTGAACGTGCATAAGGCAACTCCGTTTCATATACTTAAGTCTGTTAAGCAACAAAAACATGATTAAATATCAAATGAATCAAATGAGGAATATAAATTAAACTTAAAATTAACATTTGACATAGAAAACAAAAAGAAATCTTATATAGCAAATTAAATGAGCAAACTCAAAGTAAATAAAGATCTTGGGATTAAAGAGTACCTGTATTTTTATTTTTATTTTTCAAAGACAACGAACTTGGATTTTGATATTTCACCTTGAATCACAATTAAAATAATATTTCTTCTTGTTTTAAATAATTAGAAAAAAAATTGAAACAAAACAAACTATTCAATGAATGATGAGGGCATAATAAAATTCATATACAAATCAAAATAATCAACAAAATTTCATTAACAGATAAAAGATAAAACACTTGATATTCACAATCTTGAATATACATATAAATTAAATTTTATTGCAAGAGAGTTATTGTACATACCTGAATGCTCGACTTTATAGCAACCACATTATGTCATTTGCTAAAATTACCTGAAAATAAACTACTACAAATATGAAAAGAATAAATAAATAACTATTAGCAATATAAAAAGAACAAATTAACAAAAGAAAAAACCACTTAGTTATAAGAAATAAGAATAAATAAAAACTTGAATTTAGAAATGCTGCAAAAATTAACGAATTAAATCTATTTCGTCCACTTCGACAACTTTTGTGGTGGTAGGTCTGAAAAATCTCCTACACCGAGTCATGCTTCTGATATCACAAAGATTCTGTTTTTCATGCATATATATATATATATATATATATATATATATATATATATATATATATATATATATATATATATATATATATATAACATAAATATTCAGAAAAAAATACAAAAAATAAATACTATCAGCATACACATAATTGGAAAAAAGTGTTAGGTGAATTACAATTTAAATAGTTTAACAAATAAAATAAAACAGAATAATAAGATTTACACTTTATTTAATTAATAAGAATAAATAACTTAATGGCTAAATCTAAGTATTTGTAGCCAATGTCCTTCACAACACTCAGCTCGCAATGGTTGACTGTATCCTCTTCCCTTTTTGTATAACTGATGCATCTTCGTATAGTTTATGGTTGGGGTTCTCTTGTTTATTTGGTCTGCTCAAACATCACAAACCCACCAAAAAGAGCAACAACAATATGGAAGAGGATAATACACTGTCGTAGTGATTTACCTGAGTCTGCCAGAAACGAACACTGTTGTATAGCACCGAGATCGAAACGATCTAAGTTTCCGACTCAGATCGATAATTAATCCTCGCGAAAACTGATGCCTCTGAGTCCAATTTAAAACAGGAGTGTTCTCATAAACGATATTCTGAATCATTCAGCTCTGGTCACACATGTCCCACCTGCACAGTCTGTTATAACACTCGACAATTCTTCTTGCCAAAGCTCAAGCAATTCACATTCATACTAAATAAATAAATAAATTAATTAATTAATTAATAAGTAAATAAATAAATAATTGAGAGAGTCATACCGAACAAAAATGGAGTTTTTTCCTTCACATTCGGTGGTGAGGGGGGAAGGAGCAATTGAAGGCCTACAAAATAAGATCATATAAAATTGCAAATTTATTAACAACCGGGTATCAATTATCCGAGTAGATGCAAATGATCCTCCTGATCCTTAATATAACTGACAACATGATTAGGAATATTGAATGCGAAAAATACTCATGGTGTTTTATATTTAGTTGATTTGGCTTGTGCGTTGCATGAGGTTAATTGTAGTTTATCTGTATTTATGATTTTTTTTGATAAATATATTTTTATGCCTATATATATACACATATATACAACCTTGGTATTTTTTTTGTAACTACACTTTGGAATTCAATACAATTACGCTTTCATTGGTCACTTTAGTTTTTATTTCAATTATTTCACTTTTCAATTTTTGTTATCATTTGTGTTAATAATTATAAGGAAAAAAAAAATAAAAATGTATGTAAACTGCGAATTATATAATATTTAGTAGTTGTATATTTAATGAGATAAAATTGTTAAATATTTTTTTTTGTATTTTAACTATCTCAAATAAAAATTTAAATGTTCATATATTTTATAAGTTATATATTTATTTATTATTCATTAATATAAATTGAAATAAACAAATATATGATAAAATTATACATTCCCAACAAATAATTCTATGAAGATTTATGTTATTTTTAATTAACAAAAGATTTTTTTATACCACGTCAAATTTTATATAGTAATATGATAATAAATTTTATAAACTTGAATCATATTTCATTGAAACTGAATAATATTATTAATAAATATATATAGTTTCAAAAAAAAAATCTTGTGCAAACTATGCTTCTAAACTCGACATGCATTTTAATACGATCAATATTTATTAAAATGAAAAGACTTTTCTCGTTTAAAATAGCTCATTTGTTTGAAAAGGATACATATTCAAAATGAAAATAAAAAATACATTAAATATAATAAATTTTCATTACAAATTTTGGAATATCTCCTTGTAAACCACGTCCCATTCATGAGGTTGACATTGTCATTGCAATATAACAATTACAATCATGCTCTGTTAGTGGCTCTTGAAACTGTTCGTGTGTAAATATCGGTCGTCTAAAAAACAAAGGATTTAACTCGTGTGAATTATAAAGAATGAATAATAGCATTGTTAACAAAATTAGATTGTTAAATAATTATTTTGTTTGTATATTAAGTTTTATGATACTCATTGTTATTGTTTTTATAATGATACACCAAAAAAAACTTAAAACATTTTTCCATAATATTTAACAACGTTTTTAATTAAATTCTTAAAACATATAACATGTTTAAATTATAAAAAGACGAATGATTACAAATTTCGGAATATCTCTTTGTAACCACATTAGAGGTCTCATTCGTGATGTTCAGATTCTCATCGCAAAATAACAATTTCAATCTTTCTTTGTTAGTAACTCTTGAAACAGCAACATACAACTGATCGTGTATAAAACCGATTGTCTCAAAAGAATCCCTACTTTTGATAACGATTGTGACTAACTTTTGTTAATGGTTACAACATACGATATTATAATAGAGAATTGTCGACGTTGAAAGTGAAATGACAATCTTAAATCAGAGGGAATAAGTGGCAACTTGAGAATGTAAACAATTTCATCTTTGTTTTCGCCACTTAAGACATTCGCCTCAATAACGTAAGTTCTCAGTTTTGAATTTATAATAATTTAGAAAATAAAAAAAATATGTCTTTAAGTGTTATCTAATTGTAATTTTCGACGTTTATTGAACGCTTGAAAATAAAAAAAAAACTAATACTTTCAACCCGTGCGACGCACCGCGATTCTCGGTTCGGAAGTTTCTTCGGTTACTATTTTAATATAAGTATACTGATAAATAAATTTTAATAAATTTTGAAATATATATTACAAAAAATGAGGACAACGATTGGAAAAAAACAATCCATTTGATAATAAATTAAAAAAAAAAAAGAAATTTGGAAGGTCAATTCACATTTCTGAACACCTCCTTGTAAACGACATTTTAACTTTATTCGTGAGGTCACCATTAGAATCACAAATTAAGAATTTCAATCCTGTTCGATTAATGACTCTTGAAACTGCAACATATAATTGTCTGTGTATGAACACCGGTATTCTCAACAGAATCTCAACCTTTAATAAAGATTGTCCTTGACTCTTGTTAATTTTCATAGCATAAGATATCATAATTGGGAATTGTCAACGATAAAATCGAAAGGGCAATTTTGAATTAGAAGGCGTAAGTGGCAACCGTGGAATGTAAACAATTTCATCTTTGTTTTCTCCTTCTAAGACTTTCGTCTCAATAACATAAGTTCCCAATTTTGTTATTACCAATCGAGTGTCATTACATAAGTCCGCAGTGTGATCGATATTTTTTAATATAATTTACACCATAACCTACAAAAATGGCAATTATTAGTGTTGTTTAACTAAAATTACAATGTTATAAAAACAGTAAAAAGTAACAAAAACATATTAATTTTTTGTATCAACTTAATTTTAAATATAATTTGGAAAGAAAACAAATGAATATTATTAAATTTATATGTTTGTGTATATAATTATATATATTAGACTATATAGAATTTCAATAGAAATATATTTTGTATATTAACAGGGAGACCATAAAACACAATCATTATTATACAATAATTAACATACAACTGTAACATACACCTGCTCGTGCATAAGTAAATAACGATTGTCTCAAAAAAATCCTCATTTTTGATAAAGATTGTCTCTGACTCATTGTATACGATATCATAATAGGGAATTGTCGACGTTGAAAGCGAAATGACAATCTTGAATCAGAGGGACTAAAGATCAGTTCATTTGGACTTATTCTCAGTTTCAGTTCAGTTCAGACCTATTAAGTTCAGTTCAGTTCAAATTCATTAAGTTAAGTTCAGTTAGTTCGGATTCACAAAGTTTAGTTTAGTCATTTTAATTTTTTTATTCATATTTAAATATTTTAAAATTAAAATGAAATTGAAGTTAATTTCAGTTCAGTTCATACATATTAAGTTCAGTTCAATTTGTTTCAGTCCAATAGTACATGTCATGAGAAGCAACCTCGGAATGTAAACAATGCCATCTTTGTTTTCGTCTCCTAAAACTTCGTCTCAATAAGATAAGTTCTCAGCTTTGTTATTACAAATCGAGTACCATTACATAAATTGACGGTATGATCGATATTTCGTATTAACATAATTAGGCTCAATTGAATGTTGTAACCCATTAGATCCCGAAAGAAGGTGATCATTAAAATATGTTATTGAAGAGTATTGTGGTTTAATTAATTAGTACTGTAATTAGTTGCAGTGCAAGTTGGAGCATATCTTGAGTATAGCCATGAAAAGATGTTTGGTTGAGTGGGAATCGATGACAGGGGAGTCTGCATTTTCAGTTTGTTGAGTTTTGCGTCTCTTTTTATTGAGACGAATGATTTCCAAACCTGATTCTGCAAAACAAATCTGTACAAATGTAAATCACGGACAAATGTTCAATAAAAACGAAAAATAGGAATTTGTTTTTTAGAAATCGAATAAATTAACCACATAATTAAATCGAGATAAAGAAACTCAAGTGGTGGAATCAGAAAGACAATTGTAAATTGTAAAAGACATGTATTTCCAGATGATTGGAAGAGAAATAGTATAGGAAAAGTGATAAACAGTAAAGATAATGGAAAATGAGTGTAATTCTTAAAATTATTTATATTTATATGGTAAAAATCTACAAAAACATATTTAAAAGAAATAAAATTTTGTATTTATAATTTGGTATAGAAAATAAAAAAAAATTGATGAAGTGTTTTAACATAATGGAGTAATTTCTGACACTTTCATTGGTCACTTAAATCATATAAGTCGTAAAAAGATGAATGATTAGCAATTGAAGTTCAATTGTGGGTATTCAATGGTCATGTAGCTAATGAAGTTAAATGGTTGAATAATTTGCTTGTTTGTATAAGATAAAAAATCATTGAATTGTTTTAACATAATGGAGAAATTTCTTGCGCTTTGATGGATCACTTAAATCATATAACCCGTTCGTGTAAATAATAAAAGGATGAATGATTATATAATTAATAAAAATAAATGGTTAAATTTATGTAAGTAATGTTAAATCTAATGACGTTGGGCAATATTCTGGTTAGTTCATTAATAAATATCATTAAAAAAGAGAATACATAGAATAAACATTGTTTTAGAAAAACGCAAATAAATTTTGCAGCTAGAAGCCATAACACTAATCGCATATAAAATGAATATGTAGAATTAAAACATTGTATGAAAAATATAATGCTTTTCTGAAGAAAAAAAAAAAGAAAAATTGTCTAACAATCAACGACATCAGAATTATATTTTGGCTCATACAGTATTTACATAGCTTCTCCATGACGATTTTCTCTATAATAAAAATATTTAGGTCTCTGAAAATAGGGAAATTCGTGTAAAGACAAATTTGAAGCCGATTTTGGGCCAATATATTAAATATTTAAAATTTAAAAATAATACCAATTTTTTGTAAATTTAAATTTCTTTCTTCCAACAAATGCAATCGGTACTCCTGTAATATGAATGCACGTGTTTTCCAATTTACCTTAAAACTTATAATAAGTTTATGTTTTGGTATCGGTTGGAGCATCTCTCCTACTCCAAAATAGGTTTTTGGTATCGGTTGGAGATGCTCTTTAACACTTGTTCAAATAAAAAAACTTAAGCAACTTCCATGTAAATTTGATTATGCTTCCCCAATAGACCACACGGAAAGATCGAATATTGTATAAAGTATCCTCAGAGACTAAAGCATAAAAAAAATTGAGTACACATCACATGAAGGTTATAAGATTAACTAAAGCATAAAAAAAATTGAGTACACATCACATGAAGGTTATAAGATTATAAGAATTGAGTAAAAATTGAGTCACATTAATCAAACATCAGGTTATAAGAACCATCATAATTTAACCGTTAACGCAAGTATATAAGTTAATTATATTCAGTTCTTAACCCAAGTATATAAGTTAATAACAATAACCAATTAGTATTATAAGTATTTTAATTGTACTCTATCAATCTGAACTAATTATGCACAGTTTAAGGTAATGTATGCCCGTGTATAATTTATGTGCAAGCAAACACCAATCCAAACCTAACGATAAAATTCATAATAAATAGAAGCAGAAAAGTAAATCGGAGATTGGCTTTCGATATTATACGAAAGGATTAAACAGTAGTTAAGGGGAATACAAAGCCAATAAAACCATATATACCTTTTTTTCACAAAAGCTCTAGCACATATCCAGAGTGTAGAAGCTAAACCACAGATAAAGGATCTCTATAACCCATACAACACTCCAGCATAGTGGTCAAGAAAAAAACCCTTCTCCTTGTCACCCTTGCTAAAGTATAGTACAACCCTAACTTTATCAAACGCGTGCCAAGTCAGCAGGCTATCTAAACCCAGCTTGGTGGCACTTCTCGGCCACACGCTCCACGCTTAGCGACATCTCCAACCTCTCTCGTACCCCATGCAGTCCCTGAGAAGTTCGTCGAGTGGTTCACTTTGTAAACGCGGTCCCCAAAGTAGACGCTCAACAAATTCAGTAATTCCCGCAAGCTTCCCGGGAGGGATTTCCCTGTTATGGCCTTGATGAGGTAGCCGAATCTATAACTATTTAATAAATTGGATTATCTCAACATTAATATTAAGCTGCCGTTAAAATACGGTGATGCAAGATTTATAACAAATAATCGAAAATCCAGTCTCTTGTACTTTCTATGTTAAAATTCATTCAATCTTCTTAGGCTCAAAGAAGAAGAAAAATCTTCAGCATTATACTAAAAAAGAAAGTAATTTTAATTGTTCATGAAATAGAAGTCCAATTTATTAATAGAATTACCTCTCTGTAAGCTGGAATATTAGAAACTCTAACAACCGCATTAGAGGTTCCCAAAAAGTCATGAGCAGCGGTCGTCAAAGCAGTTGAACTTTACTTGAACATATTTAAAAAACCATTAATCTGAAATTAAAATATAATTGACGAAACATACATTATGAAGATTGAAGTACTTTAAGTTATTTGACTCAACCGCTAGATCAAGTCCTATAAGTTCGGGAAGTTTAGGCTCGCGAACTCCCCGCAGAGCTTGTACGTACACGACCATGTCTAAGGAGTACGCAGCAGCCTCGACCGTCTCATACGTCCCCAGCTTTTAACATATTATAAAGATAAAACATTACATGTAAAAAAAAAGAAACAAATAATTCAAAATGCTTGCTTCAAGTATCGATTATTCCCTGAGATTTCATACAATCAGATTTCTCTTGGATGAGATGTACTTTCTATATCGCCATGGTTAAAGAAATTTTTGTACTTATAATTATATTAGAGTGATATGTTAAAAGACTAAAGTGAGTCATATAACCATGATAAATTGTGTAAACTATAAAAATTTGATTACAACATTTTGGATCAAGAATGTGATCTGAATAAAGAAAGTGAAATTGGATACAAATAAATGGACTAAATTGAGTGATAATAATTTTTTTTATCAAAAATATATATAGAAAATCAATTAAAATAGAAGTTCTAAATTAAATAAATTGTGTAAATAATAATATTGTGATAAATTAAAGAAATTGAAGATATAGAAAGTTGTGACAATATATAGATTTTGGTAGTGACAATATATAGATTTTGCCATTGAATTGTTTTTTACAATATTAATATAGATTTTGCGATTGAATTTTTTTTCACAATATTATTATTGAGATTTGATCGCAAAATATGTACATAATTATGTTAAAAGAAAAAAGTTGTATTAATTCAATCCTTTAATCGCAAAGTTGTATTAATTTAATCCTTTTTTCTTTTCCATATGGTTGAATTTGAGATATTGAATTTTTTTTTACATAATTAATATAGATTTTGCGATTGAATTTTTTTTGTAATATTAAGGTTACTTTTTTACAATATATATTTTAACATAATTATGTACATATTTTTCTTTTAACATAATAATAATATTTATTAAAAATTAAATATACAACCCTGCAAAAAACAAATTATACATAATAATTTATATTAATAAAAAAAATAAAAAATACTTACAATTAAATCTGGACAACAAAATGTCAAAATAAACTATAAGAAATCATTAAACTTATTTTTTATTAATAATAATATTTATTAAAAACTAAAAGTACAAACTTGTAAAAAAACAAATTATATATAACAAATTAGATTTATAAATAAAATAAAAAATACTTACAATTAAATTTCCAAAACAAAATTTCAAAACAAAATATTATAAATCATTAAAATTATTTTTTATTAATAATAATATTTATTAAAAATTAAACTTACAAACGTCTCCAAAAAAAAAATTATACTATGCCAAAAATAATTAAATATAAAGAATAACTAAATAAAAAATACTTTACGTTTCAAAAAAATTGGCACAAAAACAATTTGTAAAAAATACTAAGAGTAATAAATCATTAAAATAATTTTTAATTAATACTAATATTTATTAAAAATTAAAAGTATAAACATGCAAAAAACAAATTATACATAACAGATTAGATTTATAGAAAAAAATATAAAATAATTACAATTAAATCTGCAAAACAAAATGTGAAGTATAAAAAATCATTAAAATTATTTTTTATTAATAATAATATTTATTAAAAATTAAACGTACAAACCTGCCAAAAAAATAAATTATACTATGCCAAAAAATAAATAAATATAAAAAATAACTAAATAAAAAATACTCATATTCCAAAAAAAATTGGAAAAAAATTTGCCCAAAAACAATCGGTAAAAAATACTAAGAGAGGTTGTGAACTCAGTTGGTTGAGCAATTAAATTGAGGATTTGAAGTCCTTGGTTAGAATTGTAAAATATTGCAATTGACATAGAACAAAAACAAAAAATTAAAAAAAAAATACTAATGTTGAAAAAAACAAATTATACATAACAAATTAAATTTGTAAAGCAAAAATATCAAAACAAATTATAAGAAATCATTAAAACTATTTATTATTAATAATAATATTTATTAAAAATTAAAGGTTAAAAAACAAATTATATATAACAAATTAGATTAATAAATAAAATAAAAAATACTTACAATTAAACAAAACAAAATGGGAAAACAAAGTATAAAAAATCATTGAAATTATTTATAATTAATAATAATGTTTATTAAAAATTAAAGGTAAATTTTAAATAAATTTAAATGTAAGAAACACAAATTATACTATGCCCAAAAAATAATAAAATATAAAGAATAAGTAAATTTAACCAAGTAAATAATTAGTTTTTAAATATAAAAACATTGTAAAATTTTAATAAATTTAAATGCAAGAAACACAAATTATACTATGCCCAAAAAATAATAAAATCTAAAGAATAAGTAAATTTAACCAAGTAAATAATTAGTTATTAAATATAAAAACATAATTAATTCATACAGTTATTTAATGCTTCAAAACCATAAACAATATGTTAATTGTTGAAACATATTTAATCAAAAGTACAACATTAATTGTTCAGAAATACTACTCATAAACAAACATTATACAATTGTTTATATTAAGCAAAAAGTTAATAATTGAAATCATCCTCTATTACTGCCTACGAACATTCTCATAACAATATAATAATTACAATCATACTCTGTTACTAATTGTTGAAACATATTCAATCAAAAGTACAACATTAATTGTTCAGAAATACTACTCATAAACAAACATTATACAATTGTTTATACTAAGCAAAAAGTTAATAATTGAAATCATCCTCTGTTACTGCCTACGGACATTCTCATAGCAATATAACAATTACAATCATACTCTGTTACTGGCTACGGATTCTTGAAAATGCCCGTGTGTAAATATCGGTCATATTCAAAACAAAGGATTTAACTCGATATAACTTGTAAATTAAATAACTTCATTTAATTCGCTTTGTGTAAATCCTTCCAAATGAGTTTTAATACCAGAAAGCCCGAGGGAGTTTCCAACCATCCCATTACATAACATACATCTTAACGAAACGATATGAACAATGTAAAGAGTTCATAAATTATAATTTCTTAAACTATGAAACCTACTTGAAAAATTATGAGCTGCTTCTGTTGAAACTTCAACCATGTAAAGAGTTCATAAATTATAATTTATTAAACTATGAAACCTACTTGAAAAATTATGAGTGCTTGTGCTCAAACTTCAACCAAAAGCGTGCAGAAATCTTTCACATCTCGTAATTGAAGGATCTCACCAAAAGGAGAACTGCTGAAACTTCAACCAAAAGCGTGCAGAAATCTTTCACATCTCGTAATTGAAGGATCTCACCAAAAGGAGATTTTCATTCGTAATTACAATTTTATAAGGTACAAATATACGACTAAAAACATAATTTAAAAAATTAGGAATCTTCCTTGCAATCAGGACAACGATTGGAAAAAAACAATCCATTTGATAATAAATTAAAAAAAAAAGAAATTTGGAAGGTCAATTCACATTTCTGAACACCTCCTTGTAAACGACATTTTAACTTTATTCGTGAGGTCACCATTAGAATCACAAATTAAGAATTTCAATCCTGTTCGATTAATGACTCTTGAAACTGCAACATATAATTGTCTGTGTATGAACACCGGTATTCTCAACAGAATCTCAACCTTTAATAAAGATTGTCCTTGACTCTTGTTAATTTTCATAGCATAAGATATCATAATTGGGAATTGTCAACGATAAAATCGAAAGGGAAATTTTGAATTAGAAGGCGTAAGTGGCAACCGTGGAATGTAAACAATTTCATCTTTGTTTTCTCCTTCTAAGACTTTCGTCTCAATAACATAAGTTCCCAATTTTGTTATTACCAATCGAGTGTCATTACATAAGTCCGCAGTGTGATCGATATTTTTTAATATAATTTACACCATAACCTACAAAAATGGCAATTATTAGTGTTGTTTAACTAAAATTACAATGTTATAAAAACAGTAAAAAGTAACAAAAACATATTAATTTTTTGTATCAACTTAATTTTAAATATAATTTGGAAAGAAAACAAATGAATATTATTAAATTTATATGTTTGTGTATATAATTATATATATTAGACTATATAGAATTTCAATAGAAATATATTTTGTATATTAACAGGGAGACCATAAAACACAATCATTATTATACAATAATTAACATACAACTGTAACATACACCTGCTCGTGCATAAGTAAATAACGATTGTCTCAAAAAAATCCTCATTTTTGATAAAGATTGTCTCTGACTCATTGTATACGATATCATAATAGGGAATTGTCGACGTTGAAAGCGAAATGACAATCTTGAATCAGAGGGACTAAAGATCAGTTCATTTGGACTTATTCTCAGTTTCAGTTCAGTTCAGACCTATTAAGTTCAGTTCAGTTCAAATTCATTAAGTTAAGTTCAGTTAGTTCGGATTCACAAAGTTCATACATATTAAGTTCAGTTCAATTTTTTTCAGTCCAATAGTACATGTCATGAGAAGCAACCTCGGAATGTAAACAATGCCATCTTTGTTTTCGTCTCCTAAAACTTCGTCTCAATAAGATAAGTTCTCAGCTTTGTTATTACAAATCGAGTACCATTACATAAATTGACGGTATGATCGATATTTCGTATTAACATAATTAGGCTCAATTGAATGTTGTAACCCATTAGATCCCGAAAGAAGGTGATCATTAAAATATGTTATTGAAGAGTATTGTGGTTTAATTAATTAGTACTGTAATTAGTTGCAGTGCAAGTTGGAGCATATCTTGAGTATAGCCATGAAAAGATGTTTGGTTGAGTGGGAATCGATGACAGGGGAGTCTGCATTTTCAGTTTGTTGAGTTTTGCGTCTCTTTTTATTGAGACGAATGATTTCCAAACCTGATTCTGCAAAACAAATCTGTACAAATGTAAATCACGGACAAATGTTCAATAAAAACGAAAAATAGGAATTTGTTTTTTAGAAATCGAATAAATTAACCACATAATTAAATCGAGATAAAGAAACTCAAGTGGTGGAATCAGAAAGACAATTGTAAATTGTAAAAGACATGTATTTCCAGATGATTGGAAGAGAAATAGTATAGGAAAAGTGATAAACAGTAAAGATAATGGAAAATGAGTGTAATTCTTAAAATTATTTATATTTATATGGTAAAAATCTACAAAAACATATTTAAAAGAAATAAAATTTTGTATTTATAATTTGGTATAGAAAAAAAAAAAAATTGATGAAGTGTTTTAACATAATGGAGTAATTTCTGACACTTTCATTGGTCACTTAAATCATATAAGTCGTAAAAAGATGAATGATTAGCAATTGAAGTTCAATTGTGGGTATTCAATGGTCATGTAGCTAATGAAGTTAAATGGTTGAATAATTTGCTTGTTTGTATAAGATAAAAAATCATTGAATTGTTTTAACATAATGGAGAAATTTCTTGCGCTTTGATGGATCACTTAAATCATATAACCCGTTTGTGTAAATAATAAAAGGATGAATGATTATATAATTAATAAAAATAAATGGTTAAATTTATGTAAGTAATGTTAAATCTAATGACGTTGGGTAATATTCTGGTTAGTTCATTAATAAATATCATTAAAAAAGAGAATACATAGAATAAAAATTGTTTTAGAAAAACGCAAATAAATTTTGCAGCTAGAAGCCATAACACTAATCGCATATAAAATGAATATGTAGAATTAAAACATTGTATGAAAAATATAATGCTTTTCTGAAGAAAAAAAAAAGGAAAAATTGTCTAACAATCAACGACATCAGAATTATATTTTGGCTCATACAGTATTTACATAGCTTCTCCATGACGATTTTCTCTATAATAAAAATATTTAGGTCTCTGAAAATAGGGGAATTCGTGTAAAGACAAATTTGAAGCCGATTTTGGGCCAATATATTAAATATTTAAAATTTAAAAATAATACCAATTTTTTGTAAATTTAAATTTCTTTCTTCCAACAAATGCAATCGGTACTCCTGTAATATGAATGCACGTGTTTTCCAATTTACCTTAAAACTTATAATAAGTTTATGTTTTGGTATCGGTTGGAGCATCTCTCCTACTCCAAAATAGGTTTTTGGTATCGGTTGGAGATGCTCTTTAACACTTGTTCAAATAAAAAAACTTAAGCAACTTCCATGTAAATTTGATTATGCTTCCCCAATAGACCACACGGAAAGATCGAATATTGTATAAAGTATCCTCAGAGACTAAAGCATAAAAAAAATTGAGTACACATCACATGAAGGTTATAAGATTAACTAAAGCATAAAAAAAATTGAGTACACATCACATGAAGGTTATAAGATTATAAGAATTGAGTAAAAATTGAGTCACATTAATCAAACATCAGGTTATAAGAACCATCATAATTTAACCGTTAATGCAAGTATATAAGTTAATTATATTCAGTTCTTAACCCAAGTATATAAGTTAATAACAATAACCAATTAGTATTATAAGTATTTTAATTGTACTCTATCAATCTGAACTAATTATGCACAGTTTAAGGTAATGTATGCCCGTGTATAATTTATGTGCAAGCAAACACCAATCCAAACCTAACGATAAAATTCATAATAAATAGAAGCAGAAAAGTAAATCGGAGATTGGCTTTCGATATTATACGAAAGGATTAAACAGTAGTTAAGGGGAATACAAAGCCAATAAAACCATATATACCTTTTTTTCACAAAAGCTCTAGCACATATCCAGAGTGTAGAAGCTAAACCACAGATAAAGGATCTCTATAACCCATACAACACTCCAGCATAGTGGTCAAGAAAAAAACCCTTCTCCTTGTCACCCTTGCTAAAGTATAGTACAACCCTAACTTTATCAAACGCGTGCCAAGTCAGCAGGCTATCTAAACCCAGCTTGGTGGCACTTCTCGGCCACACGCTCCACGCTTAGCGACATCTCCAACCTCTCTCGTACCCCATGCAGTCCCTGAGAAGTTCGTCGAGTGGTTCACTTTGTAAACGCGGTCCCCAAAGTAGACGCTCAACAAATTCAGTAATTCCCGCAAGCTTCCCGGGAGGGATTTCCCTGTTATGGCCTTGATGAGGTAGCCGAATCTATAACTATTTAATAAATTGGATTATCTCAACATTAATATTAAGCTGCCGTTAAAATACGGTGATGCAAGATTTATAACAAATAATCGAAAATCCAGTCTCTTGTACTTTCTATGTTAAAATTCATTCAATCTTCTTAGGCTCAAAGAAGAAGAAAAATCTTCAGCATTATACTAAAAAAGAAAGTAATTTTAATTGTTCATGAAATAGAAGTCCAATTTATTAATAGAATTACCTCTCTGTAAGCTGGAATATTAGAAACTCTAACAACCGCATTAGAGGTTCCCAAAAAGTCATGAGCAGCGGTCGTCAAAGCAGTTGAACTTTACTTGAACATATTTAAAAAACCATTAATCTGAAATTAAAATATAATTGACGAAACATACATTATGAAGATTGAAGTACTTTAAGTTATTTGACTCAACCGCTAGATCAAGTCCTATAAGTTCGGGAAGTTTAGGCTCGCGAACTCCCCGCAGAGCTTGTACGTACACGACCATGTCTAAGGAGTACGCAGCAGCCTCGACCGTCTCATACGTCCCCAGCTTTTAACATATTATAAAGATAAAACATTACATGTAAAAAAAAAGAAACAAATAATTCAAAATGCTTGCTTCAAGTATCGATTATTCCCTGAGATTTCATACAATCAGATTTCTCTTGGATGAGATGTACTTTCTATATCGCCATGGTTAAAGAAATTTTTGTACTTATAATTATATTAGAGTGATATGTTAAAAGACTAAAGTGAGTCATATAACCATGATAAATTGTGTAAACTATAAAAATTTGATTACAACATTTTGGATCAAGAATGTGATCTGAATAAAGAAAGTGAAATTGGATACAAATAAATGGACTAAATTGAGTGATAATAATTTTTTTTTATCAAAAATATATATAGAAAATCAATTAAAATAGAAGTTCTAAATTAAATAAATTGTGTAAATAATAATATTGTGATAAATTAAAGAAATTGAAGATATAGAAAGTTGTGACAATATATAGATTTTGGTAGTGACAATATATAGATTTTGCCATTGAATTGTTTTTTACAATATTAATATAGATTTTGCGATTGAATTTTTTTTCACAATATTATTATTGAGATTTGATCGCAAAATATGTACATAATTATGTTAAAAGAAAAAAGTTGTATTAATTCAATCCTTTAATCGCAAAGTTGTATTAATTTAATCCTTTTTTCTTTTCCATATGGTTGAATTTGAGATATTGAATTTTTTTTTACATAATTAATATAGATTTTGCGATTGAATTTTTTTTGTAATATTAAGGTTACTTTTTTACAATATATATTTTAACATAATTATGTACATATTTTTCTTTTAACATAATTATGTACATATTTTTCTTTTAACATAATAATAATATTTATTAAAAAATAAATATACAACCCTGCAAAAAACAAATTATACATAATAATTTATATTAATAAAAAAAATAAAAAATACTTACAATTAAATCTGGACAACAAAATGTCAAAATAAACTATAAGAAATCATTAAACTTATTTTTTATTAATAATAATATTTATTAAAAACTAAAAGTACAAACTTGTAAAAAAACAAATTATATATAACAAATTAGATTTATAAATAAAATAAAAAATACTTACAATTAAATTTCCAAAACAAAATTTCAAAACAAAATATTATAAATCATTAAAATTATTTTTTATTAATAATAATATTTATTAAAAATTAAACTTACAAACGTCTCCAAAAAAAAAATTATACTATGCCAAAAATAATTAAATATAAAGAATAACTAAATAAAAAATACTTTACGTTTCAAAAAAATTGGCACAAAAACAATTTGTAAAAAATACTAAGAGTAATAAATCATTAAAATAATTTTTAATTAATACTAATATTTATTAAAAATTAAAAGTATAAACATGCAAAAAACAAATTATACATAACAGATTAGATTTATAGAAAAAAATATAAAATAATTACAATTAAATCTGCAAAACAAAATGTGAAGTATAAAAAATCATTAAAATTATTTTTTATTAATAATAATATTTATTAAAAATTAAACGTACAAACCTGCCAAAAAAATAAATTATACTATGCCAAAAAATAAATAAATATAAAAAATAACTAAATAAAAAATACTCATATTCCAAAAAAAATTGGAAAAAAATTTGCCCAAAAACAATCGGTAAAAAATACTAAGAGAGGTTGTGAACTCAGTTGGTTGAGCAATTAAATTGAGGATTTGAAGTCCTTGGTTAGAATTGTAAAATATTGCAATTGACATAGAACAAAAACAAAAAATTAAAAAAAAATACTAATGTTGAAAAAAACAAATTATACATAACAAATTAAATTTGTAAAGCAAAAATATCAAAACAAATTATAAGAAATCATTAAAACTATTTATTATTAATAATAATATTTATTAAAAATTAAAGGTTAAAAAACAAATTATATATAACAAATTAGATTAATAAATAAAATAAAAAATACTTACAATTAAACAAAACAAAATGGGAAAACAAAGTATAAAAAATCATTGAAATTATTTATAATTAATAATAATTTTTTATTAAAAATTAAAGGTAAATTTTAAATAAATTTAAATGTAAGAAACACAAATTATACTATGCCCAAAAAATAATAAAATATAAAGAATAAGTAAATTTAACCAAGTAAATAATTAGTTTTTAAATATAAAAACATTGTAAAATTTTAATAAATTTAAATGCAAGAAACACAAATTATACTATGCCCAAAAAATAATAAAATCTAAAGAATAAGTAAATTTAACCAAGTAAATAATTAGTTATTAAATATAAAAACATAATTAATTCATACAGTTATTTAATGCTTCAAAACCATAAACAATATGTTAATTGTTGAAACATATTTAATCAAAAGTACAACATTAATTGTTCAGAAATACTACTCATAAACAAACATTATACAATTGTTTATATTAAGCAAAAAGTTAATAATTGAAATCATCCTCTATTACTGCCTACGGACATTCTCATAACAATATAATAATTACAATCATACTCTGTTACTAATTGTTGAAACATATTCAATCAAAAGTACAACATTAATTGTTCAGAAATACTACTCATAAACAAACATTATACAATTGTTTATACTAAGCAAAAAGTTAATAATTGAAATCATCCTCTGTTACTGCCTACGGACATTCTCATAGCAATATAACAATTACAATCATACTCTGTTACTGGCTACGGATTCTTGAAAATGCCCGTGTGTAAATATCGGTCATATTCAAAACAAAGGATTTAACTCGATATAACTTGTAAATTAAATAACTTCATTTAATTCGCTTTGTGTAAATCCTTCCAAATGAGTTTTAATACCAGAAAGCCCGAGGGAGTTTCCAACCATCCCATTACATAACATACATCTTAACGAAACGATATGAACAATGTAAAGAGTTCATAAATTATAATTTCTTAAACTATGAAACCTACTTGAAAAATTATGAGCTGCTTCTGCTGAAACTTCAACCATGTAAAGAGTTCATAAATTATAATTTATTAAACTATGAAACCTACTTGAAAAATTATGAGTGCTTGTGCTCAAACTTCAACCAAAAGCGTGCAGAAATCTTTCACATCTCGTAATTGAAGGATCTCACCAAAAGGAGAACTGCTGAAACTTCAACCAAAAGCGTGCAGAAATCTTTCACATCTCGTAATTGAAGGATCTCACCAAAAGGAGATTTTCATTCGTAATTACAATTTTATAAGGTACAAATATACGACTAAAAACATAATTTAAAAAATTAGGAATCTTCCTTGCAATCAGGACAACGATTGGAAAAAAACAATCCATTTGATAATAAATTAAAAAAAAAAGAAATTTGGAAGGTCAATTCACATTTCTGAACACCTCCTTGTAAACGACATTTTAACTTTATTCGTGAGGTCACCATTAGAATCACAAATTAAGAATTTCAATCCTGTTCGATTAATGACTCTTGAAACTGCAACATATAATTGTCTGTGTATGAACACCGGTATTCTCAACAGAATCTCAACCTTTAATAAAGATTGTCCTTGACTCTTGTTAATTTTCATAGCATAAGATATCATAATTGGGAATTGTCAACGATAAAATCGAAAGGGAAATTTTGAATTAGAAGGCGTAAGTGGCAACCGTGGAATGTAAACAATTTCATCTTTGTTTTCTCCTTCTAAGACTTTCGTCTCAATAACATAAGTTCCCAATTTTGTTATTACCAATCGAGTGTCATTACATAAGTCCGCAGTGTGATCGATATTTTTTAATATAATTTACACCATAACCTACAAAAATGGCAATTATTAGTGTTGTTTAACTAAAATTACAATGTTATAAAAACAGTAAAAAGTAACAAAAACATATTAATTTTTTGTATCAACTTAATTTTAAATATAATTTGGAAAGAAAACAAATGAATATTATTAAATTTATATGTTTGTGTATATAATTATATATATTAGACTATATAGAATTTCAATAGAAATATATTTTGTATATTAACAGGGAGACCATAAAACACAATCATTATTATACAATAATTAACATACAACTGTAACATACACCTGCTCGTGCATAAGTAAATAACGATTGTCTCAAAAAAATCCTCATTTTTGATAAAGATTGTCTCTGACTCATTGTATACGATATCATAATAGGGAATTGTCGACGTTGAAAGCGAAATGACAATCTTGAATCAGAGGGACTAAAGATCAGTTCATTTGGACTTATTCTCAGTTTCAGTTCAGTTCAGACCTATTAAGTTCAGTTCAGTTCAAATTCATTAAGTTAAGTTCAGTTAGTTCGGATTCACAAAGTTCATACATATTAAGTTCAGTTCAATTTTTTTCAGTCCAATAGTACATGTCATGAGAAGCAACCTCGGAATGTAAACAATGCCATCTTTGTTTTCGTCTCCTAAAACTTCGTCTCAATAAGATAAGTTCTCAGCTTTGTTATTACAAATCGAGTACCATTACATAAATTGACGGTATGATCGATATTTCGTATTAACATAATTAGGCTCAATTGAATGTTGTAACCCATTAGATCCCGAAAGAAGGTGATCATTAAAATATGTTATTGAAGAGTATTGTGGTTTAATTAATTAGTACTGTAATTAGTTGCAGTGCAAGTTGGAGCATATCTTGAGTATAGCCATGAAAAGATGTTTGGTTGAGTGGGAATCGATGACAGGGGAGTCTGCATTTTCAGTTTGTTGAGTTTTGCGTCTCTTTTTATTGAGACGAATGATTTCCAAACCTGATTCTGCAAAACAAATCTGTACAAATGTAAATCACGGACAAATGTTCAATAAAAACGAAAAATAGGAATTTGTTTTTTAGAAATCGAATAAATTAACCACATAATTAAATCGAGATAAAGAAACTCAAGTGGTGGAATCAGAAAGACAATTGTAAATTGTAAAAGACATGTATTTCCAGATGATTGGAAGAGAAATAGTATAGGAAAAGTGATAAACAGTAAAGATAATGGAAAATGAGTGTAATTCTTAAAATTATTTATATTTATATGGTAAAAATCTACAAAAACATATTTAAAAGAAATAAAATTTTGTATTTATAATTTGGTATAGAAAATAAAAAAAAATTGATGAAGTGTTTTAACATAATGGAGTAATTTCTGACACTTTCATTGGTCACTTAAATCATATAAGTCGTAAAAAGATGAATGATTAGCAATTGAAGTTCAATTGTGGGTATTCAATGGTCATGTAGCTAATGAAGTTAAATGGTTGAATAATTTGCTTGTTTGTATAAGATAAAAAATTATTGAATTGTTTTAACATAATGGAGAAATTTCTTGCGCTTTGATGGATCACTTAAATCATATAACCCGTTCGTGTAAATAATAAAAGGATGAATGATTATATAATTAATAAAAATAAATGGTTAAATTTATGTAAGTAATGTTAAATCTAATGACGTTGGGTAATATTCTGGTTAGTTCATTAATAAATATCATTAAAAAAGAGAATACATAGAATAAAAATTGTTTTAGAAAAACGCAAATAAATTTTGCAGCTAGAAGCCATAACACTAATCGCATATAAAATGAATATGTAGAATTAAAACAATGTATGAAAAATATAATGCTTTTCTGAAGAAAAAAAAAAGGAAAAATTGTCTAACAATCAACGACATCAGAATTATATTTTGGCTCATACAGTATTTACATAGCTTCTCCATGACGATTTTCTCTATAATAAAAATATTTAGGTCTCTGAAAATAGGGGAATTCGTGTAAAGACAAATTTGAAGCCGATTTTGGGCCAATATATTAAATATTTAAAATTTAAAAATAATACCAATTTTTTGTAAATTTAAATTTCTTTCTTCCAACAAATGCAATCGGTACTCCTGTAATATGAATGCACGTGTTTTCCAATTTACCTTAAAACTTATAATAAGTTTATGTTTTGGTATCGGTTGGAGCATCTCTCCTACTCCAAAATAGGTTTTTGGTATCGGTTGGAGATGCTCTTTAACACTTGTTCAAATAAAAAAACTTAAGCAACTTCCATGTAAATTTGATTATGCTTCCCCAATAGACCACACGGAAAGATCGAATATTGTATAAAGTATCCTCAGAGACTAAAGCATAAAAAAAATTGAGTACACATCACATGAAGGTTATAAGATTAACTAAAGCATAAAAAAAATTGAGTACACATCACATGAAGGTTATAAGATTATAAGAATTGAGTAAAATTGAGTCACATTAATCAAACATCAGGTTATAAGAACCATCATAATTTAACCGTTAACGCAAGTATATAAGTTAATTATATTCAGTTCTTAACCCAAGTATATAAGTTAATAACAATAACCAATTAGTATTATAAGTATTTTAATTGTACTCTATCAATCTGAACTAATTATGCACAGTTTAAGGTAATGTATGCCCGTGTATAATTTATGTGCAAGCAAACACCAATCCAAACCTAACGATAAAATTCATAATAAATAGAAGCAGAAAAGTAAATCGGAGATTGGCTTTCGATATTATACGAAAGGATTAAACAGTAGTTCAGGGGAATACAAAGCCAATAAAACCATATATACCTTTTTTTCACAAAAGCTCTAGCACATATCCAGAGTGTAGAAGCTAAACCACAGATAAAGGATCTCTATAACCCATACAACACTCCAGCATAGTGGTCAAGAAAAAAACCCTTCTCCTTGTCACCCTTGCTAAAGTATAGTACAACCCTAACTTTATCAAACGCGTGCCAAGTCAGCAGGCTATCTAAACCCAGCTTGGTGGCACTTCTCGGCCACACGCTCCACGCTTAGCGACATCTCCAACCTCTCTCGTACCCCATGCAGTCCCTGAGAAGTTCATCGAGTGGTTCACTTTGTAAACGCGGTCCCCAAAGTAGACGCTCAACAAATTCAGTAATTCCCGCAAGCTTCCCGGGAGGGATTTCCCTGTTATGGCCTTGATGAGGTAGCCGAATCTATAACTATTTAATAAATTGGATTATCTCAACATTAATATTAAGCTGCCGTTAAAATACGGTGATGCAAGATTTATAACAAATAATCGAAAATCCAGTCTCTTGTACTTTATATGTAGGAAATTCATTCAATCTTCTTAGGCTCAAAGAAGAAGAAAAATCTTCAGCATTATACTAAAAAAGAAAGTAATTTTAATTGTTCATGAAATAGAAGTCCAATTTATTAATAGAATTACCTCTCTGTAAGCTGGAATATTAGAAACTCTAACAACCGCATTAGAGGTTCCCAAAAAGTCATGAGCAGCGGTCGTCAAAGCAGTTGAACTTTACTTGAACATATTTAAAAAACCATTAATCTGAAATTAAAATATAATTGACGAAACATACATTATGAAGATTGAAGTACTTTAAGTTATTTGACTCAACCGCTAGATCAAGTCCTATAAGTTCGGGAAGTTTAGGCTCGCGAACTCCCCGCAGAGCTTGTACGTACACGACCATGTCTAAGGAGTACGCAGCAGCCTCGACCGTCTCATACGTCCCCAGCTTTTAACATATTATAAAGATAAAACATTACATGTAAAAAAAAGAAACAAATAATTCAAAATGCTTGCTTCAAGTATCGATTATTCCCTGAGATTTCATACAATCAGATTTCTCTTGGATGAGATGTACTTTCTATATCGCCATGGTTAAAAAAATTTTTGTACTTATAATTATATTAGAGTGATATGTTAAAAGACTAAAGTGAGTCATATAACCATGATAAATTGTGTAAACTATAAAAATTTGATTACAACATTTTGGATCAAGAATGTGATCTGAATAAAGAAAGTGAAATTGGATACAAATAAATGGACTAAATTGAGTGATAATAATTTTTTTTTATCAAAAATATATATAGAAAATCAATTAAAATAGAAGTTCTAAATTAAATAAATTGTGTAAATAATAATATTGTGATAAATTAAAGAAATTGAAGATATAGAAAGTTGTGACAATATATAGATTTTGGTAGTGACAATATATAGATTTTGCCATTGAATTGTTTTTTACAATATTAATATAGATTTTGCGATTGAATTTTTTTTGAGATTTGTGAAGGTTTTCGATGCCGATCCAATCGCATGATTACCTCGGTCGTGTGTGCGGAAGCGTGTAAAACGAGTAAACACGAATAACAAGATCTAGTGCACACATATATATGTATAGACACATATTTATATATATATATATACATCCAATATATATAATATATATGGATTAACGAGAACACTTACAACCGGTGTAGCGTGCCTCGTTGATGTTGATGAAGGTGGTGTTGAGTCGATTGAACCACCTTCATGGATCAGCCACTAGATGCTCTCCTTGAGAATGACCTCGTCACTCTTCTTGTCTAGATCGCCCGGATGTTGAAGCCGCACAAATGGCCCGGCCTCTACGTGTTGCACACGAACCCGGATGACGAACACTTTGCTTGCTTGAGTCGGTTCTCCAAGAACACTCTCTCCTTTCTCCCTTTTTGTTGTGAATTTCGTGGCTGATCAAGTTGTGTATGAAAATACACGTTTTCATCATTTATTTAATCACCAATAACCTCTTTACTTCACCATAAGTGATCCCCATGTAACCCCACACTTATGAGCATCAATATGCACCATAAAGGGTGTAATGGGGAGGTGAAGAGGCATTGCCACATATACATGCCACATGACATGAAATATGGCCCCACTTGCTTGTGTGGCATGCCATGTCACACTATGTGACATGCATCCATGCAAGCCATGCAATGCATCCCATGCATGCATATAAATTCACGTAAATATTGATTCTAAATCAATATAATTAACAAGCATTGTTCATCATCTACGAGTCCGTGTGTGACCCTGTAGGTATGATTATCGATCAATATTATATTGTTCCCAACAATTAATATTATCGAATAATCATTTAACATCCAAAGACGACCTTATGACTTTATCGATTGCACACGTAGGATCGAAGGACATATACCAACAATCTCCCACTTGGCCTTCAGAGCCAGTGTGCTGCCAATTTCCTGTTGTCACTTTATGTCTAAGTTTTAACTTGAGGCAAGACTCGAGTCATCCTCAATCGGTTCAAACCTTTCTTGGACTATGAGACAGACTGTAAAACCAGATTTATCACTATGATACGAATCTGTACGTGGCCACGCTTTTCCACAGTCTCGACTCTCCAAGTGGCCGGTAAGACATATGATCCATAATAAAATGGAGGACAATCCCATCTTGTCAATCCAAGCTCTACCACTTGCTTCCGGATATACCCAATAACAAGTTTTATAACCTCCTTTTACGAAAGGCGTTTACTTGTATCAAAGTATACCATTTCACAATGGAGTCACTCTGGACTACTCAGGTCAGAGGAAATTGCTCGAAAGTCAATGAAATAGTATTATGACTCGAAATCTTAAATACTATTCCAGTCGGGTCTGTTCGATCATTAGCTCCCAGCTAATATCTATGTAATTGTACTTGATGTCCCACATCACTAGCCCATGAAGCGGAGCTATAGTACACATTACAATCTAGTTCATTGTATTATCGGTTTGTCCGTACTCGATTATACGAACCAGGAACAACTATATAATTCAAGTATATCAGTTCAACCATTGGGACTTCATTATGCGGTAAGTCGACCTCATAACCCAATTGATATAACTTAATCATTTGGACAATTCATATAAATTAAACCATATTTATATGAAGAATTATGTATTATACATATGAGTGAATGTTTACCAAATCTCTAAAAGTATCTAATACAGTAATAGAAATCACAACCCATCTCTAAGATGTCTGATATCTATTGCAGTCGTGAAAGCCTCAAGCTTAAACTGCTGGAGAGGTTTAGAAAGCGGTTTTGCAACCTTACCAAAAGTTGCAACTTTATTATCTCGATTTCTCCACAAAACTATCTCCCAGATAATGTTGAACTTCCTGAGCACCAGTTTTAGACTTGTGGTGCTTCCTAGCTCATTGGCTTGCGCGATAACTCTACTATAAATAGAGAACTATCGGATGGGCTGAGCTAGTTACGCCACCTAGTTCATTCAAGAACTTTCAAATCCTAACTGCCAACATTACTGCATCCAATGCAATATTGTGCTCAGCTTTTGTAGTTTAATTAGTTATATTGCATTGCATGGAACTATTCCAGCAAATATCACCTCTAACCAGACAAAAGATATAACCAGATTAAAATCGGAAATTATCTTAGTTTGTTTTGAAGTTAGCATTCAAACAGCTTGTTAATATCAACTCTTTTTGTCTTCCAAAGACAACAAAATTCTTTTGTCCATCTAAGGTACATAAGAATATTCTTGGTGGCAGTCTAACGCGCCTCACCTGGATTTCCTTGAAACTGACTCGTCATGCTCAAAGCATACGATACGTCCGGTCGTGTACATATTATGGCATACATTATAGACCCTATTGCCGAAGCATAAGGAATGTTTTCCATCCTCTTTTGCTCATCAAGTCCCGTAGGGCCTTGCATCTTGCTAAGAGATGTGCCATGACTCATTGGAATGAGACCCTTTTTGGCGTCTTTCATTCTGAACTTATCAAGTACCTTATCAATATAGGTCACTTGACTAAGTCCAAACATCATTTTCGATCTGTTCCGACAGATCTTGATGCCCAATATGTACTGTGCTTCTCCAAGATCCTTTATTGAAAAACAATTTCCAAGCTATTCTTTAATAGAATTAAGCATAGAAACATTGTTTCCAATAAGGAGTATGTCATCGACATACAACACAATGTATACAACGTAACTCCCACTATTCTTCTTGTAAAACAAGACTCTTCCGAGTTCCTCTGAAATCCAAAACCCAGTATGGATTCATTGAACTGAAGATTGCTACTCCAATATGCTTTGCTTTATTCCATAAATGGAATCATAAGATTGCATAATTTCTCAGCCTTATTAGGATCGATAAAACTCTTTGGTTGTGTCAAAACACATTCTCTTCTAGAATCCAATTCAAGAAGTTAGTTTTAACATCCAATATTACCATAACTCATTATCAAGATGAGTAGCAATGGCTAAGATAATCTGAATGATTTAATCAAAGCAACTGGTGAAAGTTTTTCCATAATCCACCTCGTGAATAAAACTTTTACCATCAACCTTGCTTTGAAAACCCTAGGTTTTCCATCTGTCTGTTTAGATCTTAAAGATCTATTAGCATTCATTGGGTCTAACCCCGTGATGAAAATATATCAAGTTCCAAACTTGATAATCAGATATTGATATCATCTCAGATTTCATGGCACCATGCCAATTTTCAGTAGCTGGACTCGTCATAGCTTGGAATTAAGTCGAAGGTTCACCGCTTTCCAAAAGCATGAATTCATATCTCTCATTGGTCACAATATCTAAGTATTTGAATAATAGAGATAGATTTATGCCTTTCGGACCTACGAGGGCTGGTATGGCTTCCAAAACCATAAGAATACTCTCAACCCAGTCTTGAGTATTCATCATTGGTTGTTTCACTTGAACCTCGTTCAGGACAACCGAGCTCCCACTGAATTCCTAGGAAAGATAACTCTTTTCAAGAAAATCACTATCTCGAGCAACAAAATATTGTTCTCAAATAGATCGTAGAAGTTGTACCCTCGAGTTTCTTATGGACATACCATAAGGAAACTTTTATCCCATTTGAGTTCAAGCTCTATAGAGATAAATCTCGTCAGAGAAGCTTTTAGAACCTCAAATCTTGATGAAAACAATTTAGGGACCCTCCCTTTCCATACCTAGTATGGTGTCTTATCAACAGCTTTTGACAGCGTCCTATTCAGTGTATAAGTTGAAGTCAAGAATTGTGTGTTCCCAAAAGAGACCAGTAGTTCATTTAGACCTCTCATCGAATGGTCGAACTATATCTAATATAGTTTGTTTTCTCTTTTCCGAAACATAACCTTCATGTGCTTGTGAACTAATAGGTTCCACATACATCAGTATGGATCATCCCTAATTACTCACATGTTCTCCTTTCTCCAAGAAAGATGACATTGTTATCTTTTCAATCACACATCATTCACATGTATCAAATGACTCCAAGTCAAATGATTCTAAAATTCCTTCTAAAAGAAGCTTCGTTACATGTTTAGATTTTGATTTGATCTAATCAACAATGTTTCAGTTATGTCTCATCGATACTTATTCGATTTGGCCTTTGGTCTTAATGATATATATGATTTGTCAAGTTTAAAGTATACATAAACAATATAATAATCGTACCAAAACAAAGAATAATTCACAATTAAAATAGTTACCAAACTATTTAATAGTGAAAAAAAAACTAATCCATCAGTATCTAATACTGAACCAATATTCATTGTTTATTGAAGGTACGAAATTACATAGTTATAATACTAAAACAAGGCCCTAAGGCAAAACAACATCATATAATCATACGGCTAATGCAGCGACCTTCGCTCCATTTCTTGCCCGTAGATCAACATACTATTCACCAAACTTATACTTCTATGTAGTTCCTCCACATAAAAATGTGAGAACCACATTTGGCATCCAATACCCAAGAAGTAGAATTTGTGAAGTTTAATGTCTATATCATTAATACTTAAAGATGAAGCAACCCCGTTCTTCACATCTTCTTTGAACTTTGGGCAAATTCAATTATTCCCAATAATTGAGTCTCATTCAAATTAATACAATGTCAAAACGTGATAAATCGTAAGTGAAAAATCGAAGTTTTCTAACCAGCGATATTATCATGCAATTGAAGCCCTATCTCTCATAAAATATGAGGGAGCCAACCAGACAATCGAATCACGCCATCCCATGGCTCGAAAGTCTCTAATTTGTGTCATTAATGAACTTAAGTGTTTTGGATTAAATCACTCCCTGAGGTGTAAATAATCCTAACCTTAGAATCCATCATATGAAAGACAAATTAGGCATTTGTTTTGAAATTGAATAAAATATGATCTTCTACATATTTGCAATTAGTGTCCAACACCTTTCGCAGTAGATGCATTCAGATTCCCTAGGAACCCTAGTAGCCTTCTTGCCTATGCTCTTTTGAATACCTCATCCTTTATCATAAGAATATCCCTCTTAGGGTCCATTTTTAATTGACGACTCATCATCTTAGAAAAATTTAGGAGATCACTTAAAGCAAATAATCCAATCATTTGCTGCACATGTGGTCCCTATAAGTTTCTCCTTTTCCAGCCTAGCTGAAGCGATGACCCTAGTCATTCAGAATTGCTCAATCTTAGCATATTCCCCGAACATGCTATTGAGTTGTTCAATGATATCTTAGGATGTGGTTATCTAACACATTTTCATTGTCTTCGTATTTGAGGACCATCCTCAAATTACGTTGTGAATCAAGAAAATTTATGTTGTTCAATTTTTCATAATCAAGAATTGAACCAAACTTGAATTGAGTTGATATTTAACATGATAAACTATAAAAGAAAGATAACTAAAGTATGTAAACATCCACAAAGCGGTAAACAAATAAGGTTGTCTAACAATTGTACTTATTTATTTCATTTTGTTCAATTGATATCCAATATCATTGTCCCTTAGAACAAAACAATCCCGAGATCCTCATCTTGCAAATATTTAAGCCGACTGAGTCCGCACTTAAGTATTTCAAGATAGGTAGACATACCCATGTCAATGATATCTAATATCACTCTCGGTCGACGAGAATCTCATTCTCATCTCATGTCTCGATAGCCACGCCTGCAGTGGATCTATCGATGAGAAAACCAAACTCACGTGTAAAGGTCTAACCTTTACTCCCACTTATCCCAAGATAACAAGTAGTACCCCGCTGAGGCGGACCTACCAACTTATGATCGAGGGCTTCATGAGTGTGATGTTTTTGGACAAGACATTATACTCATTATTTTGGGAACTTGCATGCATAGGTGTTTATATGTAAGTTGAACATTTATAACATAAAACATCCTATAACTAGCAAAGCAATTAAATACGTAATCGAAAGGCCCCTAGAACCTTACAACTCTCAAACGAAAAGATTAAAAGCAACAAAATAGGCCTTGAACATCTTCTAGACTGGTCTGCGCCCGCCGTTTTAGTTCAACGCCCGCCGATTTAGGTCAACCTTAGTCCGTACCCCAAAAACCACGAACGGCGCCCGCCGTTTCACAAACGGCGGTCGCCGAACACCACCGGCGGTCGCCGTTTCCAAAACGGCGCCCGCCAAAAGGGTACAGAATCGGGGCTGACCTGAAAAGAGCCTTTCGGCGGTCGCCGTTTCCAAAACGGCGCCCGCCGAATCCATTCGGCGCCCGCCGGAGCACAAACGGCGCCCGCCGTTTTGCTCCAGCAGCCCGGTTTTCGCCCGTTTCGCTTCGTTTTGCTTCGTTTCTTCTCGTTTTCGCCGGAGATCCGATATCCAATGTCGATCCATGGATTCAATCCATTGCTTACACATTGAACAATACATTTTTGAATAGAAAAAACCTATCTATTACAAAAGATTCCAAGGGACGCAGCCCTCCAAAACTATGGCCAATCGTACGTAAAAGACGACAATTCCATTCACCCGACCACTAACGGTGGCCGGCCTTATATCTAAACACATAATCACATAATCACATAAAACAATTAAGTCAATTATGTTGATTTAAACATATTGTGTCCAACAAAAAAGTGTGCACGAGCCCTAGGCTCTGATACCAATTGAAGGTTTTCGATGCCGATCCAATCGCATGATTACCTCGGTCGTGTGTGCGGAAGCGTGTAAAACGAGTAAACACGAATAACAAGATCTAGTGCACACATATATATGTATAGACACATATTTATATATATATATATACATCCAATATATATAATATATATGGATTAACGAGAACACTTACAACCGGTGTAGCGTGCCTCGTTGATGTTGATGAAGGTGGTGTTGAGTCGATTGAACCACCTTCATGGATCAGCCACTAGATGCTCTCCTTGAGAATGACCTCGTCACTCTTCTTGTCTAGATCGCCCGGATGTTGAAGCCGCACAAATGGCCCGGCCTCTACGTGTTGCACACGAACCCGGATGACGAACACTTTGCTTGCTTGAGTCGGTTCTCCAAGAACACTCTCTCCTTTCTCCCTTTTTGTTGTGAATTTCGTGGCTGATCAAGTTGTGTATGAAAATACACGTTTTCATCATTTATTTAATCACCAATAACCTCTTTACTTCACCATAAGTGATCCCCATGTAACCCCACACTTATGAGCATCAATATGCACCATAAAGGGTGTAATGGGGAGGTGAAGAGGCATTGCCACATATACATGCCACATGACATGAAATATGGCCCCACTTGCTTGTGTGGCATGCCATGTCACACTATGTGACATGCATCCATGCAAGCCATGCAATGCATCCCATGCATGCATATAAATTCACGTAAATATTGATTCTAAATCAATATAATTAACAAACATTGTTCATCATCTACGAGTCCGTGTGTGACCCTGTAGGTATGATTATCGATCAATATTATATTGTTCCCAACAATTAATATTATCGAATAATCATTTAACATCCAAAGACGACCTTATGACTTTATCGATTGCACACGTAGGATCGAAGGACATATACCAACAATTTGATCGCAAAATATGTACATAATTATGTTAAAAGAAAAAAGTTGTATTAATTCAATCCTTTAATCGCAAAGTTGTATTAATTTAATCCTTTTTTCTTTTCCATATGGTTGAATTTGAGATATTGAATTTTTTTTTTACATAATTAATATAGATTTTGCGATTGAATTTTTTTGTAATATTAAAGTTACTTTTTTACAATATATATTTTAACATAATTATGTACATATTTTTCTTTTAACATAATAATAATATTTATTAAAAATTAAATATACAACCCTGCAAAAAAACAAATTATACATAATAATTTATATTAATAAAAAAAAAAAAAAATACTTACAATTAAATCTGGACAACAAAATGTCAAAATAAACTATAAGAAATTATTAAACTTATTTTTTATTAATAATAATATTTATTAAAAACTAAAAGTACAAACTTGTAAAAAAACAAATTATATATAACAAATTAGATTTATAAATAAAATAAAAAATACTTACAATTAAATTTCCAAAACAAAATTTCAAAACAAAATATTATAAATCATTAAAATTGTTTTTATTAATAATAATATTTATTAAAAATTAAACTTACAAACCTCTCCAAAAAAAATTATACTATGCCAAAAATAATTAAATATAAAGAATAACTAAATAAAAAATACTTTACGTTTCAAAAAAATTGGCACAAAAACAATTTGTAAAAAATACTAAAAGTAATAAATCATTAAAATAATTTTTAATTAATACTAATATTTATTAAAAATTAAAAGTATAAACATGCAAAAAAACAAATTATACATAACAGATTAGATTTATAGAAAAAAATATAAAATAATTACAATTAAATCTGCAAAACAAAATGTGAAGTATAAAAAATCATTAAAATTATTTTTTATTAATAATAATATTTATTAAAAATTAAACGTACAAACCTGCCAAAAAAATAAATTATACTATGCCAAAAAATAAATAAATATAAAAAATAACTAAATAAAAAATACTCATATTCCAAAAAAAATTGGAAAAAAATTTGCCCAAAAACAATCGGTAAAAAATACTAAGAGAGGTTGTGAACTCAGTTGGTTGAGCAATTAAATTGAGGATTTGAAGTCCTTGGTTAGAATTGTAAAATATTGCAATTGACATAGAACAAAAACAAAAAATTAAAAAAAAATACTAATGTTGAAAAAAACAAATTATACATAACAAATTAAATTTGTAAAGCAAAAATATCAAAACAAATTATAAGAAATCATTAAAACTATTTATTATTAATAATAATATTTATTAAAAATTAAAGGTTAAAAAACAAATTATATATAACAAATTAGATTAATAAATAAAATAAAAAATACTTACAATTAAACAAAACAAAATGGGAAAACAAAGTATAAAAAATCATTGAAATTATTTATAATTAATAATAATGTTTATTAAAAATTAAAGGTAAATTTTAAATAAATTTAAATGTAAGAAACACAAATTATACTATGCCCAAAAAATAATAAAATATAAAGAATAAGTAAATTTAACCAAGTAAATAATTAGTTTTTAAATATAAAAACATTGTAAAATTTTAATAAATTTAAATGGAAGAAACACAAATTATACTATGCCCAAAAAATAATAAAATCTAAAGAATAAGTAAATTTAACCAAGTAAATAATTAGTTATTAAATATAAAAACATAATTAATTCATACAGTTATTTAATGCTTCAAAACCATAAACAATATGTTAATTGTTGAAACATATTTAATCAAAAGTACAACATTAATTGTTCAGAAATACTACTCATAAACAAACATTATACAATTGTTTATATTAAGCAAAAAGTTAATAATTGAAATCATCCTCTATTACTGCCTACGGACATTCTCATAACAATATAATAATTACAATCATACTCTGTTACTAATTGTTGAAACATATTCAATCAAAAGTACAACATTAATTGTTCAGAAATACTACTCATAAACAAACATTATACAATTGTTTATACTAAGCAAAAAGTTAATAATTGAAATCATCCTCTATTACTGCCTACGGACATTCTCATAGCAATATAACAATTACAATCATACTCTGTTACTGGCTACGGATTCTTGAAAATGCCCGTGTGTATATTAAGTTTTATGATACTCATTGTTATTGTTTTTATAATGATACACCAAAAAAAACTTAAAACATTTTTCCATAATATTTAACAACGTTTTTAATTAAATTCTTAAAACATATAACATGTTTAAATTATAAAAAGACGAATGATTACAAATTTCGGAATATCTCTTTGTAACCACATTAGAGGTCTCATTCGTGATGTTCAGATTCTCATCGCAAAATAACAATTTCAATCTTTCTTTGTTAGTAACTCTTGAAACAGCAACATACAACTGATCGTGTATAAAACCGATTGTCTCAAAAGAATCCCTACTTTTGATAACGATTGTGACTAACTTTTGTTAATGGTTACAACATACGATATTATAATAGAGAATTGTCGACGTTGAAAGTGAAATGACAATCTTAAATCAGAGGGAATAAGTGGCAACTTGAGAATGTAAACAATTTCATCTTTGTTTTCGCCACTTAAGACATTCGCCTCAATAACGTAAGTTCTCAGTTTTGAATTTATAATGATTTAGAAAATAAAAAAAATATGTCTTTAAGTGTTATCTAATTGTAATTTTCGACGTTTATTGAACGCTTGAAAATAAAAAAAAAAACTAATACTTTCAACCCGTGCGACGCACCGCGATTCTCGGTTCGGAAGTTTCTTCGGTTACTATTTTAATATAAGTATACTGATAAATAAATTTAAATAAATTTTGAAATATATATTACAAAAAATGAGGACAACGATTGGAAAAAAACAATCCATTTGATAATAAATTAAAAAAAAAAAAAGAAATTTGGAAGGTCAATTCACATTTCTGAACACCTCCTTGTAAACGACATTTTAACTTTATTCGTGAGGTCACCATTAGAATCACAAATTAAGAATTTCAATCCTGTTCGATTAATGACTCTTGAAACTGCAACATATAATTGTCTGTGTATGAACACCGGTATTCTCAACAGAATCTCAACCTTTAATAAAGATTGTCCTTGACTCTTGTTAATTTTCATAGCATAAGATATCATAATTGGGAATTGTCAACGATAAAATCGAAAGGGCAATTTTGAATTAGAAGGCGTAAGTGGCAACCGTGGAATGTAAACAATTTCATCTTTGTTTTCTCCTTCTAAGACTTTCGTCTCAATAACATAAGTTCCCAATTTTGTTATTACCAATCGAGTGTCATTACATAAGTCCGCAGTGTGATCGATATTTTTTAATATAATTTACACCATAACCTACAAAAATGGCAATTATTAGTGTTGTTTAACTAAAATTACAATGTTATAAAAACAGTAAAAAGTAACAAAAACATATTAATTTTTTGTATCAACTTAATTTTAAATATAATTTGGAAAGAAAACAAATGAATATTATTAAATTTATATGTTTGTGTATATAATTATATATATTAGACTATATAGAATTTCAATAGAAATATATTTTGTATATTAACAGGGAGACCATAAAACACAATCATTATTATACAATAATTAACATACAACTGTAACATACACCTGCTCGTGCATAAGTAAATAACGATTGTCTCAAAAAAATCCTCATTTTTGATAAAGATTGTCTCTGACTCATTGTATACGATATCATAATAGGGAATTGTCGACGTTGAAAGCGAAATGACAATCTTGAATCAGAGGGACTAAAGATCAGTTCATTTGGACTTATTCTCAGTTTCAGTTCAGTTCAGACCTATTAAGTTCAGTTCAGTTCAAATTCATTAAGTTAAGTTCAGTTAGTTCGGATTCACAAAGTTTAGTTTAGTCATTTTAATTTTTTTATTCATATTTAAATATTTTAAAATTAAAATGAAATTGAAGTTAATTTCAGTTCAGTTCATACATATTAAGTTCAGTTCAATTTGTTTCAGTCCAATAGTACATGTCATGAGAAGCAACCTCGGAATGTAAACAATGCCATCTTTGTTTTCGTCTCCTAAAACTTCGTCTCAATAAGATAAGTTCTCAGCTTTGTTATTACAAATCGAGTACCATTACATAAATTGACGGTATGATCGATATTTCGTATTAACATAATTAGGCTCAATTGAATGTTGTAACCCATTAGATCCCGAAAGAAGGTGATCATTAAAATATGTTATTGAAGAGTATTGTGGTTTAATTAATTAGTACTGTAATTAGTTGCAGTGCAAGTTGGAGCATATCTTGAGTATAGCCATGAAAAGATGTTTGGTTGAGTGGGAATCGATGACAGGGGAGTCTGCATTTTCAGTTTGTTGAGTTTTGCGTCTCTTTTTATTGAGACGAATGATTTCCAAACCTGATTCTGCAAAACAAATCTGTACAAATGTAAATCACGGACAAATGTTCAATAAAAACGAAAAATAGGAATTTGTTTTTTAGAAATCGAATAAATTAACCACATAATTAAATCGAGATAAAGAAACTCAAGTGGTGGAATCAGAAAGACAATTGTAAATTGTAAAAGACATGTATTTCCAGATGATTGGAAGAGAAATAGTATAGGAAAAGTGATAAACAGTAAAGATAATGGAAAATGAGTGTAATTCTTAAAATTATTTATATTTATATGGTAAAAATCTACAAAAACATATTTAAAAGAAATAAAATTTTGTATTTATAATTTGGTATAGAAAATAAAAAAAAAAATTGATGAAGTGTTTTAACATAATGGAGTAATTTCTGACACTTTCATTGGTCACTTAAATCATATAAGTCGTAAAAAGATGAATGATTAGCAATTGAAGTTCAATTGTGGGTATTCAATGGTCATGTAGCTAATGAAGTTAAATGGTTGAATAATTTGCTTGTTTGTATAAGATAAAAAATCATTGAATTGTTTTAACATAATGGAGAAATTTCTTGCGCTTTGATGGATCACTTAAATCATATAACCCGTTCGTGTAAATAATAAAAGGATGAATGATTATATAATTAATAAAAATAAATGGTTAAATTTATGTAAGTAATGTTAAATCTAATGACGTTGGGTAATATTCTGGTTAGTTCATTAATAAATATCATTAAAAAAGAGAATACATAGAATAAAAATTGTTTTAGAAAAACGCAAATAAATTTTGCAGCTAGAAGCCATAACACTAATCGCATATAAAATGAATATGTAGAATTAAAACATTGTATGAAAAATATAATGCTTTTCTGAAGAAAAAAAAAAGGAAAAATTGTCTAACAATCAACGACATCAGAATTATATTTTGGCTCATACAGTATTTACATAGCTTCTCCATGACGATTTTCTCTATAATAAAAATATTTAGGTCTCTGAAAATAGGGGAATTCGTGTAAAGACAAATTTGAAGCCGATTTTGGGCCAATATATTAAATATTTAAAATTTAAAAATAATACCAATTTTTTGTAAATTTAAATTTCTTTCTTCCAACAAATGCAATCGGTACTCCTGTAATATGAATGCACGTGTTTTCCAATTTACCTTAAAACTTATAATAAGTTTATGTTTTGGTATCGGTTGGAGCATCTCTCCTACTCCAAAATAGGTTTTTGGTATCGGTTGGAGATGCTCTTTAACACTTGTTCAAATAAAAAAACTTAAGCAACTTCCATGTAAATTTGATTATGCTTCCCCAATAGACCACACGAAAAGATCGAATATTGTATAAAGTATCCTCAGAGACTAAAGCATAAAAAAAATTGAGTACACATCACATGAAGGTTATAAGATTAACTAAAGCATAAAAAAAATTGAGTACACATCACATGAAGGTTATAAGATTATAAGAATTGAGTAAAAATTGAGTCACATTAATCAAACATCAGGTTATAAGAACCATCATAACTTAACCGTTAACGCAAGTATATAAGTTAATTATATTCAGTTCTTAACCCAAGTATATAAGTTAATAACAATAACCAATTAGTATTATAAGTATTTTAATTGTACTCTATCAATCTGAACTAATTATGCACAGTTTAAGGTAATGTATGCCCGTGTATAATTTATGTGCAAGCAAACACCAATCCAAACCTAACGATAAAATTCATAATAAATAGAAGCAGAAAAGTAAATCGGAGATTGGCTTTCGATATTATACGAAAGGATTAAACAGTAGTTCAGGGGAATACAAAGCCAATAAAACCATATATACCTTTTTTTCACAAAAGCTCTAGCACATATCCAGAGTGTAGAAGCTAAACCACAGATAAAGGATCTCTATAACCCATACAACACTCCAGCATAGTGGTCAAGAAAAAAACCCTTCTCCTTGTCACCCTTGCTAAAGTATAGTACAACCCTAACTTTATCAAACGCGTGCCAAGTCAGCAGGCTATCTAAACCCAGCTTGGTGGCACTTCTCGGCCACACGCTCCACGCTTAGCGACATCTCCAACCTCTCTCGTACCCCATGCAGTCCCTGAGAAGTTCATCGAGTGGTTCACTTTGTAAACGCGGTCCCCAAAGTAGACGCTCAACAAATTCAGTAATTCCCGCAAGCTTCCCGGGAGGGATTTCCCTGTTATGGCCTTGATGAGGTAGCCGAATCTATAACTATTTAATAAATTGGATTATCTCAACATTAATATTAAGCTGCCGTTAAAATACGGTGATGCAAGATTTATAACAAATAATCGAAAATCCAGTCTCTTGTACTTTCTATGTAGGAAATTCATTCAATCTTCTTAGGCTCAAAGAAGAAGAAAAATCTTCAGCATTATACTAAAAAAGAAAGTAATTTTAATTGTTCATGAAATAGAAGTCCAATTTATTAATAGAATTACCTCTCTGTAAGCTGGAATATTAGAAACTCTAACAACCGCATTAGAGGTTCCCAAAAAGTCATGAGCAGCGGTCGTCAAAGCAGTTGAACTTTACTTGAACATATTTAAAAAACCATTAATCTGAAATTAAAATATAATTGACGAAACATACATTATGAAGATTGAAGTACTTTAAGTTATTTGACTCAACCGCTAGATCAAGTCCTATAAGTTCGGGAAGTTTAGGCTCGCGAACTCCCCGCAGAGCTTGTACGTACACGACCATGTCTAAGGAGTACGCAGCAGCCTCGACCGTCTCATACGTCCCCAGCTTTTAACATATTATAAAGATAAAACATTACATGTAAAAAAAAGAAACAAATAATTCAAAATGCTTGCTTCAAGTATCGATTATTCCCTGAGATTTCATACAATCAGATTTCTCTTGGATGAGATGTACTTTCTATATCGCCATGGTTAAAGAAATTTTTGTACTTATAATTATATTAGAGTGATATGTTAAAAGACTAAAGTGAGTCATATAACCATGATAAATTGTGTAAACTATAAAAATTTGATTACAACATTTTGGATCAAGAATGTGATCTGAATAAAGAAAGTGAAATTGGATACAAATAAATGGACTAAATTGAGTGATAATAATTTTTTTTTATCAAAAATATATATAGAAAATCAATTAAAATAGAAGTTCTAAATTAAATAAATTGTGTAAATAATAATATTGTGATAAATTAAAGAAATTGAAGATATAGAAAGTTGTGACAATATATAGATTTTGGTAGTGACAATATATAGATTTTGCCATTGAATTGTTTTTTACAATATTAATATAGATTTTGCGATTGAATTTTTTTTCACAATATTATTATTGAGATTTGATCGCAAAATATGTACATAATTATGTTAAAAGAAAAAAGTTGTATTAATTCAATCCTTTAATCGCAAAGTTGTATTAATTTAATCCTTTTTTCTTTTCCATATGGTTGAATTTGAGATATTGAATTTTTTTTTTACATAATTAATATAGATTTTGCGATTGAATTTTTTTTGTAATATTAAAGTTACTTTTTTACAATATATATTTTAACATAATTATGTACATATTTTTCTTTTAACATAATAATAATATTTATTAAAAATTAAATATACAACCCTGCAAAAAACAAATTATACATAATAATTTATATTAATAAAAAAAAAAATACTTACAATTAAATCTGGACAACAAAATGTCAAAATAAACTATAAGAAATCATTAAACTTATTTTTTATTAATAATAATATTTATTAAAAACTAAAAGTACAAACTTGTAAAAAAACAAATTATATATAACAAATTAGATTTATAAATAAAATAAAAAATACTTACAATTAAATTTCCAAAACAAAATTTCAAAACAAAATATTATAAATCATTAAAATTATTTTTTATTAATAATAATATTTATTAAAAATTAAACTTACAAACCTCTCCAAAAAAAATTATACTATGCCAAAAATAATTAAATATAAAGAATAACTAAATAAAAAATACTTTACGTTTCAAAAAAATTGGCACAAAAACAATTTGTAAAAAATACTAAAAGTAATAAATCATTAAAATAATTTTTAATTAATACTAATATTTATTAAAAATTAAAAGTATAAACATGCAAAAAAACAAATTATACATTAGATTTATAGAAAAAAATATAAAATAATTACAATTAAATCTGCAAAACAAAATGTGAAGTATAAAAAATCATTAAAATTATTTTTTATTAATAATAATATTTATTAAAAATTAAACGTACAAACCTGCCAAAAAAATAAATTATACTATGCCAAAAAATAAATAAATATAAAAAATAACTAAATAAAAAATACTCATATTCCAAAAAAAATTGGAAAAAAATTTGCCCAAAAACAATCGGTAAAAAATACTAAGAGAGGTTGTGAACTCAGTTGGTTGAGCAATTAAATTGAGGATTTGAAGTCCTTGGTTAGAATTGTAAAATATTGCAATTGACATAGAACAAAAACAAAAAATTAAAAAAAAATACTAATGTTGAAAAAAACAAATTATACATAACAAATTAAATTTGTAAAGCAAAAATATCAAAACAAATTATAAGAAATCATTAAAACTATTTATTATTAATAATAATATTTATTAAAAATTAAAGGTTAAAAAACAAATTATATATAACAAATTAGATTAATAAATAAAATAAAAAATACTTACAATTAAACAAAACAAAATGGGAAAACAAAGTATAAAAAATCATTGAAATTATTTATAATTAATAATAATGTTTATTAAAAATTAAAGGTAAATTTTAAATAAATTTAAATGTAAGAAACACAAATTATACTATGCCCAAAAAATAATAAAATATAAAGAATAAGTAAATTTAACCAAGTAAATAATTAGTTTTTAAATATAAAAACATTGTAAAATTTTAATAAATTTAAATGCAAGAAACACAAATTATACTATGCCCAAAAAATAATAAAATCTAAAGAATAAGTAAATTTAACCAAGTAAATAATTAGTTATTAAATATAAAAACATAATTAATTCATACAGTTATTTAATGCTTCAAAACCATAAACAATATGTTAATTGTTGAAACATATTTAATCAAAAGTACAACATTAATTGTTCAGAAATACTACTCATAAACAAACATTATACAATTGTTTATATTAAGCAAAAAGTTAATAATTGAAATCATCCTCTATTACTGCCTACGGACATTCTCATAACAATATAATAATTACAATCATACTCTGTTACTAATTGTTGAAACATATTCAATCAAAAGTACAACATTAATTGTTCAGAAATACTACTCATAAACAAACATTATACAATTGTTTATACTAAGCAAAAAGTTAATAATTGAAATCATCCTCTGTTACTGCCTACGGACATTCTCATAGCAATATAACAATTACAATCATACTCTGTTACTGGCTACGGATTCTTGAAAATGCCCGTGTGTAAATATCGGTCATATTCAAAACAAAGGATTTAACTCGATATAACTTGTAAATTAAATAACTTCATTTAATTCGCTTTGTGTAAATCCTTCCAAATGAGTTTTAATTCCAGAAAGCCCGAGGGAGTTTCCAACCATCCCATTACATAACATACATCTTAACGAAACGATATGAACAATGTAAAGAGTTCATAAATTATAATTTCTTAAACTATGAAACCTACTTGAAAAATTACTGAAACTTCAACCATGTAAAGAGTTCATAAATTATAATTTATTAAACTATGAAACCTACTTGAAAAATTATGAGTGCTTGTGCTCAAACTTCAACCAAAAGCGTGCAGAAATCTTTCACATCTCGTAATTGAAGGATCTCACCAAAAGGAGATCTTCATTCGTAATTACAATTTTATAAGGTACAAATATACGACTAAAAATATAATTTAAAAAATTACCTGTAGGAAGGTTTAGAAAGTCATACTGATGCAACATCTGGTTTATATTGGTTAAGAGAGAATGGGAAGTTAGAGGCATCAGATGTCGAACACTTTACCTGATTACACGAAAATAGAATTACCATTAGAATGAAAAAGGAAATTACACTACAGACGATAATAACGACGTTGAAACATAGATATTTAGAAAAATAACGGAGTAGTTGGAGAGCGGAGGGGAGCTCATCGACCTGCACATGAACCCCGAAATCGTGTTCATTGAAAACTTCCGTCCTTGCTGACCAAACAAAAAAAACCAAGTACATATCTAATGTAACATTGATGAACCCCAATAAAATCATTTCAAAAGGCAGTTGTAAATGTTCATGTAAAAAGCAATTCTTGAAAGCGGAAAGTTAAGATGAAAAGGAGTAAACGTGCTATCAAATTTTAATGTCAAGCAATTCCTTCTCTTTACGTCATTTTTCCAGATAACCTTAATATGAATTAAATTACCATAATATATAATACCGGCATTTGGAGACCGCTTGTCGAGAAGACATCCTTTGTGAATGAATCAAAAGATAGAATAAGTGAATTGAATTTCAGAAATCAAATAGATTTTTAAGAGCCAAAAACTCTTAAACCTGAAAATAAAATTCTTAGGATGTAATTTCATATCGTGCACCCCGCATCAAATCATGTAGCAAACGACAAAAAACTTGTTGAATGCACCATCAAATATAAATGTAAGAACTGCCACAATACATTACCGTAGTACAATACATTACCGTAGTTTGAAATAGTTTTTGCATCAACATAGGCATATAAAAGCCATTTTTAGCTCCTCAGCTACTCCATCTCCATCTCCCCTACTTCAATAAAATCATTTAAAACCAACAACAAATCCCAATCTTTTACATATCAAAATAGGGTCTGAAATTCACATAAAGCAACAAATTGACACGGTTCACAACCCAAAATATAAGAAGCGAATATAAATTTTAAAAAATAAAGAATAAATTGAATTAGTTGGAGTTTGGATATGAAAAAAGGAGTATTGAAATACAACAAATATATTTTTAAACACACAGAAGAAAAAGTAGTAATCTGTATAATAAACATGCAGGAGATTAAGGAGATTTTTTTGTTAAAAAAAGAGGCAGATTATAGAATGAAATTTAAAGACATGTATTTTTGTTACCTGATTTAATGACCCCAAATCTTTATTTTTCAATTTCCTTTTCCAATCGAATCGACTAACAACCATGAATAGAAATGAAACAAATCAAGAAAAAAAAAAAAGTTATTAGAAGTACTTTCTCTTCTTCTTCCATGCCTTCTTATTGTATTAGAAGCACTTTCTATTATATGATATCATATAATATTATTAAAAAATAGATAAAGAAAACTTAAAATTAAATTTTTTTTGGTCTAGGTCAATTGTAGATATTTAAATTTGAAAAACCAAAAAAATAATTAATGAAACAAAAAATACAATAAAAAATCATTAAATAATTTTTAATTAAAAACAATTATGCAAAAAAACACAAATCATATGATATCATATATAATATTATAAAAAAAAATAGAAAAACAGTTTACAAAACAAATTATAAAATATCATATAAAATTATAAAAAAATAAATAAATAAGACTTACAATTACATCTATAAAACCAAACAAATTAATAAATTAACAAATAAATATAAAAACAAAATCAATAATAAAAAAATGTATAAAAAAACAGAGATTCAAAAAAATTGCGCTAAAAAAATACTCATATTCAAACAAAATTTGTGCAAAAACAATATGTAAAAAATAGTAAGAGGATAAGAAATCATTAAAATTATTTTTAATTAATAATAATATTTATTAAAAATTAAAGGTAAAAACCTGAAAAAAAAACAAATTATACATAACAAAATAGATTAATAAATAAAATAAAAATACTTACAATTAAATCTGCAAAACAAAATATCAAAACAAAATATAAGAAATCATTAAAATTAGATTTTTATTAATAATAATATTTATTAGAAATTCAACGTAAAAAACATAAATTATACATAACAAATTAGATTAATAAAAAAATAAGTAATATTTATATTAACAAATAAACATAAAAACAAAATAAATAATAAAAAAACAATATAAAAAAACAGAGATCCAAAAAAATTGCGTTAAAAAAAATACTCACGTTCAAAATAAATTTGCGCAAAAACAATATGTAAAAAATAGTAAAAGCATAAGAAATCATTAAAATTATTTTTAATTAATAATAATATTTATTAAAAATTAAAGGTAAAAACCTGAAAAAAAAAACAAATTATACATAACAAATTAAATTAATAAATAAAATAAAAAATATTTACAATTAAATCTAGAAAACAAAATATCAAAACAAAATATAAGAAATCATTAAAATTAATTTTTATTAATAATAATATTTATTAAAAATTAAATGTACAAAAAAATAAATTATATATAACAAATTAGATTAATAAAACAATAAAAAAATACTTACAATTAAATTGTTAAAAAAATTATATTGCGTTTATAAATAAAAAAATTCCTTTGATAACTTGAAAAAAATAAAAATAAAACAATAAAAAATTAAATATTTATTTGAAAAATATAACCTTAATAACTAAAAAAAATTAAATAGGTAAAAAAAATTATATTAAGTTCATAACAAATAAAATTAGAATATAACATTTATAGCTGAAAAAAGTAAAAAAATATTAGACAAATAGGTAAAAAAAATTATATTGTGTTCATAACAAACAAATAAAATTATACGCAAAAAAATAAAAAAAACCATTAGACAAATAGGTAAAAAAAATTATATTCCGTTCATAATAAATAAAATTAGAATATAACCTTATAAATAAAATTAGAATATAACCTTATAGATGAAAAAAAAACAAAAAAATAATTAGACAAAAAAATTATATTGTGTTTATAACAAATATAAAGTATACTTAAATATGTTAGAATTAACAAATATAAAGTATACTTAAATATGTTAGAATTAATTATCTGATTGAATATATTTATGCACGCAAGTTCCAAAAATTAAGAATCGTTAATTAAGATATTTTTCAATATAACTTAGGTGACAATTAATTAAATTCCAAAAATTAAGAAATTCCAAAAATTAAGATATTTTTCAAGATCAAAAATTAAGAAATAGTTAATTAAGATATTTTTCAAGATCACTTACGTGAAAATTACAAAAACAGCGTTATTGAATAGTAAACTATCTAAAAAAAATATAAAAACTTTTGTGTTAAAATTAATGTATTTAAGTTCAAAATATAATGTATATATATAGAAAATAAATTAATTCTTATAGAAAATTTAAGAAAGCTATTGAATATATAAACACATTGTCCAAATTTATTTAAGTTAATATTCTTTGAATTAGCTTTCACTATAATGGAAAGTTAGTTTTAATGTGTAATAATTTTTTATAAAATAGAAATTTAATCTTAAATTATAGTAGGAAATGTTTTTTTAAACAGATAATTAATAAGATGGAAAATAAAGATAGAAAATTTATAACAAATATTAAAACTTAGAATTCAAAGCTAATATTATCTTTTTTTTATTAAAATATATTATGAATTACATATAACAAATATATAAAAATTACAAAAGATAAATTATACCAATGAAATAAAATATTTTGATCATCAATTATATTCTATACAATTGCCTTAATAATATGCATTAACTAATTGATCTTCTAACAAAATTATATCGCAACAACTTTCTTCTTTCTTTCTTCCTTTTATTTTTTTGTTTTTTCCGAGCCAAACAAACCTACAAATAAGAAAATCTAATCACTCAAACTAATTATAAAAAAACATAAGCCACAAAAGAAGAAAAATCAAAGAAACGGTAAGCACCATTTATGAACAATGAAAAAAAGAAAAAACTTACTGGAAAATAAAAAAAGAAAAAAAACTATAATAATAAAAAGAATACATTTTATTAAAATTGAAATTATTAAACTGTACTGCAAGTAATTAATAAAATAACGCAAAATACTTTAATAATTAATATCAATAATCGCTACAAATATCAAAATGTAGAATTTAAAAAACAAAAATACATTGCGTGTAGAATTTTTTGCAAATTTAAAATATATATAGAATGTTGTTTTTGTATTGATTTAATTGGAGGATAAGGTTGCATTTAAATTTAAATATGGATCAATCCTAATAAATAAGGAAATAACAATAAATTTGTAATTTATTATTTAAAATTAATTTGCAGCATTAATGTAGAGAATTAAAAAGCAAAAATAAATTGTGTGTAGGAATTGATTGCTTGCAAAAATACATTGAAAAATAAATGTTTTATAGCTTTTTTGGGTTACGGAAAAGCAACAAAAAAGATTATTTAATATCTGAATTTAATATGTTTTGAAAAATAAAAAATTAATAAAAGTTGCAATTTTAACGCATCCTTGGTATGCCATTAGTCAGCTTGAGAGGCATGATTTCTCGTTTTACATTCATCTCATCCTTTGCCATCACCATTCATCATCAACTTCAACCAAGCAAACATAATAACATCTAAAGATAACACAGAAGAATTGTGTACTGCATAATGTATAACGTCTCTTATATCTATAAAAAAAATAGACAATTAAACAAATTACAAACTTCTCTGGAAGGAGATAGAAAATTATACAATAGTATCAACATAACAAAAGAATTGTGTACTATAACGTCTCCATATCTATAAAAAAATTATACAATAGTATCAAGATAACAGAAGAATTGTGTACTATAACGTCTCCTATATCTATTATAAAAAAAACAGAAAATTAAACAAATTACAAACTTCTCCTATATCTATTATAAAAAAAACAGAAAATTAAACAAATTACAAACTTTGGAGATAGAAAATTATACAATAGTATACTATAAACTAAAGAATAAAAATCAAACTCACAATGGGCAATCTTCAAGACCATTGAAAACATGGGTTGCGTAAATAAGTGTATAACATGAAAAGAAAGGAATCCAAATATCATAAGCTAACACTAACAAAAATAAATTATGATCATTTAGACACTAACACTTGAATAGCATTAGACTTCCTGAATCAAAACACTGCATTATAATCAATTAATTATACATTTATCCACCTACATTAATCAAAAAATGTATTAATATACCGTTATAGACCAATAGACAAAAAAATAAAAATAAAAAACACTTCACGGTTAAAAAGAAAAAGATAAACTTGCCGAAAAAATATTAACTTCAAAACTCAGTATAAAACTTATCTAAAAACAAACCATAAAGCAAAGCAAGGGAAATTTGGTTTCATCTTTCATTGTAGTAATGATTTAGTCTAAACCTCAGTATCAATGGAAAAATACACTTAAAACTTCTGCAAATGACGGGGAAAATTTATGAATAAATGTTGACATAATGGAAACAGTAATACAGTATGTATATGCACTTAAAAATTTGTATTTATCATGCTGTCTATTTAAATCTAAGAAACATGTGACAAAATCAAAAAATAGTTGAGAAGTAAAAAAATTATACAAACATGAATATCTGGCAAAAAAAACATATAACCTGAGCTTGATCAAAGGATGATGAGGATGAAACTGACGTACCGAAACCAAGAGGTTGCAAAAAATTACAGAAATGACAAATAGACAAAGAGCCTTACAAGAACATATAACCTGAGCTTGATCAAAGGATGTTCAGGATGAAACTGACGTACCGAAACCAAGAGGTTGCAAAAAATTACAAAAATGACAAATAGACAAAGAGCCTTACAAAATGTATTAAATAAGATGAAAAGGGAAAAAAAACAACATACCTGAGACAACGTACAATCCGAATTAGTTAACAAAGCATCTGTTCACAACACGTATTTATTTATTAAGAACATAAACTCGCAAATTTAATACATCAACATCAAATGGCTAAAAATGATTAAATCTGTATAACTTATAAAATAAAGAGAAATATAGTAAAAAAATACATACCTTTAACTGCAAAATTAACACACGCAAGGTTAAAAATAATCAAACCAGTAAAATTGATAAAATAAATAGAAATATAGTAAAAAAAATACATACCTCAAATCTGTAAAAGAAAAAAATCAAAACATCTAAAATTGATAAAATAAATAGAAATATAGTAAAAAAAAAATACCTCAAACCCCTGAAAAAAATATTTTTATTAAAAACAGACAGAAATATCAAAAACTTGACAGTGAGAGCAAAGAAGCATTCTTTCTGTACATGTAAGCGTCACACACCTGAATTAGTTTACAAATGATCCGATAACCGAGACTCGACAAAACCTACCTGAATATGCATAATGAAAATTAAATTAAATTAATACATTACAAAATGTATTTAAGAACACGAAGTGAAAATTTGTTACTCAATCTATTTGATTACTTATCTATTTATTAACAACAAAAATAAAATAAAAATATACATACCTTAACCTGCAAAATTAAACATGAAATTACTAAAAATGATTAGAACATGTATAATTTAAATAATAAAGAGCAAATAAACAGGAAAAGCTTGCCCAAAAAAACAATAACCTGACCTTGGTCAAAGGATGAGAAGGAACATAAACCTGTTGTAAACTGACGTACCGAAACTAAAAACATAAAAAACTTGCCAAAAAACCATAACCTGACCTTGATGATTAAAGGGTGAGAAGGAACATAAACCGGTTGAAACTGAAAACATAGCTTGTGGAAAAAAATTCATACCTTAACCTGGAAAATAAAAACATGAATATGAAATGACTAATAATGATAAACCATAAATGTACATAAAATAAAGAGGAATAGAACAAAAAAATACATACCTTCACCTGCATGAAATAACTAAAAATGATTCAAACATGTACAATTTAGAAAATAAAGAGAAATATAATAAAAAAATCATACCTTAAACCTGTCAAATCAACGCATGAACACAAAACGACAGAAAATAATTAAAACATGTATAATTGATAAAATAAACAGATAAATAAAAAAAATACATACCTCAAACCTCCAAAAAAAATTCTTCAAAACAGAACCTTCAAACTTAAACACAAAATGGCTAAAAATGATTAATATAATTAATAAAATAAACAGAAATATAGAAATAAATACATACCTTAAACCTACAAAAAAAATTAGTAAAAAATTAGTAAAAATTAGTAAAAAATTATTGACATGAACATGAACTAAAAATGATTAAAACATAGAAAATAAAGAGAAATATAATTAAAAAATGCATACCAAATCAACGCAAAAATAGAAAAAAATACATACCTCAAACCTAAAAAAAATATTAAAAACAGAAAAATGATTAAACCATGTATAATTTATAAAATAAAGAGGAATATAGCAAAAAAATATATACCTTAACCTGCAAAATTAAACACAAAATGGCTAAAAATGATTAAAACATGTATAATTAATAAAATAAACAGAAATATAGAAAAAATAAATACCTTAAACCTGCAAATTAAAACATGTATAATTTATAAAATAAACAGGAATATAGTAAAAACATGCATACCTCAAATCTCCAAAATAAAAATATTTAAGAAAACAGAAAAATTTAGTAAAAATTAGTAAAAATTTATTCTCTAAAGAAGCACATGAACTAAAAATGATTAAAACATGTACAATTTAGAAAATAAAGAGAAATATAATTAAAAAATGCATAATCAACACAAAAATAGAAAAAAATACATACCTCAAACCCTGCAAAAAAATTATTAAAAACAGAAAAATGATTAAACATGTATAATTTATAAAATAAAGAGGAACATAAACCTGTTGTAATCGGTCTGCACATAAACCTGTTATAATTTATACATACCTCAAACCTGCAAAATAAAAATAATTAAGAACAGAAAGAAAAAATTAGTAAAAATTAGTAAAAAATTATTCTTAAGCGACCTAAATTACTAATGATAAATAAAGATCCAATAGAAAAATACCATGAAATTTCATATCTTGATTAAACCTGACAACCTCAAATTTCTTCGTGGAAGCTAACTTCAAGAACAGTTGAATCACTTTTCGACGATTATCGATCATAAAGATCGAAAAATACTGGAAAAAAAACATGCATATTCAAATATACCTCACGGCCTCAAATTCGCTTGGTTCGGGATGGAAGTTGAATCACTTTTCGACGATTATCCAGTCGGAGAAATCGATCATAAAGATCGGAAAATACTTGGAAAATATAACATGCATATTCATATAAACCTCACGACATCAAATTCGGGATGGAAGAGTCCTTCGATCGATCGTCAAGATCTGAAAAATATGAAAAAAGAAAACACGCAAATTCATATACATACCTAACGACCTCGAATTCGCGATGGAAGCCTCCTCGGAGAACAGGGAATTCGATCGCTTCCCGACGATTACCAATTCGAAGGAATCGATCATAAAAGAGGCGACATTACATTACAAAAAAATGATATAAAGTTCATAAAGACAGAATCTTACGCTGCAAACCTAAAAATAACAATACCATATAATAAAATAATTAAATACATTACAACAAAAGAAAACAAATTAAAAAAAAAAATACATATGAAGTTCAGACAGAAACCTGCAAACAAATTAAAAAACAGTGATCATAAAATTTTACAATAAATTAATTCAAAGAAATACGATTATAAAGAAAGATACTTACCTTTAAAGCTGTGAACAAATAAAACAAAAAAACTTTGTTGTAACTGAAATTATAATAGAACAACAATAAATAAAAACTACAAATAAAAAAAACAGTAATCATAAAATTGGCAAGAAACTATTATTAGCTTATTACACTACAAACCTAGAAAAATAGCAAGACCATATAAAGTTGTTAGAATTATTTATAATAAAGAACAATAAAATAATTAAATACATTACAACAAAGAAAAAAAATTAAAAAAATGCATATAAAGTTCATAAAGACAGAAACTTACATTCAGAGCTGCAAACAAATAAAAAAACGTGATCATAAAATTATACAAACTTACCATGCATCTGCAACCAAAAAAATAAACAATCAAATTAGAAATTAAAAAAAAAACATTAAAATAATGACAAAAGAAATTAATAAAGAGATACTAACTTAACATCTGCAAAACAAAAAAAACAAAAAAATAAATTAATAACGATTATATACTTACCTTTAGAGCTGTGAACAAATCAAATGATCTGCAAACCAAAAAAATAAACAATCAAATTAGAAATTAAGAAAAAACATTAAAATAATTGCAGAAGAAATTAATAAATACAAAGATACTAACGTTGACATCTGCAAAACAAAAAAATTCTCATATAATTAGAAATAAAAAAAAAACATTAAAATAATTGCAAAAGAAATTAACACAATTAAATAAACTTAAAATAATTGCAAAAGAAATTAACACAATTAAATAAACGGACTTGACATCTGCAAAATAAAAAAATCAGCAGCATTAAAAATATTGAATTGCAGAGAAAAAAAGCTTTAATAACGCATTTGCAAAGAATTACAGAAAAAAGATTTAATAATATTGAGAAAAAAAACTTTAATAACGCATCTGCAAAATAAAAAAAAATCATCAAAAAATATTGAATTATAGAAAAAAGATTTAATAATATTGAATTGCAGAGAAAATAATTAATAACTTACGAATGAAATTTTAATGATGATGAAAAGGATTTTAAATAGAATTAATTCATTTTAATATGGAAAAAATGTGGGGGAAAAATTGGGGGCGAGTTTCTCCGCATCAGATTTGAGGGAGCCAAATTTGCAGAAAAAAAACACGAAATATGCATACCTCAATTGGAATAGGAGGAAGGTGAGCGGCGGAGTAGTCGGAATTCGGGATGTAAGAGTCCTTCGATCGATCTTCAAGATCTGAAAAATATGAAAAAAGAAAACATGCAAATTCATATATATACCTAACGATCTCGAATTCGCGATGGAAGCCTCCTCGGAAAACAGGGAATTCGATCGCTTGGATGAACAGATCGGGGAACAAATCGGGGGCTTGGATAAGTTTCTCCGCCTCTGATTGGAGGCAGCGAAATTTGCAAGAAAAAAAAATAAGCATACCTCAATATGAATACGAAGAAGAAGATCGGAGGAGTAGTCGGATTGCGGCGGAGAGCAATCGGTCTGCACATGATGATCGAGGATGGGGCTGGAAGACTACGATGAAGGAGGAAGACGATGTAGAAGAGAGAGAGAGAGAAATTATGTATCGGAAAAAAGGGAAAAAAGGGGAGACTTTTTATTGCGTGAAAAAGGGGAAAAAAGACAGTTGTTTTGTGTATTGCGTTACGCAAAAGCAATAAAAGCTGATCTGAAATTAATACTTTTTGAAGAATAAAAAATTAATAAATATTGTAGTGTGAACGCATTCTGGGTATGCTATTGGTCATCTTGGGAGGCTGCGCTTCTCGTTTTATATATGTATAGAGTCATGCTTCTGATATCACAAAGATTCTGTTTTTCATGCATATATATATATATATATATATATATATATATATATATATATATATATATATATAACATAAATATTCAGAAAAAAATACAAAAAATAAATACTATCAGCATACACATAATTGAAAAAAAGTGTTAGGTGAATTACAATTTAAATAGTTTAACAAATAAAATAAAACAGAATAATAAGATTTACACTTTATTTAATTAATAAGAATAAATAACTTAATGGCTAAATCTAAGTATTTGTAGCCAATGTCCTTCACAACACTCAGCTCGCAATGGTTGACTGTATCCTCTTCCCTTTTTGTATAACTGATGCATCTTCGTATAGTTTATGGTTGGGGTTCTCTTGTTTATTTGGTCTGCTCAAACATCACAAACCCACCAAAAAGAGCAACAACAATATGGAAGAGGATAATACACTGTCGTAGTGATTTACCTGAGTCTGCCAGAAACGAACACTGTTGTATAGCACCGAGATCGAAACTATCTAAGTTTCCGACTCAGATCGATAATTAATCCTCGCGAAAACTGATGCCTCTGAGTCCAATTTAAAACAGGAGTGTTCTCATAAACGATATTCTGAATCATTCAGCTCTGGTCACACATGTCCCACCTGCACAGTCTGTTATAACACTCGACAATTCTTCTTGCCAAAGCTCAAGCAATTCACATTCATACTAAATAAATTAATTAATTAATTAATTAATTAATAAGTAAATAAATAAATAATTGAGAGAGTCATACCGAACAAAAATTGAGTTTTTTCCTTCACATTCGGTGGTGAGGGGGGAAGGAGCAATTGAAGGCCTACAAAATAAGATCATATAAAATTGCAAATTTATTAACAACCGGGTATCAATTATCCGAGTAGATGCAAATGATCCTCCTGATCCTTAATATAACTGACAACATGATTAGGAATATTGAATGCGAAAAATACTCATGGTGTTTTATATTTAGTTGATTTGGCTTGTGCGTTGCATGAGGTTAATTGTAGTTTATCTGTATTTATGATTTTTTTGATAAATATATTTTTATGCCTATATATATACACATATATACAACCTTGGTATTTTTTTTGTAACTACACTTTGGAATTCAATACAATTACGCTTTCATTGGTCACTTTAGTTTTTATTTCAATTATTTCACTTTTCAATTTTTGTTATCATTTGTGTTAATAATTATAAGGAAAAAAAAAATAAAAATGTATGTAAACTGCGAATTATATAATATTTAGTAGTTGTATATTTAATGAGATAAAATTGTTAAATATTTTTTTTTGTATTTTAACTATCTCAAATAAAAATTTAAATGTTCATATATTTTATAAGTTATATATTTATTTATTATTCATTAATATAAATTGAAATAAACAAATATATGATAAAATTATACATTCCCAACAAATAATTCTATGAAGATTTATGTTATTTTTAATTAACAAAAGATTTTTTTATACCACGTCAAATTTTATATAGTAATATGATAATAAATTTTATAAACTTGAATCATATTTCATTGAAACTGAATAATATTATTAATAAATATATATAGTTTCAAAAAAAAAAATCTTGTGCAAACTATGCTTCTAAACTCGACATGCATTTTAATACGATCAATATTTATTAAAATGAAAAGACTTTTCTCGTTTAAAATAACTCATTTGTTTGAAAAGTATACATATTCAAAATGAAAATAAAAAATACATTAAATATAATAAATTTTCATTACAAATTTTGGAATATCTCCTTGTAAACCACGTCCCATTCATGAGGTTGACATTGTCATTGCAATATAACAATTACAATCATGCTCTGTTAGTGGCTCTTGAAACTGTTCGTGTGTAAATATCGGTCGTCTAAAAAACAAAGGATTTAACTCGTGTGAATTATAAAGAATGAATAATAGCATTGTTAACAAAATTAGATTGTTAAATAATTATTTTGTTTGTATATTAAGTTTTATGATACTCATTGTTATTGTTTTTATAATGATACACCAAAAAAAACTTAAAACATTTTTCCATAATATTTAACAACGTTTTTAATTAAATTCTTAAAACATATAACATGTTTAAATTATAAAAAGACGAATGATTACAAATTTCGGAATATCTCTTTGTAACCACATTAGAGGTCTCATTCGTGATGTTCAGATTCTCATCGCAAAATAACAATTTCAATCTTTCTTTGTTAGTAACTCTTGAAACAGCAACATACAACTGATCGTGTATAAAACCGATTGTCTCAAAAGAATCCCTACTTTTGATAACGATTGTGACTAACTTTTGTTAATGGTTACAACATACGATATTATAATAGAGAATTGTCGACGTTGAAAGTGAAATGACAATCTTAAATCAGAGGGAATAAGTGGCAACTTGAGAATGTAAACAATTTCATCTTTGTTTTCGCCACTTAAGACATTCGCCTCAATAACGTAAGTTCTCAGTTTTGAATTTATAATGATTTAGAAAATAAAAAAAAATATGTCTTTAAGTGTTATCTAATTGTAATTTTCGACGTTTATTGAACGCTTGAAAATAAATAAAAAACTAATACTTTCAACCCGTGCGACGCACCGCGATTCTCGGTTCGGAAGTTTCTTCGGTTACTATTTTAATATAAGTATACTGATAAATAAATTTAAATAAATTTTGAAATATATATTACAAAAAATGAGGACAACGATTGGAAAAAAACAATCCATTTGATAATAAATTAAAAAAAAAAAGAAATTTGGAAGGTCAATTCACATTTCTGAACACCTCCTTGTAAACGACATTTTAACTTTATTCGTGAGGTCACCATTAGAATCACAAATTAAGAATTTCAATCCTGTTCGATTAATGACTCTTGAAACTGCAACATATAATTGTCTGTGTATGAACACCGGTATTCTCAACAGAATCTCAACCTTTAATAAAGATTGTCCTTGACTCTTGTTAATTTTCATAGCATATATAAGATATCATAATTGGGAATTGTCAACGATAAAATCGAAAGGGCAATTTTGAATTAGAAGGCGTAAGTGGCAACCGTGGAATGTAAACAATTTCATCTTTGTTTTCTCCTTCTAAGACTTTCGTCTCAATAACATAAGTTCCCAATTTTGTTATTACCAATCGAGTGTCATTACATAAGTCCGCAGTGTGATCGATATTTTTTAATATAATTTACACCATAACCTACAAAAATGGCAATTATTAGTGTTGTTTAACTAAAATTACAATGTTATAAAAACAGTAAAAAGTAACAAAAACATATTAATTTTTTGTATCAACTTAATTTTAAATATAATTTGGAAAGAAAACAAATGAATATTATTAAATTTATATGTTTGTGTATATAATTATATATATTAGACTATATAGAATTTCAATAGAAATATATTTTGTATATTAACAGGGAGACCATAAAACACAATCATTATTATACAATAATTAACATACAACTGTAACATACACCTGCTCGTGCATAAGTAAATAACGATTGTCTCAAAAAAATCCTCATTTTTGATAAAGATTGTCTCTGACTCATTGTATACGATATCATAATAGGGAATTGTCGACGTTGAAAGCGAAATGACAATCTTGAATCAGAGGGACTAAAGATCAGTTCATTTGGACTTATTCTCAGTTTCAGTTCAGTTCAGACCTATTAAGTTCAGTTCAGTTCAAATTCATTAAGTTAAGTTCAGTTAGTTCGGATTCACAAAGTTTAGTTTAGTCATTTTAATTTTTTTATTCATATTTAAATATTTTAAAATTAAAATGAAATTGAAGTTAATTTCAGTTCAGTTCATACATATTAAGTTCAGTTCAATTTGTTTCAGTCCAATAGTACATGTCATGAGAAGCAACCTCGGAATGTAAACAATGCCATCTTTGTTTTCGTCTCCTAAAACTTCGTCTCAATAAGATAAGTTCTCAGCTTTGTTATTACAAATCGAGTACCATTACATAAATTGACGGTATGATCGATATTTCGTATTAACATAATTAGGCTCAATTGAATGTTGTAACCCATTAGATCCCGAAAGAAGGTGATCATTAAAATATGTTATTGAAGAGTATTGTGGTTTAATTAATTAGTACTGTAATTAGTTGCAGTGCAAGTTGGAGCATATCTTGAGTATAGCCATGAAAAGATGTTTGGTTGAGTGGGAATCGATGACAGGGGAGTCTGCATTTTCAGTTTGTTGAGTTTTGCGTCTCTTTTTATTGAGACGAATGATTTCCAAACCTGATTCTGCAAAACAAATCTGTACAAATGTAAATCACGGACAAATGTTCAATAAAAACGAAAAATAGGAATTTGTTTTTTAGAAATCGAATAAATTAACCACATAATTAAATCGAGATAAAGAAACTCAAGTGGTGGAATCAGAAAGACAATTGTAAATTGTAAAAGACATGTATTTCCAGATGATTGGAAGAGAAATAGTATAGGAAAAGTGATAAACAGTAAAGATAATGGAAAATGAGTGTAATTCTTAAAATTATTTATATTTATATGGTAAAAATCTACAAAAACATATTTAAAAGAAATAAAATTTTGTATTTATAATTTGGTATAGAAAATAAAAAAAAAAATTGATGAAGTGTTTTAACATAATGGAGTAATTTCTGACACTTTCATTGGTCACTTAAATCATATAAGTCGTAAAAAGATGAATGATTAGCAATTGAAGTTCAATTGTGGGTATTCAATGGTCATGTAGCTAATGAAGTTAAATGGTTGAATAATTTGCTTGTTTGTATAAGATAAAAAATCATTGAATTGTTTTAACATAATGGAGAAATTTCTTGCGCTTTGATGGATCACTTAAATCATATAACCCGTTCGTGTAAATAATAAAAGGATGAATGATTATATAATTAATAAAAATAAATGGTTAAATTTATGTAAGTAATGTTAAATCTAATGACGTTGGGTAATATTCTGGTTAGTTCATTAATAAATATCATTAAAAAAGAGAATACATAGAATAAACATTGTTTTAGAAAAACGCAAATAAATTTTGCAGCTAGAAGCCATAACACTAATCGCATATAAAATGAATATGTAGAATTAAAACATTGTATGAAAAATATAATGCTTTTCTGAAGAAAAAAAAAAAAGAAAAATTGTCTAACAATCAACGACATCAGAATTATATTTTGGCTCATACAGTATTTACATAGCTTCTCCATGACGATTTTCTCTATAATAAAAATATTTAGGTCTCTGAAAATAGGGGAATTCGTGTAAAGACAAATTTGAAGCCGATTTTGGGCCAATATATTAAATATTTAAAATTTAAAAATAATACTAATTTTTTGTAAATTTAAATTTCTTTCTTCCAACAAATGCAATCGGTACTCCTGTAATATGAATGCACGTGTTTTCCAATTTACCTTAAAACTTATAATAAGTTTATGTTTTGGTATCGGTTGGAGCATCTCTCCTACTCCAAAATAGGTTTTTGGTATCGGTTGGAGATGCTCTTTAACACTTGTTCAAATAAAAAAACTTAAGCAACTTCCATGTAAATTTGATTATGCTTCCCCAATAGACCACACGGAAAGATCGAATATTGTATAAAGTATCCTCAGAGACTAAAGCATAAAAAAAATTGTGTACACATCACATGAAGGTTATAAGATTAACTAAAGCATAAAAAAAATTGAGTACACATCACATGAAGGTTATAAGATTATAAGAATTGAGTAAAAATTGAGTCACATTAATCAAACATCAGGTTATAAGAACCATCATAATTTAACCGTTAACGCAAGTATATAAGTTAATTATATTCAGTTCTTAACCCAAGTATATAAGTTAATAACAATAACCAATTAGTATTATAAGTATTTTAATTGTACTCTATCAATCTGAACTAATTATGCACAGTTTAAGGTAATGTATGCCCGTGTATAATTTATGTGCAAGCAAACACCAATCCAAACCTAACGATAAAATTCATAATAAATAGAAGCAGAAAAGTAAATCGGAGATTGGCTTTCGATATTATACGAAAGGATTAAACAGTAGTTCGGGGGAATACAAAGCCAATAAAACCATATATACCTTTTTTTCACAAAAGCTCTAGCACATATCCAGAGTGTAGAAGCTAAACCACAGATAAAGGATCTCTATAACCCATACAACACTCCAGCATAGCATAGTGGTCAAGAAAAAAACCCTTCTCCTTGTCACCCTTGCTAAAGTATAGTACAACCCTAACTTTATCAAACGCGTGCCAAGTCAGCAGGCTATCTAAACCCAGCTTGGTGGCACTTCTCGGCCACACGCTCCACGCTTAGCGACATCTCCAACCTCTCTCGTACCCCATGCAGTCCCTGAGAAGTTCGTCGAGTGGTTCACTTTGTAAACGCGGTCCCCAAAGTAGACGCTCAACAAATTCAGTAATTCCCGCAAGCTTCCCGGGAGGGATTTCCCTGTTATGGCCTTGATGAGGTAGCCGAATCTATAACTATTTAATAAATTGGATTATCTCAACATTAATATTAAGCTGCCGTTAAAATACGGTGATGCAAGATTTATAACAAATAATCGAAAATCCAGTCTCTTGTACTTTCTATTTAGGAAATTCATTCAATCTTCTTAGGCTCAAAGAAGAAAAAAAATCTTCAGCATTATACTAAAAAAGAAAGTAATTTTAATTGTTCATGAAATAGAAGTCCAATTTATTAATAGAATTACCTCTCTGTAAGCTGGAATATTAGAAACTCTAACAACCGCATTAGAGGTTCCCAAAAAGTCATGAGCAGCGGTCGTCAAAGCAGTTGAACTTTACTTGAACATATTTAAAAAACCATTAATCTGAAATTAAAATATAATTGACGAAACATACATTATGAAGATTGAAGTACTTTAAGTTATTTGACTCAACCGCTAGATCAAGTCCTATAAGTTCGGGAAGTTTAGGCTCGCGAACTCCCCGCAGAGCTTGTACGTACACGACCATGTCTAAGGAGTACGCAGCAGCCTCGACCGTCTCATACGTCCCCAGCTTTTAACATATTATAAAGATAAAACATTACATGTAAAAAAAAGAAACAAATAATTCAAAATGCTTGCTTCAAGTATCGATTATTCCCTGAGATTTCATACAATCAGATTTCTCTTGGATGAGATGTACTTTCTATATCGCCATGGTTAAAGAAATTTTTGTACTTATAATTATATTAGAGTGATATGTTAAAAGACTAAAGTGAGTCATATAACCATGATAAATTGTGTAAACTATAAAAATTTGATTACAACATTTTGGATCAAGAATGTGATCTGAATAAAGAAAGTGAAATTGGATACAAATAAATGGACTAAATTGAGTGATAATAATTTTTTTTTATCAAAAATATATATAGAAAATCAATTAAAATAGAAGTTCTAAATTAAATAAATTGTGTAAATAATAATATTGTGATAAATTAAAGAAATTGAAGATATAGAAAGTTGTGAATTTTGGTAGTGACAATATATAGATTTTGCCATTGAATTGTTTTTTACAATATTAATATAGATTTTGCGATTGAATTTTTTTTCACAATATTATTATTGAGATTTGATCGCAAAATATGTACATAATTATGTTAAAAGAAAAAAGTTGTATTAATTCAATCCTTTAATCGCAAAGTTGTATTAATTTAATCCTTTTTTCTTTTCCATATGGTTGAATTTGAGATATTGATTTTTTTTTACATAATTAATATAGATTTTGCGATTGAATTTTTTTTGTAATATTAAGGTTACTTTTTTACAATATATATTTTAACATAATTATGTACATATTTTTCTTTTAACATAATTATGTACATATTTTTCTTTTAACATAATAATAATATTTATTAAAAATTAAATATACAACCCTGCAAAAAACAAATTATACATAATAATTTATATTAATAAAAAAAATAAAAAATACTTACAATTAAATCTGGACAACAAAATGTCAAAATAAACTATAAGAAATCATTAAACTTATTTTTTATTAATAATAATATTTATTAAAAACTAAAAGTACAAACTTGTAAAAAAACAAATTATATATAACAAATTAGATTTATAAATAAAATAAAAAATACTTACAATTAAATTTCCAAAACAAAATTTCAAAACAAAATATTATAAATCATTAAAATTATTTTTTATTAATAATAATATTTATTAAAAATTAAACTTACAAACGTCTCCAAAAAAAAATTATACTATGCCAAAAATAATTAAATATAAAGAATAACTAAATAAAAAATACTTTACGTTTCAAAAAAATTGGCACAAAAACAATTTGTAAAAAATACTAAGAGTAATAAATCATTAAAATAATTTTTAATTAATACTAATATTTATTAAAAATTAAAAGTATAAACATGCAAAAAAACAAATTATACATAACAGATTAGATTTATAGAAAAAAATATAAAATAATTACAATTAAATCTGCAAAACAAAATGTGAAGTATAAAAAATCATTAAAATTATTTTTTATTAATAATAAAATTTATTAAAAATTAAACGTACAAACCTGCCAAAAAAATAAATTATACTATGCCAAAAAATAAATAAATATAAAAAATAACTAAATAAAAAATACTCATATTCCAAAAAAAATTGGAAAAAAATTTGCCCAAAAACAATCGGTAAAAAATACTAAGAGAGGTTGTGAACTCAGTTGGTTGAGCAATTAAATTGAGGATTTGAAGTCCTTGGTTAGAATTGTAAAATATTGCAATTGACATAGAACAAAAACAAAAAATTAAAAAAAAATACTAATGTTGAAAAAAACAAATTATACATAACAAATTAAATTTGTAAAGCAAAAATATCAAAACAAATTATAAGAAATCATTAAAACTATTTATTATTAATAATAATATTTATTAAAAATTAAAGGTTAAAAAACAAATTATATATAACAAATTAGATTAATAAATAAAATAAAAAATACTTACAATTAAACAAAACAAAATGGGAAAACAAAGTATAAAAAATCATTGAAATTATTTATAATTAATAATAATGTTTATTAAAAATTAAAGGTAAATTTTAAATAAATTTAAATGTAAGAAACACAAATTATACTATGCCCAAAAAATAATAAAATATAAAGAATAAGTAAATTTAACCAAGTAAATAATTAGTTTTTAAATATAAAAACATTGTAAAATTTTAATAAATTTAAATGCAAGAAACACAAATTATACTATGCCCAAAAAATAATAAAATCTAAAGAATAAGTAAATTTAACCAAGTAAATAATTAGTTATTAAATATAAAAACATAATTAATTCATACAGTTATTTAATGCTTCAAAACCATAAACAATATGTTAATTGTTGAAACATATTTAATCAAAAGTACAACATTAATTGTTCAGAAATACTACTCATAAACAAACATTATACAATTGTTTATATTAAGCAAAAAGTTAATAATTGAAATCATCCTCTATTACTGCCTACGGACATTCTCATAACAATATAATAATTACAATCATACTCTGTTACTAATTGTTGAAACATATTCAATCAAAAGTACAACATTAATTGTTCAGAAATACTACTCATAAACAAACATTATACAATTGTTTATACTAAGCAAAAAGTTAATAATTGAAATCATCCTCTGTTACTGCCTACGGACATTCTCATAGCAATATAACAATTACAATCATACTCTGTTACTGGCTACGGATTCTTGAAAATGCCCGTGTGTAAATATCGGTCATATTCAAAACAAAGGATTTAACTCGATATAACTTGTAAATTAAATAACTTCATTTAATTCGCTTTGTGTAAATCCTTCCAAATGAGTTTTAATACCAGAAAGCCCGAGGGAGTTTCCAACCATCCCATTACATAACATACATCTTAACGAAACGATATGAACAATGTAAAGAGTTCATAAATTATAATTTCTTAAACTATGAAACCTACTTGAAAAATTATGAGCTGCTTCTGCTGAAACTTCAACCATGTAAAGAGTTCATAAATTATAATTTATTAAACTATGAAACCTACTTGAAAAATTATGAGTGCTTGTGCTCAAACTTCAACCAAAAGCGTGCAGAAATCTTTCACATCTCGTAATTGAAGGATCTCACTAAAAGGAGAACTGCTGAAACTTCAACCAAAAGCGTGCAGAAATCTTTCACATCTCGTAATTGAAGGATCTCACCAAAAGGAGATTTTCATTCGTAATTACAATTTTATAAGGTACAAATATACGACTAAAAACATAATTTAAAAAATTAGGAATCTTCCTTGCAATCAGGACAACGATTGGAAAAAAACAATCCATTTGATAATAAATTAAAAAAAAAAGAAATTTGGAAGGTCAATTCACATTTCTGAACACCTCCTTGTAAACGACATTTTAACTTTATTCGTGAGGTCACCATTAGAATCACAAATTAAGAATTTCAATCCTGTTCGATTAATGACTCTTGAAACTGCAACATATAATTGTCTGTGTATGAACACCGGTATTCTCAACAGAATCTCAACCTTTAATAAAGATTGTCCTTGACTCTTGTTAATTTTCATAGCATAAGATATCATAATTGGGAATTGTCAACGATAAAATCGAAAGGGCAATTTTGAATTAGAAGGCGTAAGTGGCAACCGTGGAATGTAAACAATTTCATCTTTGTTTTCTCCTTTTAAGACTTTCGTCTCAATAACATAAGTTCCCAATTTTGTTATTACCAATCGAGTGTCATTACATAAGTCCGCAGTGTGATCGATATTTTTTAATATAATTTACACCATAACCTACAAAAATGGCAATTATTAGTGTTGTTTAACTAAAATTACAATGTTATAAAAACAGTAAAAAGTAACAAAAACATATTAATTTTTTGTATCAACTTAATTTTAAATATAATTTGGAAAGAAAACAAATGAATATTATTAAATTTATATGTTTGTGTATATAATTATATATATTAGACTATATAGAATTTCAATAGAAATATATTTTGTATATTAACAGGGAGACCATAAAACACAATCATTATTATACAATAATTAACATACAACTGTAACATACACCTGCTCGTGCATAAGTAAATAACGATTGTCTCAAAAAAATCCTCATTTTTGATAAAGATTGTCTCTGACTCATTGTATACGATATCATAATAGGGAATTGTCGACGTTGAAAGCGAAATGACAATCTTGAATCAGAGGGACTAAAGATCAGTTCATTTGGACTTATTCTCAGTTTCAGTTCAGTTCAGACCTATTAAGTTTAGTTCAGTTCAAATTCATTAAGTTAAGTTCAGTTAGTTCGGATTCACAAAGTTTAGTTTAGTCATTTTAATTTTTTTATTCATATTTAAATATTTTAAAATTAAAATGAAATTGAAGTTAATTTCAGTTCAGTTCATACATATTAAGTTCAGTTCAATTTGTTTCAGTCCAATAGTACATGTCATGAGAAGCAACCTCGGAATGTAAACAATGCCATCTTTGTTTTCGTCTCCTAAAACTTCGTCTCAATAAGATAAGTTCTCAGCTTTGTTATTACAAATCGAGTACCATTACATAAATTGACGGTATGATCGATATTTCGTATTAACATAATTAGGCTCAATTGAATGTTGTAACCCATTAGATCCCGAAAGAAGGTGATCATTAAAATATGTTATTGAAGAGTATTGTGGTTTAATTAATTAGTACTGTAATTAGTTGCAGTGCAAGTTGGAGCATATCTTGAGTATAGCCATGAAAAGATGTTTGGTTGAGTGGGAATCGATGACAGGGGAGTCTGCATTTTCAGTTTGTTGAGTTTTGCGTCTCTTTTTATTGAGACGAATGATTTCCAAACCTGATTCTGCAAAACAAATCTGTACAAATGTAAATCACGGACAAATGTTCAATAAAAACGAAAAATAGGAATTTGTTTTTTAGAAATCGAATAAATTAACCACATAATTAAATCGAGATAAAGAAACTCAAGTGGTGGAATCAGAAAGACAATTGTAAATTGTAAAAGACATGTATTTCCAGATGATTGGAAGAGAAATAGTATAGGAAAAGTGATAAACAGTAAAGATAATGGAAAATGAGTGTAATTCTTAAAATTATTTATATTTATATGGTAAAAATCTACAAAAACATATTTAAAAGAAATAAAATTTTGTATTTATAATTTGGTATAGAAAATAAAAAAAAATTGATGAAGTGTTTTAACATAATGGAGTAATTTCTGACACTTTCATTGGTCACTTAAATCATATAAGTCGTAAAAAGATGAATGATTAGCAATTGAAGTTCAATTGTGGGTATTCAATGGTCATGTAGCTAATGAAGTTAAATGGTTGAATAATTTGCTTGTTTGTATAAGATAAAAAATTATTGAATTGTTTTAACATAATGGAGAAATTTCTTGCGCTTTGATGGATCACTTAAATCATATAACCCGTTCGTGTAAATAATAAAAGGATGAATTGTTGGAGTTGTGTACTTAATGTCTAGATTTAAGTAACGGTAAACTCCCGATCATAGCATTTAATCTATTAAATTAACGAACAATTGTTTTGCGTTTAATTATTATTAATTAAATATATGCAAACTATAGTCCTGGATTTTATACGTTGTAGTTAGTATGGTGCAAGCATGGGCGCACAGAAGATCATACTATCGGTTACTCGTATTTAATCAAACAGATGCTCACGACCTAGATGGACACGGACCAATCCATCGGTATAGTCGTTGTGTGAGAGAGAAAATAATTTATCTTAATTATTTTATCACACTTGTACACTTGGTGTATTGAGCGGATCGTTGAGATTCATCGATTAGGATTGCCGGCGATAATCGATTCGAGTCTCAGTGTATTTTATTCTTAATCCCCGATATTATTGCGGGTGTATATATTTAGTATAAGTAACCTTGATTTACCAAAGGAATTAACCGATTTAATTATTGGGTTAATTTCCGGTTAAGTTGGGTCACTATATTTTATATATGACATGCCGTGAATAATTGACCGGACAGTGTATCCCGTAAGGGTTGATAATATCCCCGAGATGAGTTCATAAGGAATTATTGTGTAAACCTCATGAGTGGATTCGTTCCGCACAATAATTAAGGTTGAATGGTACTAGTCTCGGATTAAAGAGATGAATAAATTAATTAGCAATAAATTAATTTTATTCATGGATATTTAAATCTTAAATACACGGAATAAATAAATACTACCGGAGAAATATTATTTGATATAATATGGTTTAATATTGGGAGTGCAATTAATTTATATAGTGGAAAATAAATTAATTAATATTGATAAGGATTAATGGACTTGAGCATTGGGCTCAATTTAATCTTCAATATTGGAAGCCCAATATTCCACCTCCTTTAGATCCCCTACGTAGCCTATAAAAGCACTACATGGCCTTCATAAATCATAAGACAAGATTATCATACTTGATATTCTAGAGAGTTGAAGGAGATCCATAGGAGTTCGATAGATCGTCGCCCACCCGACGTTCGAACGAAGTGCAAGGAATACGTGGGAAGATCCAAGGGTCTTCAACTTGATTTCGTTTCTCCGCACAACGAATCAAAAGGTACAATCATAAACTCCTTCGTGTGAATTTATGTGATTTAATTGTGATACGTACATGAACACAAGATCCGGAAAAAACGACGAACCCGGGGACGGGGATAGACCGCGCGGTGGTGGTCGAAGACCACCGGACCGCCGGCGGTCTAGGGATCCCCGCCGGGATCGAGGAAAGCCCTCGGCTGGGAGCCGAGGGGGTGGCGGTCGAGCCTAGGGCTTCGACCGCCGGCGCGCACCGAGGAGAGGCCGCGGCTGGACGCCGCGGCTGGGGGCGATCGAGCCCTAGCTCGATCGCCGAGGGAACCGCCGCGGGCTGGCGCCGCGGCTGGTGGTTCCTCCCACCTCTGGTGGTGGCGGTGAGTCGTCGGACTCACCGCCGGGGGCTGCTGGGCAGCCCCATGCGATCGATCGATCGCGAGCCCCAGCGGGGGCTCGGCTAGGGTTTAGCCGCGGGTTCATCCCGCGGCGATGCTCGGGTCGAGCCCGGCTCCGTTCGGTGGTTCGCGTTGTTGATTTCCGACTCGCGAGAGAAAATCGACTGGGGGCGGGCTGCGTGTCTTCGGGCGCGTAGTCTCCAAAGGTCGGACTCTTGCGGATGAGTCGGTACTCATGATCATCTCCGACGACGGGATTTCGTTCGGGGTAATCGGTTCCGCATTTTTTGATACCCCGGGATATCGAATTCCAGCAATTGGTATCAGAGCGTTTGGTTTCGTGTTCATGTATGTATTCAATTGTGTTCTACCTTGCAGGGATTCCGACTATCATGGTTTAATTAATTGTTAATTATTCGTTTAATTAATTGCTATTTAATTTACCATGATTATTCGTTTATTAAACTCTCGGACATGTCGAGATTCGTTTTGTGTGGATGAATGCTTGTAATAGTAAAAATTCGGGGGTTGACCGAATTTAGATTTATTATTATTGTTTTATGTTTTCCGGAAAATGTATAGGGTCGATTTCATGTATAGAATCGATACCGGAATTGTAAATTTATTTCTTGTAATTTATTTACGTTGGATCGATGCCGAGATGACCGCCGGAAAACGCGTGTGACGAAGAAGACGAAGAGGGCTCGGGATCGATCATGAGATCGATCCCATGATAATGATGATCGAAGGGGCGAGGGGCGTGGACTGTCCGCGGGAACCCTCGGCCACGCCGGCCACCGGTGGTGGTGGCGCGTGGGCTGAGGTGGCGGCGGCGCTCCCTCCCGGCCGGCGATCGTGGTGGGGTGGTGCGGGAACTCCCATCCCGTGCTACTCCTACCTAGATACGCTTTCCTAAATTAATTCGGTTTCCTATTTGAGTTTTTCCTATTTTTGGGAATTCTCATGGATTAGGAAAAGAATTAATTGGAATTAATTTTATTCTTTATTCTATTATGGAAGTCTTCTAGAGTATTCCGAGTTCTACTTGGAATAGGATCCTAGAGATTTAATAGAATTAGAAAGGAATAATAATTAATTTAGGATTAATTTATTTCCTAATTGATTATTTCTATTTTATGGGAATTTTCATAGTAATGGAAATTAATTAATCTTGAAAAGTAGAAGAGTCCTAATTTATTTTATTTCCTTATTCTATTATAGAAGTCTTCTAGAATATTCCAAGTTTGACTTGGATAGATTATTCTAGAGATTTAATAGAATTAGATGGGAAAATAAATAAATAAAAATATTAATAAAATTTAATTTTATTTTTGATTTATTCGATTGACTTAATTTTCGAATTGAGTATCTTTTGGATTTATTAAAAATAAATAGATTTAAATATTGGGATTAATATTCTCGTCACATGGAGCATTCAAGAACGAAGACTGAAGACTAGAAGAAGCATACGGAGATGGAATAAAGCCATGATAGTCGGAAAATAATTTTTCTAGCATTATTTTGACTATGTGCTATGTGCTTTATTACTTGTATGCATGCTTATGTGTTTAATTATGCATTAGATAGCGTATCCCTTTGTTATAAAAAGCTAAGTGGGAGAGGGGATGGAAACATTCCCATGGTCTCCATTACTGTTCTCTTGGTGACTCTTATGGACTTTTGAAGTTCGTATAGATGTGTCATTGTAGGAGAATTCTTGTAATTCCTTTTACAAGAAACATTGATTAAGTTTATCAAACAATGCCTAATTTGTCTTTCTGAAACTGACTTCAAGTCGACTCATTCTCACCTCGGGGAGTGGAATGGAGCCAGAGCCACTTAGTCATGTGGATGACACAAATTAGAGACATTCGTACCATCCTTTTTTAGGTGGATCGATTGTCTGCTCGGCTCCCTCATCTAATGAGAGATAGGGTTGTTCGCATGGTGAATCACTGGTTAGAAACTTCGAGTTTCACTTATGATTCTCCGCGTCTTGATTTACGAAATCGAATGCTTCAAGTAATTGGATGTCAATTGTATAAATCTTTTGGTGTAGTAAACGTCCACACTATCGTGGCTTGCTGCATTGAATGGGATTTTAGAACGATTGATGTAGACAGTTATAGAAGAAAGAAGGATCGTGTGTTAACGTAAACGTCCACACTATCGTGGCTTGCGGTGATATGCGAGTCCCAAAATCTTCTTAGATACTGAGTAATGGTTTACACTTAGGTACGCTCTATAGTATTCTTCCCATCGAAGTAACGCTATAGTGATGTACGACCAAAGCAAATCTAATTGCTAAATCATTTGGATGGGTAAACGTCCACACTATCGTGGCTTGCCTTATCTGATGGGATTTTAGATGTAATTAGTGATTTAATGATATTATTAAGGGGAGATAATATCGGATATTAAATTAATTGTTTGTTTAAATGTGCTTATAGGTTTAGAGAATAGCTATGAACCCACTTTCTATGATACTCAAGGAGCATAAGCTCACTGGCACCAACTATATTGATTGGAAGAGAAATTTAGACATTGTCCTGACTTCGGAGGAGTACAAGTTTGTACTTCATGAAGTATGCCCTGCTGAGCCCACGGCTGCCTCAACTGATGAGAAAAAACTGGAATATCGGAAGTGGAAAAAGGCTGATGAAATGGCTAGGTGTTATATTTTGGCTTCCATGTCAAATGTACTCCAAACCCAACATGAGTCAATGGACACTGCCTATGATATGATGTTTAACCTCAAGGAGATGTTTGGGGAGCAAGATCGTGCGGCAAGGCAAGAAGCCATGAGAGTCCTCATGACAACTACTCAGTCTGAAGGAACGCCCGTTGGGGAGCACGTTCTTAAGATGATTAGTCTGTTGAATGAGCTTGAGATCCTAGGAGCTTCTATTGATGGGGAGACGCAAGTCGACATCATACTCCAGTCTCTGACCCCTAGTTTTGAGCAGTTTCGTATGAGCTATAATATGGGTAAACTATCTTATACTCTTGCGCAACTCCTGACTGAACTGAAGGCGGCAGAGGGGATCTACAAGAAGGGCAAGTCTCAAGCGCTTGTAGCTACCAAGTCCAAAGGCTTTAAGCCTGGTGGAGGTAGGGGCAAGAGAAGGAAGCAAGCCGGGAAACCCAGTGGTGTCAAGAAGACTGTACCACGAGTGGGGGCTGCAAAGCCAAGGGGCAAGTGCTTCCGATGCAACAAGTCTGGACACTGGAAGTCTGAATGTCCTCTCAGAGGTACGAATTTTTCTTTAGTCGTAAAAACATAGTCAGCGGTATTATCTACCAGAAGTCTGGTGTGTAGATATGGAACCACTGACGGTATGTGCATTTTGAATGCAGGGGTTCCAGAAAACCCGGCGACTTAGAGAAGGAGAGTTCGAGTCTACACGGGCAAAAGCTGTAGAGGAGGCAGCTGTTGCGGTGGAAGACATTTATCTGCTTTAGTAGTTAAATAGGATTTCATTTCAAGATTATTGCATTATGTACCCTTTTATTTTAGAAAGAACATTTTGTTCTGGATTTCTATTATTCATGAATGGATATTTTATTTCTTTAATCATTGGATGATTTTGATAAGAAATGATGGCATTATCTATTCTGGTACATTAGATAGCAATATATGAATGATAGATCCTAAGTCTACCACGATGCAACGAACCGTTCTATAACTTGTTTTACTTGATTAGATATGTTTCTTTATTAAATCATTATACTTGTGAATTCTTGTACTTAGTAGTATTTTCAAATAAGATTCAAAAGGTCGAAATTGATTTGATCAATTATAGTTGAAGGAATGGACCTTCCGACCTGAGAATTGAATTTGGAGGATAATACATCTAAGCATACCTTTCTTCATAAAGGATAGAATTCGGACTAGTATTAGAAATGATTAGATATGCAGACACATGTGTAAATTAGAAAGGCATGAGTAGTTCTTTCAAGAATACTCAATGATGGACTAGAGTACTTAAATGTGCCATAAAAGCAAAGTGTTCTGACTAGTCAATGGACACAAAGCTATTATGGGGAACCATTAAAGTATATCCAATAGAAGCCTGCGACTCGGTCACGGAGGCCATCGCCTATCTGAATAACACATAGCATAATCAAAGATTGGGATTCAACCCCAAAGGGCCGCGCCATACACTCACGTGTAGAGATGGTGCGCTGAAAATAAGAAATGGAAATCTAAAAGTAAAGGAGAACAAGTTGTTCGGAACTACCTATGTTCTATGGATATTCCTAGAGACAATAGCACATTCTGTGTAATTGTAGGATATCCTAGGTGAACGAAGTATTGTGTGTTCTATAGTACTATGAGCCAGAAGAACTCTTGTTCGGTTCATAGAGAAAGACTATTAGATGAACCACAAAGCCCGAACTGAATTAATACCTTGGAATGAGAAGAAGGACAAAAGACTGAGAACCAGCCAAACCGAGTAGAAGTACACCACACACTGCACCTATTGTTATTACTGTTATACACCGGGACGCCATTGCAGTGGGAGGTTGTTAACAACCGGAGATATTCATAAGACTAGAGGAGTTCGGACTCTGGATCTAGTAAACATGAAATCGATCCCTAGCTCTGCATAAGGGCAGTACTGAATCGTGGAACTTGCGAATTGATGAGATAATCCATTCGAAGGATTCATCATAAGGCAGAGACGGTAGGTGTATTGGAGACGTAATGGAAACAAGGTGGTGTTTCTCGGAGATTTTATGTAGACAACGTTTTATCATTGGCAACAATGTAAAAATGTTATCAGGCATAAAATAATGGTTGTCTAAATGAATCGGGATATAAGATTAAGTAGAAGTTAGAGCATGTTCTTGAGATCTTATGATCTAAGGAAAAGAACATTGTACTTCTCCTAGATATCTTATGCGATTATGGCTCGTTTTAAACATGCATAATTCTGAGAAAGGTCGTTGCCTTTCAGAGACAGAATATGTATATCTATCTAAAGTCATGTGTTTCGAACACATTAAGGAGATAGATGATACTAAGCAGTTTCCTACACTTTGTGTGGAAAGCTTAAATGCAATGTTAGAAAACAAGAACCTGATATCAACTATGCGGTTAGCGTAGTGGGAGGATATCAAAGTAATCTGGATAAGAAATATTCGAATGCTGTAAGAATACTTGGATGTACCGAGTTACTGAGCAAAACGAAATTTTCTTAGATTACATATTCTCAGATTTCAAATCAGAGAAGGACCAGTGTAAGTCGATATCAGGCTATGTGTTCGCTTTTGGAAAAAGGTGGAACCTTTAATATATAAGAGTGATAAGCAGGATGCTTCTCAGGCTCTCTCATAACCGAACTGCAGTCTCAGAGGCAGCGGAAGTTTTGGTTAGGTTCCGGGATAACCTCTAAGACTTGGAAATGACTCTTAGTTTATCAAAGGCTATTTTATAGCAGTGCATGATAAACTGGAAAAAGTCATAAGTCTAAAAGTGATGATAACACATAGTGCAAGTACCACCTGATACGAATCATCGTCAGGGAGACGATGTAGTAGTCACCAAGATAACTTCAGAGCGGCAACCTAGAGTGCTCATTCACATAGTACTTCTTGGAAGTACACCTTAAGCACGTGATGAGTATGGGAACCAGGAGTTTGGAGGAAATGACTAGACCTTAGTACAAGTGGGAGATTGTTGGAGTTGTGTACTTAATGTCTAGATTTAAGTAACGGTAAACTCCCGATCATAGCATTTAATCTATTAAATTAACGAACAATTGTTTTGCGTTTAATTATTATTAATTAAATATATGCAAACTATAGTCCTGGATTTTATACGTTGTAGTTAGTATGGTGCAAGCATGGGCGCACAGAAGATCATACTATCGGTTACTCGTATTTAATCAAACAGATGCTCACGACCTAGATGGACACGGACCAATCCATCGGTATAGTCGTTGTGTGAGAGAGAAAATAATTTATCTTAATTATTTTATCACACTTGTACACTTGGTGTATTGAGCGGATCGTTGAGATTCATCGATTAGGATTGCCGGCGATAATCGATTCGAGTCTCAGTGTATTTTATTCTTAATCCCCGATATTATTGCGGGTGTATATATTTAGTATAAGTAACCTTGATTTACCAAAGGAATTAACCGATTTAATTATTGGGTTAATTTCCGGTTAAGTTGGGTCACTATATTTTATATATGACATGCCGTGAATAATTGACCGGACAGTGTATCCCGTAAGGGTTGATAATATCCCCGAGATGAGTTCATAAGGAATTATTGTGTAAACCTCATGAGTGGATTCGTTCCGCACAATAATTAAGGTTGAATGGTACTAGTCTCGGATTAAAGAGATGAATAAATTAATTAGCAATAAATTAATTTTATTCATGGATATTTAAATCTTAAATACACGGAATAAATAAATACTACCGGAGAAATATTATTTGATATAATATGGTTTAATATTGGGAGTGCAATTAATTTATATAGTGGAAAATAAATTAATTAATATTGATAAGGATTAATGGACTTGAGCATTGGGCTCAATTTAATCTTCAATATTGGAAGCCCAATATTCCACCTCCTTTAGATCCCCTACGTAGCCTATAAAAGCACTACATGGCCTTCATAAATCATAAGACAAGATTATCATACTTGATATTCTAGAGAGTTGAAGGAGATCCATAGGAGTTCGATAGATCGTCGCCCACCCGACGTTCGAACGAAGTGCAAGGAATACGTGGGAAGATCCAAGGGTCTTCAACTTGATTTCGTTTCTCCGCACAACGAATCAAAAGGTACAATCATAAACTCCTTCGTGTGAATTTATGTGATTTAATTGTGATACGTACATGAACACAAGATCCGGAAAAAACGACGAACCCGGGGACGGGGATAGACCGCGCGGTGGTGGTCGAAGACCACCGGACCGCCGGCGGTCTAGGGATCCCCGCCGGGATCGAGGAAAGCCCTCGGCTGGGAGCCGAGGGGGTGGCGGTCGAGCCTAGGGCTTCGACCGCCGGCGCGCACCGAGGAGAGGCCGCGGCTGGACGCCGCGGCTGGGGGCGATCGAGCCCTAGCTCGATCGACGGGGGAACCGCCGCGGGCTGGCGCCGCGGCTGGTGGTTCCTCCCACCTCTGGTGGTGGCGGTGAGTCGCCGGACTCACCGCCGGGGGCTGCTGGGCAGCCCCATGCGATCGATCGATCGCGAGCCCCAGCGGGGGCTCGGCTAGGGTTTAGCCGCGGGTTCATCCCGCGGCGATGCTCGGGTCGAGCCCGGCTCCGTTCGGTGGTTCGCGTTGTTGATTTCCGACTCGCGAGAGAAAATCGACTGGGGGCGGGCTGCGTGTCTTCGGGCGCGTAGTCTCCAAAGGTCGGACTCTTGCGGATGAGTCGGTACTCATGATCATCTCCGGCGACGGGATTTCGTTCGGGGTAATCGGTTCCGCATTTTTTGATACCCCGGGATATCGAATTCCAGCATGAATGATTATATAATTAATAAAAATAAATGGTTAAATTTATGTAAGTAATGTTAAATCTAATGACGTTGGGTAATATTCTGGTTAGTTCATTAATAAATATCATTAAAAAAGAGAATACATAGAATAAAAATTGTTTTAGAAAAACGCAAATAAATTTTGCAGCTAGAAGCCATAACACTAATCGCATATAAAATGAATATGTAGAATTAAAACATTGTATGAAAAATATAATGCTTTTCTGAAGAAAAAAAAAAGGAAAAATTGTCTAACAATCAACGACATCAGAATTATATTTTGGCTCGTACAGTATTTACATAGCTTCTCCATGACGATTTTCTCTATAATAAAAATATTTAGGTCTCTGAAAATAGGGGAATTCGTGTAAAGACAAATTTGAAGCCGATTTTGGGCCAATATATTAAATATTTAAAATTTAAAAATAATACCAATTTTTTGTAAATTTAAATTTCTTTCTTCCAACAAATGCAATCGGTACTCCTGTAATATGAATGCACGTGTTTTCCAATTTACCTTAAAACTTATAATAAGTTTATGTTTTGGTATCGGTTGGAGCATCTCTCCTACTCCAAAATAGGTTTTTGGTATCGGTTGGAGATGCTCTTTAACACTTGTTCAAATAAAAAAACTTAAGCAACTTCCATGTAAATTTGATTATGCTTCCCCAATAGACCACACAGAAAGATCGAATATTGTATAAAGTATCCTCAGAGACTAAAGCATAAAAAAAATTGAGTACACATCACATGAAGGTTATAAGATTAACTAAAGCATAAAAAAAATTGAGTACACATCACATGAAGGTTATAAGATTATAAGAATTGAGTAAAAATTGAGTCACATTAATCAAACATCAGGTTATAAGAACCATCATAATTTAACCGTTAACGCAAGTATATAAGTTAATTATATTCAGTTCTTAACCCAAGTATATAAGTTAATAACAATAACCAATTAGTATTATAAGTATTTTAATTGTACTCTATCAATCTGAACTAATTATGCACAGTTTAAGGTAATGTATGCCCGTGTATAATTTATGTGCAAGCAAACACCAATCCAAACCTAACGATAAAATTCATAATAAATAGAAGCAGAAAAGTAAATCGGAGATTGGCTTTCGATATTATACGAAAGGATTAAACAGTAGTTCAGGGGAATACAAAGCCAATAAAACCATATATACCTTTTTTTCACAAAAGCTCTAGCACATATCCAGAGTGTAGAAGCTAAACCACAGATAAAGGATCTCTATAACCCATACAACACTCCAGCATAGTAGTCAAGAAAAAAACCCTTCTCCTTGTCACCCTTGCTAAAGTATAGTACAACCCTAACTTTATCAAACGCGTGCCAAGTCAGCAGGCTATCTAAACCCAGCTTGGTGGCACTTCTCGGCCACACGCTCCACGCTTAGCGACATCTCCAACCTCTCTCGTACCCCATGCAGTCCCTGAGAAGTTCATCGAGTGGTTCACTTTGTAAACGCGGTCCCCAAAGTAGACGCTCAACAAATTCAGTAATTCCCGCAAGCTTCCCGGGAGGGATTTCCCTGTTATGGCCTTGATGAGGTAGCCGAATCTATAACTATTTAATAAATTGGATTATCTCAACATTAATATTAAGCTGCCGTTAAAATACGGTGATGCAAGATTTATAACAAATAATCGAAAATCCAGTCTCTTGTACTTTCTATGTAGGAAATTCATTCAATCTTCTTAGGCTCAAAGAAGAAGAAAAATCTTCAGCATTATACTAAAAAAGAAAGTAATTTTAATTGTTCATGAAATAGAAGTCCAATTTATTAATAGAATTACCTCTCTGTAAGCTGGAATATTAGAAACTCTAACAACCGCATTAGAGGTTCCCAAAAAGTCATGAGCAGCGGTCGTCAAAGCAGTTGAACTTTACTTAAACATATTTAAAAAACCATTAATCTGAAATTAAAATATAATTGACGAAACATACATTATGAAGATTGAAGTACTTTAAGTTATTTGACTCAACCGCTAGATCAAGTCCTATAAGTTCGGGAAGTTTAGGCTCGCGAACTCCCCGCAGAGCTTGTACGTACACGACCATGTCTAAGGAGTACGCAGCAGCCTCGACCGTCTCATACGTCCCCAGCTTTTAACATATTATAAAGATAAAACATTACATGTAAAAAAAAGAAACAAATAATTCAAAATGCTTGCTTCAAGTATCGATTATTCCCTGAGATTTCATACAATCATATTTCTCTTGGATGAGATGTACTTTCTATATCGCCATGGTTAAAGAAATTTTTGTACTTATAATTATATTAGAGTGATATGTTAAAAGACTAAAGTGAGTCATATAACCATGATAAATTGTGTAAACTATAAAAATTTGATTACAACATTTTGGATCAAGAATGTGATCTGAATAAAGAAAGTGAAATTGGATACAAATAAATGGACTAAATTGAGTGATAATAATTTTTTTTTATCAAAAATATATATAGAAAATCAATTAAAATAGAAGTTCTAAATTAAATAAATTGTGTAAATAATAATATTGTGATAAATTAAAGAAATTGAAGATATAGAAAGTTGTGACAATATATAGATTTTGGTAGTGACAATATATAGATTTTGCCATTGAATTTTTTTTTACAATATTAATATAGATTTTGCGATTGAATTTTTTTGAGATTTGATCGCAAAATATGTACATAATTATGTTAAAAGAAAAAAGTTGTATTAATTCAATCCTTTAATCGCAAAGTTGTATTAATTTAATCCTTTTTTCTTTTCCATATGGTTGAATTTGAGATATTGAATTTTTTTTTTACATAATTAATATAGATTTTGCGATTGAATTTTTTTTGTAATATTAAAGTTACTTTTTTACAATATATATTTTAACATAATTATGTACATATTTTTCTTTTAACATAATAATAATATTTATTAAAAATTAAATATACAACCCTGCAAAAAACAAATTATACATAATAATTTATATTAATAAAAAAAATAAAAAATACTTACAATTAAATCTGGACAACAAAATGTCAAAATAAACTATAAGAAATCATTAAACTTCCTAGGGCTGCGTCGCTGAATATGGTCATCGTTGATGGGGTGTGGAGGTGGCCAACAGATTTTGCGGAGGAGTTCGTTGATCTTATGGACGGCTTGCCGAGTATAGATGGGAGGACAGATAGAGTGCGGTGGAAATTGCATCGATCAGGGACCTATACCTCCGACTCGGCATATACTCTTTTCCGCCCAGAGGGTCCTCGGGTGCCGTGGGCTGCTCTTTTGGCCGGACCAGGACGTATACCACGACATTGTTTCATTCTTTGGATGGCTATCCGAGGTCGGTTGCCGACTCGGGATAAGCATTATTTTGGTCGGGGGGATGACTCGTGTGTGTTATGTGGTGGGGTGAGCGCAGAGACACACTCCCACCTTTTCTTTGAGTGCCCCTTCTCACAGGATTGCTTGCAGAGACTACAGGTGGAGGTGGGATTTCTATGGCCACGTGGTGGTTGGCATAGTGCAGTATTACGGGCTGCTAGTCGATGGCGTGGGAGACATTTGATATCTTGCGCATATCGTGGACTTCTCGCTGCTCTGATATATTATATTTGGCTAGAGAGGAACACAAGGATACATGAGGCACGGTCGGTGTCGTCTGGAGTGGTGGCTTCTCAGGCGATTTCTATCATACAGGAGAGGATACACTCGTTACGACTCCCTGATTCTCTTCAGGCACGGGCACTGAAGAGAGTATGGCATATAGCCTGGTGATTGTATTTATATTGTTTAGTGCTATATGTTAGTTTGGCGGATTGGAGAGCTAGCATGTTAGCTCTGTGATGCGGTAGGATTTTTCATTCCCTATGCGTTGCACTGTATCATACTTTTATTTTTTTATGTGATTGACCTTTACCAAAAAAAAAAAATCATTAAACTTATTTTTTATTAATAATAATATTTATTAAAAACTAAAAGTACAAACTTGTAAAAAAACAAATTATATATAACAAATTAGATTTATAAATAAAATAAAAAATACTTACAATTAAATTTCCAAAACAAAATTTCAAAACAAAATATTATAAATCATTAAAATTATTTTTTATTAATAATAATATTTATTAAAAATTAAACTTACAAACCTCTCCAAAAAAAATTATACTATGCCAAAAATAATTAAATATAAAGAATAACTAAATAAAAAATACTTTACGTTTCAAAAAAATTGGCACAAAAACAATTTGTAAAAAATACTAAAAGTAATAAATCATTAAAATAATTTTTAATTAATACTAATATTTATTAAAAATTAAAAGTATAAACATGCAAAAAAACAAATTATACATAACAGATTAGATTTATAGAAAAAAAATATAAAATAATTACAATTAAATCTGCAAAACAAAATGTGAAGTATAAAAAATCATTAAAATTACTTTTTATTAATAATAATATTTATTAAAAATTAAACATACAAACCTGCCAAAAAAATAAATTATACTATGCCAAAAAATAAATAAATATAAAAAATAACTAAATAAAAAATACTCATATTCCAAAAAAAATTGGAAAAAAATTTGCCCAAAAACAATCGGTAAAAAATACTAAGAGAGGTTGTGAACTCAGTTGGTTGAGCAATTAAATTGAGGATTTGAAGTCCTTGGTTAGAATTGTAAAATATTGCAATTGACATAGAACAAAAACAAAAAATTAAAAAAAATACTAATGTTGAAAAAAACAAATTATACATAACAAATTAAATTTGTAAAGCAAAAATATCAAAACAAATTATAAGAAATCATTAAAACTATTTATTATTAATAATAATATTTATTAAAAATTAAAGGTTAAAAAACAAATTATATATAACAAATTAGATTAATAAATAAAATAAAAAATACTTACAATTAAACAAAACAAAATGGGAAAACAAAGTATAAAAAATCATTAAAATTATTTATAATTAATAATAATGTTTATTAAAAATTAAAGGTAAATTTTAAATAAATTTAAATGTAAGAAACACAAATTATACTATGCCCAAAAAATAATAAAATATAAAGAATAAGTAAATTTAACCAAGTAAATAATTAGTTTTTAAATATAAAAACATTGTAAAATTTTAATAAATTTAAATGCTGTTTTAGCACGTTTTTATCGGGTAGAATGATACGGGGCTGGGCTGTGTATAGAGAGTTTGAAACGATACTAATACATGTAAATTTATATTCTGGAGTAGGGGTTGGACTAGATCTGAGAAAGAACAGAGGTTTTGAGCTTTGAAGCTTCTTCTGAAGGATTTCTATTATCCACTCTTTTAATATCGAGAATATTCACTAATTAGTGCCGCCCTTTAATCTGAAGGGATAAGCCCCTATTTATAGGGAGTTATCGAATGATTACATCCAGACCACGTACTATGTCTATATCATTAAATGAAGCTAGTAACGACCCGAGGCCCGTGACTCGGCATGTATCCGACGCATGTGGACTCACGTGGGCGATGCCTCCGCCCTTCCTGGGACGAGCCCTTCCCCAGATAATGATCGCGTGGCTTGGGCCGCGGGCTGGGTCTTGATACATCTGCTGACTCTTCGTACGTGATGGGCTCGCGGAGAGGATCAAAAAAGCGTGACCCGGGTCCGGCACCCTTGCATGGCTATCATGACGACAAAGCGAAACCGAGTCCCGGGACGAGTCTGCTCCTCATGTCCTGCCCTTGCGTGGCTTGCCTCGAATGATCCGTGACCCGAGCCCTGGACGCGCCCCGAGTCACTTCCCCGCGTGGATAGCCCAGGAGACCCGTGACCCGTGGTCCGAGCCGTGTTGCGTCCCACGCGTCGTCTTCCCGCCTGGCACGCCCTATCTTCGGATGTATGTTTTTATATTTGATTTTTCCTCCCCCAACATTGGCCCCCGGAGAGATCGCCGGAGGTTCTGTATTTTCGGGGATGTCTCCGCCCGTTGGGGACTTTCGGCCAGCTGTCCCCTGACGACTGTCTGACTTTAATTGTGGGGGTTGGCTGGTGGCCCCTTCCTGCACTTCGCCGCCCGCCTCGGGCAATCGTGACCGTCTGAGTGCTCCTGGCCCGCTGTTGTAACATTGGTAAGTCATTCAATGCACCCGGGAATCGTGCCTAGATGGTGGCCTTGGTCCTTGCAATTCGGGGTCTTTATAAGGCCGCTAAGCTCTTGGTCTTATCTATCCCCAGAAGAGTGAAAAATGTCAAGCCTTCCTCCCCGTACTGCTAACTCCGGCGTGGGGCCCATCACTCACCCCCGGGAACGTGAGCCCGGGGAAGAATCATTGGTGGCTACTCTGGAGTCTGGGGTTAAGCGTTTCATCGTGTCCCGGAAGTTCCACCCTCGATACCACCGCGAGGTGCTTCTGATGCCATCTCCTTTTTCGCAGATGTATGGGCACGTGTGGCCCGCTTTGCTCGCGGTCACTGACTCCTCTAGCTGCCTGTGGGTTTTTGACTTGATCTCCGGCGGGAATCGCTTGGGGATTGGGGGTATTGGCTGGGCCGTCTTCGTCAAGCATATGGAGCTGCAGGAAGGATGGAGAGTGGAGCTGCGCTGGTCGGCGGTGGAGGATATCAACATCGCCGTTTTTCGTGAAGATGGTTCCCTGGTACCCGTACCCGTTGCGGCTCAGTGGCCCCTTTGAGCTGGGCCGGCCGACTCGCTCTCTACATCCCCTGTCCATGTAATAATTAGATGAAAATCTTTTTCCGCCTTTATTAGGCCTGTATCGGTATTCGATTTTCTTTTAAATAAATGATCATTAAGAAAGGAGATAAAAGCACAAATAATCTATTCCGCGTGCCGGGTTGCGAACCCGGGTCATGAGCCCGGAACCCGGGTCTTTGCCGCGCGGGACTGTTCGGTCCCTCGGGAGTCGAAAAGCCACACCGATTCCCCAGGGTAATGATGACGCTTTATGCACGTCACGTCTCCTGGGGATCTTTAAAAGATACTGTCGCCCACACCTTCTTCCCCGGACTTCCAACAATTTACTCTTCCGTTCACACAAAAACAGAGATCATGGTGAGTTCTTCCGTCGGCAGTAATGATTTTGTCGCGCCGGAGATCATATACGTCCCCTCCGATTCGGACGCGGAGCCTGAGGCTGAGCCTGCGCGAGCCCCACCGGAGGTGGTTGAGATTTCATCGGACTCCGACCCGGACGCCGGAGATAGTCACCTTTCCATCGAGCCCTCGGTGGGAACCACCCAGTTCTGGCATTCACGCACTCGGCCGGCGTTCTGGCGACGTATGGGCCTGCCCCTACCGCCACCTCTCTCCGCGCCTTTCGCCGGCGTGGAGGACCGCCGGGTCTCGGTTCAAGACGCCCTGGGTCAGAACTGGCCTATGAAGATAACCCGGCTCCGAAACCGGCTCTTGGTAAGAGGGAAGGGTTGGCGTTCCTTCTACCGCCACCTGGGAGCTCGAAGAGGGTGGCGCGTCTGGATCAACTGGTCGCCGGATGGGGTTTCTCGGATCTGCGTGGTCGACGAACACGGCGTCGCTCAGTCTAGACCTCGGTAGGATGCTTCTTAGGACGGCGAGAGGGCCGTTTTTTGTGTAGTCTTTTGTAGAGGATCCGTGACTTTCCCTCTGTGATTACGAGGGCGTGTTTTCTTTTTTATTCTGATGTAAAGGGTTCTCCCCCTCAAGGAGCTTTGACAGTGAAAAAACCCCTTCCGTTGAACTCTTTTTGCTTGTGTTAATCGCTCTCGCAGAAACAGATGTCACGACCTTTTGCCCGGCCTTCCTCTTCTCCCGCCGCCGCTGGGGGAGCGGCGCGCGGGAACATCGGGATGATGAGCAGCTGGACGGATGCAGGACCGTGACCCGTGACGCCGACCCCCGGATCTCGGGGCTATTGACATTGTGACATCCCGGGACGCGGTATTGCTCTGCTGGCGAAGAGCCTCCCTTCAGAAGCCGTGAATCGTCCGGTATAGGTACTCACCCCGTGATACGGGCCCCGGGTTGCAGTCCTTCGGAATTTGTCCCGCATCCCGGTGCGCGGCCCTTCACGCCCTATGGACGGTTCATATTCGCCTGGGCCCCTTCATGCGTGTTGGGCTTCGAAAGTACTTGAGTGTTTTCATAAATAACCGCTCCTCATTGTCCCCTCTGAGATGCAATTTCCTTCTATAAATACCCCTCTAATTACGCAGCGGTTTCCCTTTTCGCCTCTGCAAATTCTTTTTGAACCCTAAAAATCGCCGGATTCCAGATTTAGAACCTTCGGGAGTTGCTCAAGGTAGTCCCCTTCACCCTTTTCTTAATTTCTTTTTCACAGGTTTCGATGTCGTCGTCCCGGGGGAAAGAGATCATGTTGTCGGATTCTTCGTCCGAGGACGCGGAGAGAGGAGAAAATCGAGGCGGGTCATCGTCGGACACGGAGCCGGACATGAATGCCCTCTTCCAGCAGTTCGACTCGCTGATGGACGAAGAGTATCCCCCGCCTGCTGTGTTTCTCTGGGATTCGTACTTCCGCGAGAATCCCTATCCCGGCGCGCCGCCACGGCCCCTTGCCCGTTCGCCGCGTGCCTGTAGCACCCCCGCTTGGGGAGCCCACGGCCGGGCGAGCATAGTCACTTCTGCTATGTTAAAGGACAAGCGAGAGGAGTGGAGGATCCCGATTGATGTTCATATCTATCTCCCTCGTGCTGGGGAGTCCGCCTGCTGCCCGCCTCCCGGGATGGTGGCGATCGGGACAGAGGCGTTGGAATTTGGACTCCGGTTTCCCCTACACCCCAACGTCAGCGCCGCTCTCCGGTTTTGGGAAGTGGCCCCGCATCAGATTCACCCCAACGGGTGGTCGCAACTCATCGGGGTTCTTTCGATGTTGGGTAACGTCGGCCTCTACCGGACCCTCACTGACTCAGAGATCCGGCGCTCGTTCACGATCGCGCGATTCGGGGGGAGCCACGTGAAGGTTTTCGATGCCGATCCAATCGCTCGATTACCTTGTTCGTGTGTGCGGAAGCGTGTAAAACAATAGAACACGAACAACATGAAGATCTAGGCACACATTTATATATATAGACACGTTTATATATATACATCCAATATATATATAGGGATAAACGAGAACACTTACAACCGGTGTAGCGTGCCTCGTTGATGTTGATGAAGGTGGTGTTGAGTCGATTGAACCACCTTCATGGATCAGTCACTAGATGCTCTCCTTGTGAATGACCTCGTCACTCTTCTTGTCTAGATCGCCCGGATGTTGAAGCCGCACAAATGGCCCGGCCTCTACGTGTTGCACACGAACCCGGAATTGAACTTGCTTGCTTGTTTGAAGTGATTCTCCAAGAACTTTCTTCTCTCTCTTTGGTGTGAATTTCGTGGGTAAAGGTAATGTGTGATGAAAATCTGATTTTCATCCATATTATAACCTCATTATTCACCACATTACTCCCCTTTGTAACCTACAACATAATGGGCATCATAATGCACCATTAACATGCAAAAGAGGTTACAAAGGAGGTGAAAGGTCATGCCACATACACATGCCACTATGCATTGTATGTGGTCCCACTTGCTTGTGTGGCATGCCATGTCACACTATGTGACATGCATCCATGCAAGCCATGCATCCCATGCATGTGTATTAAATCCACGTAAATATTGATTCTAAATCAATATATTTATCAAGCAATGTATATCAATATCGAGCTCGTGTGTGACCCTGTAGGTATGATTTAATTAATCAATATTATATTGTTCCCAACAATTAATATTATCAAATAATCATTTAACATCCATAGACGACCTTATGACTTTATCGATTGCACACGTAGGATCGAAGGACATATCCCAACAATCTCCCACTTGGCCTTCAGAGCCAGTGTGCTGCCAATTTCCTGTTGTCACTTTATGTCTAAGTTTGAACTTGAGGCAAGACTTGAGTCATCCTCAATCGGTTCAAACCTTTCTTGGACTATGAGACAGACTGTAAAACCAGATTTATCACTATGATACGAATCTGGACGTGGCCACGTATTTTCCACAGTCTCGACTCTCCAAGTGGCCGTTAAGACATGTATCCCATTATAAAATGGAGGACAATCCCATCTTGTCAATCCAAGCTCTCCCACTTGCTTCCTGATATACCCAATAACAAGTTTTATAACCTCCTTTTACGAAAGGCGTTTACTTGTATCAAAGTACACCATTTCACAATGGAATCACTCTGGACTACTTAGGTCAGAGGAAATTGCTCGACAGTCAATGAAATAGTATTATGACTCGAAATCTTAAATACTATTCCAGTCGGGTCTGTTCGATCATTAGCTCCCAGCTAATATCTATGTAATTGTACTTGATGTCCCACATCATGACTAGCCCATGAAGCGGCGCTATAGTACACATTACAATCTAGTTCTTTGTATTATCGGTTTGTCCGTACTCGATTATACGAACCAGGAACAGCTATATGATTCATGTATATCAGTTCAACCATTGGGACTTCATTATGCGGTAAGTCGACCTCATAACCCAATTGATATAACTTAATCATTTGGACAATTCATATAAATTAAACCATATTTATATGAAGAATTATGTATTATACATATGAGTGAATGTTTACCAAATCTCCAAAAGTATCTAATACAGTAATAGAAATCATAACCCATCTCTAAGATGTCTGATATCTATTGCAGTCGTGAAAGCCTCAAGCTTAAACTGCTGGAGAGGTTTAGAAAGCGGGTTTGCAACCTTACCAAAAGTTGCAACTTTATTATCTTGATGTCTCCACAAAACTATCTCCCAGATAATGTGGAACTTCCTGAGCACCAGTTTTAGACTTGTGGTGCTTCCTAGCTCATTGGCTTGCGCGATAACTCTACTATAAATAGAGAATTATCGGATGGGCTGAGCTAGTTACGCCACCTAGTTCATTCAAGAACTTTCAAATCCTAACTGCCAACATTACTGCATCCAATGCAATACTGTGCTCAGCTTCTGTAGTTTAATCAGCTATATTGCATTGCATGGAACTATTCCAGCAAATATCACCTCTAACCAGACAAAAGATATAACCAGATTAAAATCGTAAATTATCTTAGTCTGTTTTGAAGTTAGCATTCAAACAGCTTTGTTAATATCAACTCTTTTTGTCTTCCAAAGACATCAAAATATTCTTTAGTCCATCTAAGATACATAAGAATATTCTTGGTCGCAGTCTAACGCGCCTCACCTGGATTTCCTTGAAACTGACTCGTCATGCTCAAAGCATACGATACGTCTGGTTGTGTACATATCATGACGTACATTATAGACCCTATTGCCGAAGCATAAGGAATGTTTTCCATCCTCTTTTGCTCATCAAGTCCCGTAGGGCCTTGCATCTTGCTAAGAGATGTGCCATGACTCATTGGAATGAGACCCTTTTTGGCGTCTTTCATTCTGAACTTATCAAGTACCTTATCAATATAGGTCACTTGACTAATTCCAAACATCATTTTTGATCTGTTCCGACAGATCTTGATGCCCAATATGTACTGTGCTTCTCCAAGATCCTTTATTGAAAAACAATTTCCAAGCCATTCTTTAATAGAATTAAGCATAGAAACATTGTTTCCAATAAGGAGTATGTCATCGACATACAACATAATGTATACAACGTAACTCCCACTGTTCTTCTTGTAAAACAAGACTCTTCCGAGTTCCTCTGAAATCCAAAACCCAGTATGGATTGAACTGAAGATTGCTACTCCGATATGCTTTGCTTTATTCCATAAATGGAATTATAAGATTGCATAATTTCTCAGCCTTATTAGGATCGATAAAACTCTTTGGCTGTGTCAAAACACATTCTCTTCTAGAATCCAATTCAAGAAGTTAGTTTTAACATCTAATATTACCATAACTCATTATCAAGATGAGTAGCAATGGCTAAGATAATCTGAATGATTTAATCAAAGCAACTGGTGAAAGTTTTTCCATAATCCACATCGTGAATAAAACTTTTACCATCAACCTTGCTTTGAAAACCCTAGGTTTTCCATCTGTCTGTTTAGATCTTAAAGATCTATTAGCATTCATTGGGTCTAACCCCGTGATGCAAATATATCAAGTTCCAAACTTGATTATCAGATATTGATATCATCTCAGATTTCATGGCACCATGCCAATTTTAAGTAGCTGGACTCGTCATAGCTTGAATATAGGTCGAATGTTCATCGCTTTCCAAAAGCATGAATTCATATCTCTCATTGATCACAATATCTAAGTATTTGAATAATAGAGATCTATGCATTTCTGGACCTACGAGGGCTGGTATGGTTTCCAAAACCATAAGAATACTCTCAACCTAGTCTTGAAATTCATCATTAGTTGTTCCACTTGAACCTCGTTCAAGACAACCAAGCTCCCACTGACTTTCTAGGAAAGACTACTCTTTTAAAGAAAATCACTATCTCGAGCAACAAAATATTGTTCTCAGATAGATCGTAGAAGTTGTACCCTCGAGTTTCTTATGAATACCATAAAGAAACTTTTATCCCATTTGAGTTCAAGCTCTATAGAGATAAATCTCGTCAGAGAAGCTTTTAGAACCTCAAATTTTGATGAAAACAATTTAGGGACCCTCCCTTTCCATACCTAGTATGGTGTCTTATCAACAGCTTTTGACAGCGTCCTATTCAGTGTATAAGTTGAAGTCAAGAATTGTGTGTTCCCAAAAGAGACCAGTAGTTCATTTAGACCTCTAATCGAATGGTCGAACTATATCTAATATAGTTTGTTTTCTCTTTTCCGAAACATAACCTTGATGTGTTTGTGAACTGATAGGTTCCACATACATCAGTATGGATCATCCCTAATTAATCACTCACATGTTCTCCTTTCTCCAAGAAAGATGACATTGTTATCTTGTCCATCACATATCATATACATGTATCAAATGACTCCAAGTCAAATGATATTAGAATGCATTCTAAAAGAAGCTTCGTTACATGTTTAGATTTTGATTTGATCTAATCAACAATGTTTCAGTTATGTCTCATTGAGACTTATTCGATTTGGCCTTTGGTGTTTAATGATATATATGATTTGTCAAGTTAAAGTATACATAAACAATATAATAATCGTACCAAAACAAAGAATAATTCACAATTAAAATAGTTATCAAACTATTTAATTAGTGAAAAACTAGTCCATCAGTATCCAATACTGAACCAATATTCATTGTTTATTGAAGGTACGAAATTACATAGTTATAATACTAAAACAAGGCCCTAAGGCAAAACAACATCATATGATCATACGGCTAATGCAACGACCTTCGCTCCATTTCTCGCCCGTAGATCGACATCTCTACTCACCAAACTTATACTTCTATGTAGTTCCTCCACATAAAAATGTGAGAACCATATTTGGCATCCAATACCCAAGAAGTAGCATTTGTGAAGTTTAATGTCTATATCATTAATACTTGAAGATGAAGCAACCCCGTTCTTCACATCTTCTTTGAACTTTGGGCAAATTCAATTATTCCCAATAATTGAGTCTCATTCAAATTTCCCATTCAAAATTAATACAATGTCAAAACGTGATAAATCGTAAGTGAAAAATCGAAGTTTTCTAACCAGCGATATTATCATGCAATTGAAGCCCTATCTCTCATAAAATATGAGGGAGCCAACCAGACAATCGTTTCACGCCATCCAATAGCTCGAAAGTCTTTAATTTGTGTCATTGATGAACTTAAGTGTTTTGGATTAAATCACTCCCCGAGGTGTAAATAATCCTAACCTTATAATCCATCAAATGAAAGACAAATTAGGCATTTGTTTTGAAATTGAATAAAATATGAATTTTTATATGTTTGCAAGTAGTGTCCAACACTTTTGCAGTAGACGCATTGAGATTCCCTAGGAACCCTAGTAGCCTTCTTGCCCATGCTTTTTTGAATACCCTATCCCATATCATAAGAATTTCCCTCTTAGGGTCCTTATCTATCGCCGGCTCAGCAGCCTTGAGCATCCCGTGGAGCTCACGAAGCGATTTCTTCAAACCATTCATGTGGAAATTTTAGCCTAAAGGCATTATAACCATCATGAGATTGAAGTATGAAATCGGTTGCCAAATAATCATCATAGGAAAAATCTAGGCGGTCACTCGAAGCAAATAATCCAATCATTTGTTGCACATGTGATTCCATAGATTTCCATTTTTCCAGCCTAGCTGAAGCGATGACCCTGGTCATACCGAACCGCTCAATCTTAGCATATTCCCCGAACATGCTATTGAGTTGTTCAATGATATCTTAGGATGTGGTTATTTAACACATTTTCATTGTCTTCGTATTTGAGGACCATCTTCAAATTACGTTGTGAATCAAGAAAATTTATGTTGTTCAATTTTTCATAATCAAGAATTGAACCAAACTTGATTCGAGTTGAAATTAACATGATAAACTACAAAAGAAAGATAATTAAAGTATGTAAACATTCACAAAGCGGTAAAAAAATAAGGTTGTCTAACAAGCTACTTATTTATTCCATTTTGTTCAATCGATATCTAATATCTTTGTTCCCTTGAACAAAACAATTCCAAGACCCTCATCTTGCAAATTCTTAAGCCGACTGAGTCCGCACTTAAGAAGTCCAAGATAGGTAGACATCCCATGTCAATGACATCTAATGTCACTCTCGGTCGATGAGAGTCCCATTCTCATCTCATGTCTCGATAGCCACGCCTGCAATGGATCTATCGATGAGAAAACCAAACTCACGTGTAAAGGTCTAACCTTTACTCCCACTTATCCCAAGATAACAAGTAGTACCCCGCTGAGGCGGACCTACCAACTTATGATCGAGGGCTTCATGAGTGTGATGTTTTTGGACAAGACATTATACTCATTATTTTGGGAACTTGCATGCATAGGTGTTTATATGTAAGTTGAACATTTATAACATAAAACATCCTATAACTAGCAAAGCAATTAAATACGTAATCGAAAGGCCCCTAGAACCTCACAACTCTCAAACAAAAAGATTAAAAGCATTAAAATAGGCCTTGAACATCTTATGGACTGGTCCACACCCGCCGTTTCAGTTCCGCGCCCGCCGATTTAGGTCAACCTTAGTCCGTACCCCAAAAACCACGAACGGCGCCCGCCGTTTCACAAACGGCGGTCGCCGAACACCACCGGCGGTCGCCGTTTCCAAAACGGCGCCCGCCAAAAGGGTACAGAATCGGGGCTGACCTGAAAAGAGCCTTTCGGCGGTCACCGTTTCCAAAACGGCGCCCGCCAAATCCATTCGGCGCCCGCCGTTTTGCTCCAGCAGCCCGGTTTTCGCCCTTTTCGCTTCGTTTTGCTTCGTTTCTTCTCGTTTTCGCCGGAGAGCCGATATCCAATGTCGATCCATGGATTCAATCCATTGCTTACACATTGAACAAATACATTTTTGAATAGAAAAAAAACCTATCTATTACAAAAGATTCCAAGGGACGCAGCCCTCCAAAACTATGGCCAATCGTACGTAAAAAACGACAATTTCATCCACCCGACCACTAACGGTGGCCGGCCTTACATCTAATCACATAATCACATAAAACAATTAAGCCAATTATGTTGATTTAATCATATTGTGTCCAACACAAAAGTGTGCACGAGCCCTAGGCTCTGATACCAATTGAAGGTTTTCGATGCCGATCCAATCGCTCGATTACCTTGTTCGTGTGTGCGGAAGCGTGTAAAACAATAGAACACGAACAACATGAAGATCTAGGCACACATTTATATGTATAGACACGTTTATATATATACATCCAATATATATATAGGGATAAACGAGAACACTTACAACCGGTGTAGCGTGCCTCGTTGATGTTGATGAAGGTGGTGTTGAGTCGATTGAACCACCTTCATGGATCAGTCACTAGATGCTCTCCTTGTGAATGACCTCGTCACTCTTCTTGTCTAGATCGCCCGGATGTTGAAGCCGCACAAATGGCCCGGCCTCTACGTGTTGCACACGAACCCGGAATTGAACTTGCTTGCTTGTTTGAAGTGATTCTCCAAGAACTTTCTTCTCTCTCTTTGGTGTGAATTTCGTGGGTAAAGGTAATGTGTGATGAAAATCTGATTTTCATCCATATTATAACCTCATTATTCACCACATTACTCCCCTTTGTAACCTACAACATAATGGGCATCATAATGCACCATTAACATGCAAAAGAGGTTACAAAGGAGGTGAAAGGTCATGCCACATACACATGCCACTATGCATTGTATGTGGTCCCACTTGCTTGTGTGGCATGCCATGTCACACTATGTGACATGCATCCATGCAAGCCATGCATCCCATGCATGTGTATTAAATCCACGTAAATATTGATTCTAAATCAATATATTTATCAAGCAATGTATATCAATATCGAGCTCGTGTGTGACCCTGTAGGTATGATTTAATTAATCAATATTATATTGTTCCCAACAATTAATATTATCAAATAATCATTTAACATCCATAGACGACCTTATGACTTTATCGATTGCACACGTAGGATCGAAGGACATATCCCAACACCACGGTGATTACACCGTCAAGGGGCGCTCCGGGATCCCCGCCGTGGAGGTGAAGATGTCCAAGGTGGACTTTCCCTGGGCGCAGTGGGTATACGTTGTCGGGGCTTGGCGGACTCAGACCCCGGACGGGGAGGTCGACATCCCCACTCGCTACCATGAAAAAATCGCCAGTAAGACTTGAGTCGTTTATAAGTTTTCCCCGTCGTACTGATTTTAACTCCCTCTTGTGCTTTCATAGGTGTGAACACTCGCAACGAGGGGCCGCTGAACTGGGACTATCAAGTTGCGTTGGGGTTTGCTGGCGCCCTGCCGACGAGGCGCCGCAGGGCCGACTATCTGTGCACAGAGGAATCGCGGGACGACGCTCGGTTGATCTGTCCCCCCAAGCATCTGTTTGACCCGTACCCAGGTAATGTCACCCTGTTCTCGCATTTCCTTTTCATATAGGTCACTCTATGCATTCTCCCTTGCTTGCTTATGGAGTTGAGTATTGTGCTGCAGCCCCGTTTACTAGAATCTTCGAAGATCGCCCCCGTGGCAAAATGTCCAAGTTCCCTGGAGTCCCAGACAAGAAGTTGCCGTCCGCTCCGCCGCCGCCGCGGAGACCCGCGCCCCGGGTGAGGACCCGCGGTCTTGTTGCCGCACCGCCGCCCGTGATCCCGGCCCGGTCTGCCTCTCGGATTCGGCGAGTCCCGCCGTCCTCGCCGCCGCTGTCGCAAGAGGTGGTGGATTCCCGTGACTCGGGGCCGCTGCCCGAGATCCCCCATGGCCCTTTTATAATGGACGCGAGAGGCGTGATTCACGCGTCTTCCCATGGTGGCCGCGTTCCTGGATCCGGGGACAGTGTTCCCGTGGACCTTGTCTCGGACGAGTCCCCCTCCGCGCGGGAGCCGTTGACGGGGCCCTTCCCGGATTCGCCCCGAGGCGGGCTGTTCTCCCAAGAGCTCCCGGAGGTGCCCGAGCCTTCTCTGTCCCGGAAAAGGAAAGCGCCCTCCGCCCCGGAGGGCGGAAGTTCTGGTCCCCGGGCCCCTGTCGAGCCGCCGCGGACCGGGTCTCTTGGCAATGTCCCGCCCGTTGGCAGCACACCGGTCTACGGGGTTGACCCGGGCGTCGCCCAGAGGTAGGTGTCCCGTTCCTTATTTTTGTGTATTCCCTTTTGCCACGACTGGTGGTTTACTTGTTGTTTGCTCATGATGACAGCATCTCGAGTTCTGCGCCCCACCTGGCGCCGCTCCTGCTTCAGTATGCCGCGAGTCGAGGGCCCCTGCCCCCGGTGTCCACCCCCGGACTTCCCGTAGGCCGGGCGATCGATTCAGTTGCCCGCTGCTGGACCCAGGAGCTGCAGGCCTTCAATCGGGGACCCGACGAGGCCTTCCTCCTCGCGTCCATGCTGCAGAGCCAGGCGACCGTGGCCATGGCCGAGGTACATGACTGGCTCGAGGGGCAGGCCCGCCAAATCAGGCACTGGATGGATCTCGCCAACGGGAGGGAAAGGACGATCGAGGAGCTGGGCCGAATGAACATGGAAATGGTTTCTCGGAACGAGCAGCTGAGCGGCGAGCTTAAGGAGAACGAGGAGGCCCTCCGGCAGAGCACCGAGGCCCTCGCCGCATCGTCAGGAGACCGGGATAAGTGGCGTGCCGTGGCGGATCTCCGGGGAGAGAAATTAGAGACGGCGGTCGCGGGAACTGCGGCGGCGGAGGCCCGGGCGACGCAACTATCTATTGCGCTCTCCGAGGCGATGGCCCGCGCGGCGCAGTTGGATCACTCCCTCACCTCCCGGGATGCAGAAATGGCGTCCCTCCGGGAACGGCAGGCCGAGACAGATGCTCGCGTGGACGAGTTGGAGGCCTATCTCGAGAGTCCTTGGACCGACCACACGATTCTCCGGGACCACTTCTACTCTCGCTCTATGGCGGACCTCATCCGGCACGCTCACCATATCAACGATCAAGTACTCCTCGACCGCGTCCTTGCTTATTGGCAAAAGTATATGGAGGGGCGCGAGCTTGATCCCGGGATTGCCGAAACCTTTCTTGACCTGGAGGAGGATCTCCACGTTGATATGAAGTGGTGGCCTACCTACGACCGCTTGGTCCGTCCCGGCTCACCCCCAACTCACGCCGCTCCTTCCAGACCGGCTGGCGGTACCTTGGATGCAGCCGAAGTGACGGCGGAAAACGCCGCCCATGTCCCGGAAGTGGTGGGGGAGAGCATTGGTGCTGCCCCGGAGGCGAACCCGGATGGGAGAGGCGACTCGGATCCCAACCAGGAGGCGGCTATGGAGGAGGTGGTGTCGGGTTTCCCGGAGAAGTCATTTGATGCCTTCATGGCCGGCATGGATCCTGTTGAAGACGCTTCCGCAGCGCCGGCTCCCGGGCAGGCGGATCAGGTGATGGTCGAGGCGGATAGCCAGTGTCCCGATGAGGTGGGTGGTTCTGAGTGATGACAGTCCCCGTGGGGGTCATTCTGATAAATGATGTTTTTTGTTTTTGTTTTCTTTCTGCGGCCGTTGGTGGCCGCGGGCGTTTAGCCCAAGACAATTTCCTTCTGGATCATGTGTTTTGTGTGGTTTGTTTTAAGGCGAGGCTCGGTCTCCCTGGGTATTTATAATCGAGCCATGTGCTTGGTTTTCGATTTTTTATTTGGATGTTTGATTGATGTTTTTTCAAATTAGTTTCTGTGCATAATTCTTCGGTGTAGCACTGGTTTTCTTTTTCATGTCTCGTGGGTACGCCCTGAATCTACCTGGTAGGTGGATCGTACCCTTTTTCCAGAGATTTCTCGGGGTGAATTTTCCGAGATGGTAAACCCCTAACCAACCGGGATTTTGTTTTATTGATTTGTCTCGGGACTTGGGTCCCGGGTGGAGTTTTGGCGAATCCGAGATGCAGCCTCGCGGCCTAACTCTGCGACTCTGGGATGGTCCCGGGTGCGAGCACCAGGGTCCCGTCGCTCGTGGATCTTTCTATCGGGGATAGCTCGTAGCTTATTTGTGGTAAGTATTCGTATTTCCATACACCCGTGCGTTATGACTCCTGACCCGGAGGTCTTTTTTAGGAGCTCATTTAGTTTTACCGGATTTTTGGCATTTAGCTGTGCGGAAATATCCGGTTTTATATGTTCCCCCGCACGTTATGACTCTTGACCCAGAGGTCTTTTAAGGAGCTCATTAGTATTACCGGGATCTTTGGCATTTAGCTGTGCGGAAATATCCGGTTTTATATGTTCCCCCGCACGTTATGACTCTTGACCCGGAGGTCTTCTAAGGAGCTCATTAGTATTACCGGGATCTTTGGCATTTAGCTGTGCGGAAATATCCGGTTTTATATGTTCCCCCGCACGTTATGACTCTTGACCCGGAGGTCTTTTAAGGAGCTCATTAGTATTACCGGGATCTTTGGCATTTAGCTGTGCGGAAATATCCGGTTTTATATGTTCCCTTTTTAGGAACCCAGGTACAGACTCGCTCTTCCTTGGTCCGGGACCGCGACGGCTCCTTCTCCCTGGTGGCACCTCCTCGAGCGTCGTGCGTTCCATTGGTACTGATTCGGGGTCTCGCCTGGAGGCTTCAAGTTCGTGTGCCCCGTTCAGTAGACTTTTGGTGGCCCGCGACGGTTCTTCCCAACTTGGCCCGAGGGCCCCGGAGCCGTCTCGATCCGTTCTTTGAACATCATGTCACCTCTCCCGAACTCGCGTGAGCGGACCCGTGCGTAACAAGCCTTGGCGATCCTCCGTTTGTTCGCCGCGTTGAGGGAGCCGGAGCTAAGCCATCGTTCTTCGAGAAAACTCCCGCCCTAGATGCAAAAAAACGCTTCGATCTCCGGGGCGATAGCCTGGATGGTTTGGTGCGAACAGGCCGTGATTCCGGCTGGGATCACAGCCTCAGATTCAAATACCAGGGTGTATAGCGTTTCCCCCGTGGCGTTCCGGGCCGTGGTCAGGTATGACCACAGCACTTCGGGTAACACCTCGGGTCACTTCCCCTTTCGCGACTTGAGTTTCGCCTTAAGGGTATGTTTCAAGTCTTTTGCTCACGGCCTCGACTTGCCCGTTCGTCTGTGGATGGTAGGGGGTGGAAACGCGTCCTCCGAATTCCCAATTGCTCACAGAACTCCGCGACCGCGGTCCCGTCGAACTGCTTGCCGTTTCCGGGATGATGGACTCGGGCAAACTGAAAACTTCTGGACCGTCACCGCCTCGGCCCACTTGGTGAGGTGGCCTATTGTCACGATTGCGAACTCGACTCCTCGCGGCGCGGGGGCTAGAGGTCCAATGATATCAATCCCCCATCGGGCGAACGGCCATGGAGCGTATATTGGCATGGGCTTTACCGGGGTCCCCGGACGTCTGGCCCTATACGCCGGCGCTGGGAGCCTGTGCGGGCGAGGTTGGATGCGTCCCGTCGCGAACTCGGTCGGTAATGGCCCTGGTGCATCGTCTTGTAGAGTGAGAGGTCCGCTCCTGGCATGGTTTTCCGCATAGTTCATCGTGGATCCCCGCAAGTTCCCCCCTCACGGCTCCTTTGGAGACGCAGTTTTAAAAACGACATCGAGACACTCCTGCGGAATAATTTGGGGTTTAGGGTCGCTTACCTCGCGGCGCGCATGCGGAGTTGCTTTGCTTCGACTCGGTCTGAGGGGAGGGTCCCGGATCCGAAGCATCGGTCCACCGGGCCGCACCACTCCATCCTGGGAGCCGATTCTGGAGCCGTCCCGGGACCGGGGTCGACTGGCATAACTTCCGCCCGGGTCGCGCTTGATGGCGAGCGCAACTGGGTCGAGATGACTCGGGACCAGGCGCCGGTCTGCGAGTTTCGCTCTCCCGGGATTTGTTAGACGCGGTGTGGCCATGCCGAGCCCAAGTATTCTTTCTGGTAAACTTGATTACTTTGCCCCGTAATCGCTGGTGACTTGGTTTACCACTAGCCGCGAGCGCCCGAGTACGCACTGGCTCGAGGAGTACCACCCCGGCCCCCGAGCACGCACTCGTGTAGGATCAGCCCACGCGAGGTTGCCAGGGGCGTGCTGACCATGTGCTCCGTGGGGGAAGGTGAACTCCCTGATCGGTCCACGGGAGTCATCATGACTGCGCTCGAGACCCATGTCCCGACGTGTGGGATGAGTCGGATTAACCCGTCCCGGGGCCGCTTGTCTATCTCGTTGTTCAGTACCTTTATTTCCCTTGGGGACCAACTCCCGGCGTCTCTGGGTGATGGCACGGTGTTTGCTTATCCAGCTGTAGGTGGTTTGACGCGCTGATGAGCCATATTTTTTGGCTCATTTTTAGTTCTTTTGAGTCAAGTTAATCGAGTCTTTTTATTTGTTTTCACCTTGCTTGTGTCTGGGAGGGCACATTTGGAGTGTATGGTCAAGTTATGCAGGTGAAACGTGAAAAGACGCACATTTGGAAAGAAATCGCCGCATTGAGCAAGTATGCTGGTTGAGCAAGTTAGCCTGACCCGAACACCCATGTCATATTGGCCAAAGTCAGGAAGTGATCAAGACCGAAGCTTGACCAAGTACCGTACGAAGTAAAGAGGTTGGACAAAGATCCGAGTTGACCAGAGACAGACGTTGAGCAAGTAGTGTACAAAGAGTCCTGGGAGTTATGGAGTCTTAAAAGGCGACCAGATTCATAGAAGTATCAAAGATGGACTCTCATCCAACGTTAGAGTCATTGTCCAACACGTCTCTACATCAGATTGAGTCCTATATCTACACGGAATTGGTCAAGGACGCGGCAGGATCCCTATTTTTCAGGATTGGATTAGGAAAGAATCTTTTCTTTCCTTATCTCAATTAAACTGATCAAGTCAGCGATTTTACTTGGAGCCCAAGACTTCCACCATCTATAAATACACATGACACCCTAGAAATCACGTGGATAAGAGAGGCTACACATACACGAACTCACATACGAAAATATTCAGCCCACCAAAGAAGATCGGAGGAAGAGGAAGACGAGTTCTCCCCGGCTATCGCCTTCGGGCATAGCTGGGCAATTTCGATTTAATTCATGTTTTTATTTTCGTATTTTATTTTCTGAATATTTTAGACAATTAGTTCTTTGATTTCTTAGTTTAATTCCAGCATGTTTTCTTTTTATTTTATTTTATTTATTTTCTATTTGTTCATGCGTAGCTAGTTAATCTGCGCCTGGGCAACGTCTGAACTTGGTCGATCTGATTTCTAAAATACTGAGAGGCTTTTGATTATAGCAACTAACTTAGTTTTATTCCCGATTCAACAGGGTAGTATCTACAAGCATGTTAGGGACTTGGGCAACGTACAGTAGCCAGTAGGAATCCCTTTTCACCTAACACACACATACGCGGATCAACGTGCCGGGAGACTGGGCGTCCGCATAGTATTACATGTTGCTGGAGATGTGGTCGTATGACTCGGGTCTGTCCGGGCATGCTATTGGCCATTTTGGGTTCGCTTAGAGATTAAGGCAGTTTGGTCAACTTAGGCTCATGTCGGCTAACATAGTGTCGAATTGATCAATACTAGGGGTTTTACTTAGAGAGATCTAGTACGACTTTAAACCGAAAGAGTGAATAAGGGTTGGGGTATTTGCGTGCGTGACAACATAGGGGCGTTTATACTTTAATTGGACAACCTATAACCGAAAGATAAAGCTGTTAGCAAAATCTTACGTGCCGATGAACAGTAGAAACTTGATCAGGTAGACAAAGTGACGACTGTGCCCAGATGCTCTGTTTTACAGTTTGGTCGAGTTCATTAGTTGAGTAGTTTATTTCTGTTATTGGTCAAGTTGTGTAGCTGAGTATTTAATTTCTTGTTATTAGTTTTAGTTGGTTTATTTATTTGCTTTTAGTTATTCTAGTTGTTCGGTCATTCACTCAAAACACTTTCTAAAATCGTGACAACCCACATTGGGCAAAGCCGTGAGAAAATAACGATAAACTCCTCGTGGGATCGACACCTAATACTTACCACTAATACTTGTTGTTGGTGAAAGGTTTAGGTTTTATAAATTTATTTTGCGCTACTCAAACGACGGTAGCGTCAAAATTGGCGCCGTTGCCGGGGAGTTTATATTCTAGTTATTTTCTTTGTGCTATTTGACTTGTGATTTTTTATTTTTTTGTTCCAGGTTGACCATACAGGACATCAAGGAGCAAGAAGAGGAAAGCAGGTCAAGCAGCACGTGCAGCCCAGAGACCCACCTTTGCTCAAGATCCAGACTTGAGCAGAGGACAGAAAAGATGGACGACTTGAACAACCGACGAGTGGAGCAGACATTGAGGGAATTAAGTTTCCCTAACTTTTTGGACTTTAAACTTGTGGGCATAACCTTGCCCAACATCACTACAGATTGGTCAATGAAACCCAGTTTTCTGCAGCTGTTGCCCAAGTTCAGCGATATGCCCTGGGAGGACCCTCAATTACATGTGCGAAATTTTGAGCTAGCATGTGGAACTATACCTGCTATGGGCAACCTGGCAGAGTACATCCGACTATTAGCTTTTCCTTTCTCCCTTGTCGGCGAGGCAAGAGAATGGCTATACACCTTGACCAGGGGCGAAATTACAACATGGCAGCAGCTCCAACATCAATTCTTGAAGAAGCACTTCCCCATATCTCGGATCATGCAGATCAAGAAGATGATTTACAACATCAAAATGGGCACTGAAGAATCATTCCACGACTATTGGGTTCGATTCAATGAGATTCAAGCACTATGCCCACATCGTCTATTTCCGGATCATGAATTGATCCAATACTTCAGATCCGGACTAAGGGGACAAGAAAGATTGATGATTTATGCTGCATGTGGAGGTTCTATTCTCGATAAAACTGCAAGTGAGGCGTTCAAGATATTGAAAGACTTGGCCGAAGGATCCCGTGAAGATGAAGACTACTTGCCCAAGCAGACAACTGTTATGCCCAAGTCTGCCGAAGATAAATTTGATAAACTTTGCGGGACCATTGAGAAACTCATGGAGATTACGGCCACAAGACCACTCAAAGCAGTCGAAACAAATGAAGTTGATCATGACCAGCGCCCACTACTACACTATGAGAGAAGACACGCAGGTTGGCCAATACACAGTTATGGTCAAGACGAGCAGAATTGCTACGACCAGTATGCCCTGACCAACACACCTAGTTTTGGTTACGGGCATTACAACCACCAAGAGGAGCAACCTGCAGCAGAAGAGCAACCTACCCAAGAGGAGCAACCTGCAGCAGAAAAGCAACTTGCCCAAGAGCAGAAACTAAATATCGTCCAAGTTAAGAAACATGAGGTATTTCATATTGGCATGTTTCAACCATCTGATATTTTAATCCAGACGAGGAAAACTGGGAATGATGTCCGAAAGGAGAGATTGGAGCCATCCTTTGAACGGGCACCCGAGGAAAAATTGAAGATATTGCCCAAGCACACGAAATATCTCTACTTTGGACAAGTTAATACAATCAGTAAGATCAACAGTGATGTTTTAAGTGAAGGTTCAGAAAGGAAGACACAAGGGTTGTTCACCCAATATTCAGAAGAGAAGAGCAATTCGCCCCTGACCAACATGCAAGTACAGTTTGGTTTGGTCAAACCACCAGGCACTTTACATGGATGGATGATGAGCAACTTCACAGATTTACTTAAGTGCCTGAAGGCCTCATATGGCCATAACGAGGAGAAGCTCAAGCCCTTCCATCATGAAGAATGGTGAGCATACATCACGTCATGCCTATGACGATAACTAAGGCGCTGACCAGGAGGCAACCTGGTATTTCTTGTATATTATTTTAGTTTTCTTTTCTTTTATTTTGAATAAAATCGAATAGAGAACTTTGACTTTTCTGAATCCGAAAGGAGAAAGGGTTTGTTTGTTTTTTGATGTGCAGGTCAAGGAGGCATAAGGGTAGTTACTTGAGCATACCGCAAGGCTACTTGATCAACTTTCAACAGTTTACGATAGAAGATGGATGAGTTCCCTGAAGTCGCAAGGATGACCACTGGAGAGAAGTCAAGGTCTGGGTAGTCATGCCCAAGTTACTGACTGAGGGCGTAGTCTTAAGGCATCAGGGCAACATGCAAAGATGACCACGTAGAGCTGCTGAAATCATAATGGTCCACTTCACCCATTGCTCAATTCAGGTTTTACCTTGACTTTACCTCCTCCTCACTTGCCCTCCCACTTGTTTTTCTTTTATTTATTTCCCTTCTCTTTTCTTTCGAGTCAAGGGTTGATCTCTTCATTGACACACTTTGCCCAAGGCAAAGTGTGTGAGTGGAGAGGTGCGCCAACGTCGTTTGGAGTTGGAGTTTTATGTCAAGGGAAGTCCCTGCCCAATCTTATTACTATTTCACCCACTTTGCCGGAGGCAAAGTGTGTGAGTGGGGGAACGGGTAGGAGCAACCCTTGTCCTTGGTCGTTTTGCATGCTTGATGAATATACTTGGTCAATTTGAACAGTTTTCAAAATTATTAGTCTATGCATGAGAATATGGGACGATGGAACTGCAATTAGGTAGCCGTGAGATTTGAGCCAACGTTATGAAAATATTTCTTTCTTGAGAGTTTGTTTGGAATGCCGTAATGCTGAGGTTTGCCTTATTTCTGCTTGTGTGATTTGATTGCTGAGTTGAGGTATTAGATGACTTAGGCAATTTTTGTTCATTTTTGTCTATAAATAAAGAAGACCCTTGATAGCCCCTTGAGCCTAGCATGTTCTTTGATCACCTGGGGGAAACTCTGACCAACATGAAAATGTGCCCGAGTACATAAAAAGGGCAAGTCAGAAAGAAGTCTTCACAAAAAAAAAAAAAAAAAAAAAAAAAAAAAAAAAAAAAAAAACTGAATAAACGGGGTGTGCTAAGGCCCGTAAGAAGGGGAGTGAATTAGAGGTAGAAAAAAGTTGCGAAGTAAAATAAGCAACACTGCCTACGGTCAACATGGAGATATGCCCAATACAGCCTACACAAATACCCGAAAAAGTCCTAATGATATGGCCAGCTTAACTAAGAATTGCCATAGGTCAGAAATTGGTCAAGCCGAGGGCAAAGCGCATTCCAAAACAAAATTGAGTGATACACTACCCATACAATGAAAGAGAGAAACACTTAGGGAGAGAAACAAAAATCCTATTGCAGCGTCTTGACTATTTTTTATGCATCCCTTGGACTATGATTTTGACTGTCTGTTTACTTGATCAAGGTAATATTCTGAAAATCATGCTAGTGTCTTCTGTTTATTTCTTTCCCTCACTCCCTTGTTTTCTACTTGAGCAGCGCGAGTCATACCACACGCTTGAGGACAAGCGTAATTAAAGTGTGTGCGTGTGATGAGCCATATTTTTTGGCTCATTTTTAGTTCTTTTGAGTCAAGTTAATCGAGTCTTTTTATTTGTTTTCACCTTGCTTGTGTCTGGGAGGGCACATTTGGAGTGTATGGTCAAGTTATGCAGGTGAAACGTGAAAAGACGCACATTTGGAAAGAAATCGCCGCATTGAGCAAGTATGCTGGTTGAGCAAGTTAGCCTGACCCGAACACCCATGTCATATTGGCCAAAGTCAGGAAGTGATCAAGACCGAAGCTTGACCAAGTACCGTACGAAGTAAAGAGGTTGGACAAAGATCCGAGTTGACCAGAGACAGACGTTGAGCAAGTAGTGTACAAAGAGTCCTGGGAGTTATGGAGTCTTAAAAGGCGACCAGATTCATAGAAGTATCAAAGATGGACTCTCATCCAACGTTAGAGTCATTGTCCAACACGTCTCTACATCAGATTGAGTCCTATATCTACACGGAATTGGTCAAGGACGCGGCAGGATCCCTATTTTTCAGGATTGGATTAGGAAAGAATCTTTTCTTTCCTTATCTCAATTAAACTGATCAAGTCAGCGATTTTACTTGGAGCCCAAGACTTCCACCATCTATAAATACACATGACACCCTAGAAATCACGTGGATAAGAGAGGCTACACATACACGAACTCACATACGAAAATATTCAGCCCACCAAAGAAGATCGGAGGAAGAGGAAGACGAGTTCTCCCCGGCTATCGCCTTCGGGCATAGCTGGGCAATTTCGATTTAATTCATGTTTTTATTTTCGTATTTTATTTTCTGAATATTGTAGACAATTAGTTCTTTGATTTCTTAGTTTAATTCCAGCATGTTTTCTTTTTATTTTATTTTATTTATTTTCTATTTGTTCATGCGTAGCTAGTTAATCTGCGCCTGGGCAACGTCTGAACTTGGTCGATCTGATTTCTAAAATACTGAGAGGCTTTTGATTATAGCAACTAACTTAGTTTTATTCCCGATTCAACAGGGTAGTATCTACAAGCATGTTAGGGACTTGGGCAACGTACAGTAGCCAGTAGGAATCCCTTTTCACCTAACACACACATACGCGGATCAACGTGCCGGGAGACTGGGCGTCCGCATAGTATTACATGTTGCTGGAGATGTGGTCGTATGACTCGGGTCTGTCCGGGCATGCTATTGGCCATTTTGGGTTCGCTTAGAGATTAAGGCAGTTTGGTCAACTTAGGCTCATGTCGGCTAACATAGTGTCGAATTGATCAATACTAGGGGTTTTACTTAGAGAGATCTAGTACGACTTTAAACCGAAAGAGTGAATAAGGGTTGGGGTATTTGCGTGCGTGACAACATAGGGGCGTTTATACTTTAATTGGACAACCTATAACCGAAAGATAAAGCTGTTAGCAAAATCTTACGTGCCGATGAACAGTAGAAACTTGATCAGGTAGACAAAGTGACGACTATGCCCAGATGCTCTGTTTTACAGTTTGGTCGAGTTCATTAGTTGAGTAGTTTATTTCTGTTATTGGTCAAGTTGTGTAGCTGAGTATTTAATTTCTTGTTATTAGTTTTAGTTGGTTTATTTATTTGCTTTTAGTTATTCTAGTTGTTCGGTCATTCACTCAAAACACTTTCTAAAATCGTGACAACCCACATTGGGCAAAGCCGTGAGAAAATAACGATAAACTCCTCGTGGGATCGACACCTAATACTTACCACTAATACTTGTTGTTGGTGAAAGGTTTAGGTTTTATAAATTTATTTTGCGCTACTCAAACGACGGTAGCGTCACGCGCGTGCCCCGGGTCGACCCTGCCGGGTTCAGTATCCCATGAATTGGGTTTGATTGCCGGTTCTTTTATTCCAATAGCGGTCTTGGCCTTGGGTCCGAGGCTATATCGTCTCGTGACGCCCCGCCGAGTTTGAGACCCGGAGCTGTGTTGGGGTCCGAGGTCCTCCCCGCAGCTGTCGGTGTCCGGTGCATGTTCCATTCCAGGATCCGGGTCATCTTTTGCCAAATGCTGTGAAAAAAGGCCCCTCTGGGCTCTCCTTTTATATTTATTCTCATCCCGGGCCCCGGGTTTCTCGGAGTTGGTCCCGAGTTCCGGGCCCTTGGAGACTATTTTCTCGTGAACATTTAATACATTTCTTTTTAGTCAAGGAGTCACAACAAACACCTCTTCGCCATTAATTGGTCTCCTCGGACGGTGCCAATGGCCCCGGAGGAGACTGGGAACTTGATACAGTAATAGTACGAGGAGGCCACAGCTTCGAAAGCTTCTAGGAAGGGCCTCCCCAAGAGTGCGTTATATCCGATGACTTCATCGACTATTACGAAGGTCAAGTTCCTTAATAGCTTTATCTCAGGGTTCTTCTCGTCTCTTAATTCCAAAGGTAGCACCACCGTCCCGTAGGGAACCAGCACGTCTTTCCCCACTCCTTTCAGCCTTATGCTACTGGGGAGTATGTACTGCGCCATGTTGTCCATCTGATCGAGGGCCTGCTTGTATAGGATATTGCAGTGGGCCCCGTTGTCGACTAAAAGGCGCGCAACTTCTACTCCGAGTATGGCGGTAGTGATCACCAAAGCCTCGCTCTTCGGGTAGCCGACCCCGATGCGGTCCTCCGGAGAGAAGGTGACCAGGGCGCGTTCCGAGATGCTTCGAGGGGGAGCAGGGTTCGTCTCCTGGTAGACCCTCCATATCTCCACCTCGCGCTTCCTTTTCCTTCTGCTCTCGCTCGTGATGGGCTGGAGCCCGCCAATCATCAGGATTTGCCCGACGTGCACTGGGGACTGGCTGCGGTTCTGACCACCGCAGCCCGGGGCCGCCCCCACATTTCTTCCGTTGCCCGGGTTGGCCACCTGGCCGGTCCCCCGGTCCCCGGGTCTGCCGAGGAGCTCCCAGAGTTTCCCGTCCTCGAATAACTTCCATAACTGCTTCAACAACTGGCGACACTGGCCGGTGGGGTGTCCGTGCTGCTCGTGGAAAGCGCACCAGAGGCGCCTGTCGAGCTTATCTGGCGAGATCCGCATGGGCTCAGGTTTGGTCAGGGTGTCCCCCATGGCTTGGAGTGCGTGCATCATGGCCATGGTGTCCTGTCCGGTGACCTCGACCAGCCGGACCTCCATCTCGCGGTAACTCGGGGCAGGACGGTCCCGTTCCGGGGCCTTGGGAGGGCCTCTCCTGGGAACGTGACTCGGTCTCGCCTCCACGGGTGCGGGATCCTTCCGTTTTGCGTCCCCGGGGGCTTCCGTCCCGCGCATGAGGCGCTGGTACCAACACTGGGCCGCGGCCTTCACGCGGAAGTCCTCGTAGGTCTGGGGATAGTTGAGCATCAGATGCTTGAAAAGCTCGGAATTCTTCCGGAGTCCGTTCATCGCCGTGTGCAGCTTGAGATCGTCGCCGACCTCTTCTCCGCCGAGCAGGATGTCTCCGACTCGGTCCACGTACCGCTCGTCGCCTTCCTCCACATTCTGGCGAATGCCGATCAGGCGCTGGCTTTGCTCGAGGCGGTTCACCTTGGAGGCGAAGTGTGCCACGAAACGCTGGACGAGGTCGTCGAAACAGTGGATCGAGCGGGAGGAGATCCCCGCGAACCATTTGTGGGCCACATCCCCGAGGGTGAGGGGGAAAAGCCTGCACCTAGTGGCGTCGCTGGCTCCCCTCCCGGACATGTATGTTCGGAAGCGGCTGAGGTGGATCTCGGGATCCGTCTTCCCGTCATACAGGGTGGTCTGGAGGGGCTGGATCTCGTACTGCATGACCGCGTGCTCGACCTCCAGGGCCAGGGGTTCTTTGCAGTAGTCGACCCGCTCCGGTCGGGCCTGGGCCTCGGCCAGCTTTCTCTCCATCTCAGACACCTTACTGTAGAGGTCCAGGAGACCCACCTCGGGTCCCGGTGGTCGCGGGACACGGGTCCCGGGACCCAGCTCCGGCTCGACGCGACGAGTCTTCTCCTCGCCGTCTCCCCCGATCTGGTCTGCTGGGGCCGATTGGTTGCCGGCCTCCTCGTCGAGATCGAAGACGAGTCGTCGAGCGGGGATTGTGTAGCGGTTGGAGCCGGCACGGCATCCTCCGAGGCGGTCGAACGCGCTGTGGCTGGCGTGACCGGGCCCCAAACGGCCGAACGCGCTTCCTTTCCCAATCTTCGCACCTGGACGAATAGAGAGGGAAGTTAGGGTACGCTTACGCTGTATGAGATCGGACATCGCAACGTCGATCTTTTCGGGGGTGTCTAAAAGGAGGTGCAATTCCCGGGACGGTGTCTCGGGGGGAGGCGGTCCGCGCCTGAACTCAGGATCCGAACGGTGTGCATGGCGGTGGGCCTGCTGGCGGCGTCTGAGGCGTCGGGCCTCGGAGCTGCTACGGAGGTACTGGTTGGACGTGTTGTGGCCGTCCAGTTCTCCGGTGGTGACGGCGCCTTCGTTCCCGGGGACGTTCCCCGGGACCTTCGGGGAGAGTGGCGGCGCGGCGTCTGACTCGACGGTGGGCATCTTCCCTCTCTCCAGCTTCTTCCTCGTGGCGGAGCGGGAGGAATCTGACGCGGTGGCTCCATCAGACATAGCTTCGGCTCTTCTTTCTTTCTCTGGGTCTAGTATAACAACCCCCTCCTTCTAGCGCCAAATGTTTTAGCACGTTTTTATCGGGTAGAATGATACGGGGCTGGGCTGTGTATAGAGGGTTTGAAACGATACTAATACATGTAAATTTATATTCTGGAGTAGGGGTTGGACTAGATCTGAGAAAGAACAGAGGTTTTGAGCTTTGAAGCTTCTTCTGAAGGATTTCTATTATCCACTCTTTTAATATCGAGAATATTCACTAATTAGTGCCGCCCTTTAATCTGAAGGGATAAGCCCCTATTTATAGGGAGTTATCGAATGATTACATCCAGACCACGTACTATGTCTATATCATTAAATGAAGCTAGTAACGACCCGAGGCCCGTGACTCGGCATGTATCCGACGCATGTGGACTCACGTGGGCGATGCCTCCGCCCTTCCTGGGACGAGCCCTTCCCCAGATAATGATCGCGTGGCTTGGGCCGCGGGCTGGGTCTTGATACATCTGCTGACTCTTCGTACGTGATGGGCTCGCGGAGAGGATCAAAAAAGCGTGACCCGGGTCCGGCACCCTTGCATGGCTATCATGACGACAAAGCGAAACCGAGTCCCGGGACGAGTCTGCTCCTCATGTCCTGCCCTTGCGTGGCTTGCCTCGAATGATCCGTGACCCGAGCCCTGGACGCGCCCCGAGTCACTTCCCCGCGTGGATAGCCCAGGAGACCCGTGACCCGTGGTCCGAGCCGTGTTGCGTCCCACGCGTCGTCTTCCCGCCTGGCACGCCCTATCTTCGGATGTATGTTTTTATATTTGATTTTTCCTCCCCCAACAAATGCAAGAAACACAAATTATACTATGCCCAAAAAATAATAAAATCTAAAGAATAAGTAAATTTAACCAAGTAAATAATTAGTTATTAAATATAAAAACATAATTAATTCATACAGTTATTTAATGCTTCAAAACCATAAACAATATGTTAATTGTTGAAACATATTTAATCAAAAGTACAACATTAATTGTTCAGAAATACTACTCATAAACAAACATTATACAATCGTTTATATTAAGCAAAAAGTTAATAATTGAAATCATCCTCTATTACTGCCTACGGACATTCTCATAACAATATAATAATTACAATCATACTCTGTTACTAATTGTTGAAACATATTCAATCAAAAGTACAACATTAATTGTTCAGAAATACTACTCATAAACAAACATTATACAATTGTTTATACTAAGCAAAAAGTTAATAATTGAAATCATCCTCTGTTACTGCCTACGGACATTCTCATAGCAATATAACAATTACAATCATACTCTGTTACTGGCTACGGATTCTTGAAAATGCCCGTGTGTAAATATCGGCCATATTCAAAACAAAGGATTTAACTCGATATAACTTGTAAATTAAATAACTTCATTTAATTCGCTTTGTGTAAATCCTTCCAAATGAGTTTTAATTCCAGAAAGCCCGAGGGAGTTTCCAACCATCCCATTACATAACATACATCTTAACGAAACGATATGAACAATGTAAAGAGTTCATAAATTATAATTTCTTAAACTATGAAACCTACTTGAAAAATTATGAGCTGCTTCTGCTGAAACTTCAACCATGTAAAGAGTTCATAAATTATAATTTATTAAACTATGAAACCTACTTGAAAAATTATGAGTGCTTGTGCTCAAACTTCAACCAAAAGCGTGCAGAAATCTTTCACATCTCGTAATTGAAGGATCTCACCAAAAGGAGAATTGCTGAAACTTCAACCAAAAGCGTGCAGAAATCTTTCACATCTCGTAATTGAAGGATCTCACCAAAAGGAAATCTTCATTCGTAATTACAATTTTATAAGGTACAAATATACGACTAAAAATATAATTTAAAAAATTACCTGTAGGAAGGTTTAGAAAGTCATACTGATGCAACATCTGGTTTATATTGGTTAAGAGAGAATGGGAAGTTAGAGGCATCAGATGTCGAACACTTTACCTGATTACACGAAAATAGAATTACCATTAGAATGAAAAAGGAAATTACACTACAGACGATAATAACGACGTTGAAACATAGATATTTAGAAAAATAACGGAGTAGTTGGAGAGCGGAGGGGAGCTCATCGACCTGCACATGAACCCCGAAATCGTGTTCATTGAAAACTTCCGTCCTTGCTGACCAAACAAAAAAAACCAAGTACATATCTAATGTAACATTGATGAACCCCAATAAAATCATTTCAAAAGGCAGTTGTAAATGTTCATGTAAAAAGCAATTCTTGAAAGCGGAAAGTTAAGATGAAAAGGAGTAAACGTGCTATCAAATTTTAATGTCAAGCAATTCCTTCTCTTTACGTCATTTTTCCAGATAACCTTAATATGAATTAAATTACCATAATATATAATACCGGCATTTGGAGACCGCTTGTCGAGAAGACATCCTTTGTGAATGAATCAAAAGATAGAATAAGTGAATTGAATTTCAGAAATCAAATAGATTTGTAAGAGCCAAAAACTCTTAAACCTGAAAATAAAATTCTTAGGATGTAATTTCATATCGTGCACCCCGCATCAAATCATGTAGCAAACGACAAAAAACTTGTTGAATGCACCATCAAATATAAATGTAAGAACTGCCACAATACATTACCGTAGTACAATACATTACCGTAGTTTGAAATAGTTTTTGCATCAACATAGGCATATAAAAGCCATTTTTAGCTCCTCAGCTACTCCATCTCCATCTCCCCTACTTCAATAAAATCATTCAAAACCAACAACAAATCCCAATCTTTTACATATCAAAATAGGGTCTGAAATTCACATAAAGCAACAAATTGACACGGTTCACAACCCAAAATATAAGAAGCGAATATAAATTTTAAAAAATAAAGAATAAATTGAATTAGTTGGAGTTTGGATATGAAAAAAGGAGTATTGAAATACAACAAATATATTTTTAAACACACAGAAGAAAAAGTAGTAATCTGTATAATAAACATGCAGGAGATTAAGGAGATTTTTTTGTTAAAACAAGAGGCGAGATTATAGAATGAAATTTAAAGACATGTATTTTTGTTACCTGATTTAATGACCCCAAATCTTTATTTTCCAATTTCCTTTTCCAATCGAATCGACTAACAACCATGAATAGAAATGAAACAAATCAAGAAAAAAAAAAAGTTATTAGAAGTACTTTCTCCTTCTTCCATGCCTTCTTATTGTATTAGAAGCACTTTCTATTATATGATATCATATAATATTATTAAAAAATAGATAAAGAAAACTTAAAATTAAATTTTTTTTGGTCTAGGTCAATTGTAGATATTTAAATTTGAAAAACCAAAAAAATAATTAATGAAACAAAAAATACAATAAAAAATCATTAAATAATTTTTAATTAAAAACAATTATGCAAAAAAACACAAATCATATGATATCATATATAATATTATAAAAAAAATAGAAAAACAGTTTACAAAACAAATTATAAAATATCATATAAAATTATAAAAAAATAAATAAATAAGACTTACAATTACATCTATAAAACCAAACAAATTAATAAATTAACAAATAAATATAAAAACAAAATCAATAATAAAAAAATGTATAAAAAACAGAGATTCAAAAAAATTGCGCTAAAAAAATACTCATATTCAAACAAAATTTGTGCAAAAACAATATGTAAAAAATAGTAAGAGGATAAGAAATCATTAAAATTATTTTTAATTAATAATAATATTTATTAAAAATTAAAGGTAAAAACCTGAAGAAAAAAAAACAAATTATACATAACAAATTAGATTAATAAATAAAATAAAAATACTTACAATTAAATCTGCAAAACAAAATATCAAAACAAAATATAAGAAATCATTAAAATTAGATTTTTATTAATAATAATATTTATTAGAAATTCAACGTAAAAAACATAAATTATACATAACAAATTAGATTAATAAAAACATAAGTAATATTTATATTAACAAATAAACATAAAAAAAAATCAATAATAAAAAAACAATATAAAAAAACAGAGATCCAAAAAAATTGCGTTAAAAAAAATACTCACGTTCAAAATAAATTTGCCAAAAACAATATGTAAAAAATAGTAAGAGCATAAGAAATCATTAAAATTATTTTTAATTAATAATAATATTTATTAAAAATTAAAGGTAAAAACATGAAAAAAACAAATTATACATAACAAATTAAATTAATAAATAAAATAAAAAATATTTACAATTAAATCTAGAAAACAAAATATCAAAACAAAATATAAGAAATCATTAAAATTAATTTTTATTAATAATAATATTTATTAAAAATTAAATGTACAAAAAAATAAATTATATATAACAAATTAGATTAATAAAACAATAAAAAAATACTTACAATTAAATTGTTAAAAAAATTATATTGCGTTTATAAATAAAAATATTCCATTGATAACTTGAAAAAAATAAAAATAAAACAATAAAAAATTAAATATTTATTTGAAAAATATAACCTTAATAACTAAAAAAAATTAAATAGGTAAAAAAAATTATATTAAGTTCATAACAAATAAAATTAGAATATAACATTTATAGCTGAAAAAAGTAAAAAAATATTAGACAAATAGGTAAAAAAAATTATATTGTGTTCATAACAAACAAATAAAATTATACGCAAAAAAATAAAAAAAAACCATTAGACAAATAGGTAAAAAAAATTATATTCCGTTCATAATAAATAAAATTAGAATATAACCTTATAAATAAAATTAGAATATAACCTTATAGATGAAAAAAAAACAAAAAAATAATTAGACAAAAAAATTATATTGTGTTTATAACAAATATAAAGTATACTTAAATATGTTAGAATTAACAAATATAAAGTATACTTAAATATGTTAGAATTAATTATCTGATTGAATATATTTATGCACGCAAGTTCCAAAAATTAAGAATCGTTAATTAAGATATTTTTCAATATAACTTAGGTGACAATTAATTAAATTCCAAAAATTAAGAAATTCCAAAAATTAAGATATTTTTCAAGATCACTTACGTGAAAATTACAAAAACAGCGTTATTGAATAGTAAACTATCTAAAAAAAATATAAAAACTTTTGTGTTAAAATTAATGTATTTAAGTTCAAAATATAATGTATATATATAGAAAATAAATTAATTCTTATAGAAAATTTAAGAAAGCTATTGAATATATAAACACATTGTCCAAATTTATTTAAGTTAATATTCTTTGAATTAGCTTTCACTAAAATGGAAAGTTAGTTTTAATGTGTAATATTTTTTTATAAAATAGAAATTTAATCTTAAATTATAGTAGGAAATGTTTTTTTAAACAGATAATTAATAAGATGGAAAATAAAGATAGAAAATTTATAACAAATATTAAAACTTAGAATTAAAAGCTAATATTATCTTTTTTTTATTAAAATATATTATGAATTACATATAACAAATATATAAAAATTACAAAAGATAAATTATACCAATGAAATAAAATATTTTGATCATCAATTATATTCTATACAATTGCCTTAATAATATGCATTAACTAATTGATCTTCTAACAAAATTATATCGCAACAACTTTCTTCTTTCTTTCTTCCTTTTATTTTTTTGTTTTTTCCGAGCCAAACAAACCTACAAATAAGAAAATCTAATCACTCAAACTAATTATAAAAAAACATAAGCCACAAAAGAAGAAAAATCAAAGAAACGGTAAGCACCATTTATGAACAATGAAAAAAAGAAAAAATTTACTGGAAAATAAAAAAAGAAAAAAAACTATAATAATAAAAAGAATACATTTTATTAAAATTGAAATTATTAAACTGTACGGGAAGTAATTAATAAAATAACGCAAAATACTTTAATAATTAATATCAATAATCGCTACAAATATCAAAATGTAGAATTTAAAAAACAAAAATACATTGCGTGTAGAATTTTTTGCAAATTTAAAATATATATAGAACGTTGTTTTTGTATTGATTTAATTGGAGGATAAAGTTGCATTTAAATTTAAATATGGATCAATCCTAATAAATAAATAAAGAAATAACAATAAATTTGTAATTTATTATTTAAAATTAATTTGCAGCATTAATGTAGAGAATTAAAAAGCAAAAATAAATTGTGTGTAGGAATTGATTGCTTGCAAAAATACATTGAAAAATAAATGTTTTATAGCTTTTTTGGGTTACGGAAAAGCAACAAAAAAGATTATTTAATATCTGAATTTAATATGTTTTGAAAAATAAAAAATTAATAAAAGTTGCAATTTTAACGCATCCTTGGTATGCCATTAGTCAGCTTGGGAGGCATGATTTCTCGTTTTACATTCATCTCATCCTTTGCCATCACCATTCATCATCAACTTCAACCAAGCAAACATAATAACATCTAAAGATAACACAGAAGAATTGTGTACTGCATAATGTATAACGTCTCTTATATCTATAAAAAAAATAGACAATTAAACAAATTACAAACTTCTCTGGAAGGAGATAGAAAATTATACAATAGTATCAACATAACAAAAGAATTGTGTACTATAACGTCTCCATATCTATAAAAAAATTATACAATAGTATCAAGATAACAGAAGAATTGTGTACTATAACGTCTCCTATATCTATTATAAAAAAAACAGAAAATTAAACAAATTACAAACTTCTCCTATATCTATTATAAAAAAAACAGAAAATTAAACAAATTACAAACTTTGGAGATAGAAAATTATACAATAGTATACTATAAACTAAAGAATAAAAATCAAACTCACAATGGGCAATCTTCAAGACCATTGAAAACATGGGTTGCGTAAATAAGTGTATAACATGAAAAGAAAGGAATCCAAATATCATAAGCAAACACTAACAAAAATAAATTATGATCATTTAGACACTAACACTTGAATAGCATTAGACTTCCTGAATCAAAACACTGCATTATAATCAATTAATTATACATTTATCCATCTACATTAATCAAAAAATGCATTAATATACCGTTATAGACCAATAGACAAAAAAATAAAAATAAAAAACACTTCACGGTTAAAAAGAAAAAGATAAACTTGCCGAAAAAATATTAACTTCAAAACTCAGTATAAAACTTATCTAGAAACAAACCATAAAGCAAAGCAAGGGAAATTTGGTTTCATCTTTCATTGTAGTAATGATTTAGTCTAAACCTCAGTATCATCTGCAAATGACGGGGAAAATTTATGAATAAATGTTGACATAATGGAAACAGTAATACAGTATGTATATGCACTTAAAAATTTGTATTTATCATGCTGTCTATTTAAATCTAAGAAACATGTGACAAAATCAAAAAATAGTTGAGAAGTAAAAAAATTATACAAACATGAATATCTGGCAAAAAAAACATATAACCTGAGCTTGATCAAAGGATGATGAGGATGAAACTGACGTACCGAAACCAAGAGGTTGCAAAAAATTACAGAAATGACAAATAGACAAAGAGCCTTACAAAAACATATAACCTGAGCTTGATCAAAGGATGTTCAGGATGAAACTGACGTACCGAAACCAAGAGGTTGCAAAAAATTACAGAAATGACAAATAGACAAAGAGCCTTACAAAATGTATTAAATAAGATGAAAAGGGAAAAAAACAACATACCTGAGACAACGTACAATCCGAATTAGTTAACAAAGCATCTGTTCACAACACGTATTTATTTATTAAGAACATAAACTCGCAAATTTAATACATCAACATCAAATGGCTAAAAATGATTAAATCTGTATAACTTATAAAATAAAGAGAAATATAGTAAAAAAATACGTACCTTTAACTGCAAAATTAACACACGCAAGGTTAAAAATAATCAAACCAGTAAAATTGATAAAATAAATAGAAATATAGTAAAAAAAAATACATACCTCAAATCTGTAAAAGAAAAAAATCAAATATTTTTATTAAAAACAGACAGAAATATCAAAAACTTGACAGTGAGAGCAAAGAAGCATTCTTTCTGTACATGTAAGCGTCACACACCTGAATTAGTTTACAAATGATCTGATAACCGAGACTCGACAAAACCTACCTGAATATGCATAATGAAAATTAAATTAAATTAATACATTACAAAATGTATTTAAGAACACGAAGTGAAAATTTGTTACTCAATCTATTTGATTACTTATCTATTTATTAACAACAAAAATAAAATAAAAATATACATACCTTAACCTGCAAAATTAAACATGAAATTACTAAAAATGATTAAAACATGTATAATTTAAATAATAAAGAGCAAATAAACAGGAAAAGCTTGCCCAAAAAAACAATAACCTGACCTTGGTCAAAGGATGAGAAGGAACATAAACCTGTTGTAAACTGACGTACCGAAACTAAAAACATAAAAAACTTGCCAAAAAACTATAACCTGACCTTGATGATTAAAGGGTGAGAAGGAACATAAACCGGTTGAAACTGAAAACATAGCTTGTGGAAAAAAATTCATACCTTAACCTGGAAAATAAAAACATGAATATGAAATGACTAATAATGATAAACCATAAATGTACATAAAATAAAGAGGAATAGAACAAAAAAATACATACCTTCACCTGCATGAAATAACTAAAAATGATTCAAACATGTACAATTTAGAAAATAAAGAGAAATATAATAAAAAAAAATCATACCTTAAACCTGTCAAATCAACGCATGAACACAAAACGACAGAAAATAATTAAAACATGTATAATTGATAAAATAAACAGATAAATAAAAAAAATACATACCTCAAACCTCCAAAAAAAAAAATTCTTCAAAACAGAACCTTCAAACTTAAACACAAAATGGCTAAAAATGATTAATATAATTAATAAAATAAACAGAAATATAGAAATAAATACATACCTTAAACCTACAAAAAAAATTAGTAAAAAATTAGTAAAAATTAGTAAAAAATTATTGACATGAACATGAACTAAAAATGATTAAAACATAGAAAATAAAGAGAAATATAATTAAAAAATGCATACCAAATCAACGCAAAAATAGAAAAAAATACATACCTCAAACCTAAAAAAATTATTAAAAACAGAAAAATGATTAAACCATGTATAATTTATAAAATAAAGAGGAATATAGCAAAAAAATATATACCTTAACCTGCAAAATTAAACACAAAATGGCTAAAAATGATTAAAACATGTATAATTAATAAAATAAACAGAAATATAGAAAAAATAAATACCTTAAACCTGCAAATTAAAACATGTATAATTTATAAAATAAACAGGAATATAGTAAAAACATGCATACCTCAAATCTCCAAAATAAAAATATTTAAGAAAACAGAAAAATTTAGTAAAAATTAGTAAAAATTTATTCTCTAAAGAAGCACATGAACTAAAAATGATTAAAACATGTACAATTTAGAAAATAAAGAGAAATATAATTAAAAAATGCATAATCAACACAAAAATAGAAAAAAATACATACCTCAAACCCTTTAAAAAATTATTAAAAACAGAAAAATGATTAAACATGTATAATTTATAAAATAAAGAGGAACATAAACCTGTTGTAATCGGTAAACCTGTTATAATTTATACATACATCAAATCTGCAAAATAAAAATAATTAAGAACAGAAAGAAAAAATTAGTAAAAATTAGTAAAAAATTATTCTTAAGCGACCTAAATTACTAATGATAAATAAAGATCCAATAGAAAAATACCATGAAATTTCATATTTTGATTAAACCTGACAACCTCAAATTTCTTCGTGGAAGCTAACTTCAAGAACAGTTGAATCACTTTTCGACGATTATCGATCATAAAGATCGAAAAATACTGGAAAAAAAACATGCATATTCAAATATACCTCACGGCCTCAAATTCGCTTGGTTCGGGATGGAAGTTGAATCACTTTTCGACGATTATCCAGTCGGAGAAATCGATCATAAAGATCGGAAAATACTTGGAAAATATAACATGCATATTCATATAAACCTCACGACATCAAATTCGGGATGGAAGAGTCCTTCGATCGATCGTCAAGATCTGAAAAATATGAAAAAAGAAAACACGCAAATTCATATACATACCTAACGACCTCGAATTCGCGATGGAAGCCTCCTCGGAGAACAGGGAATTCGATCGCTTCCCGACGATTACCAATTCGAAGGAATCGATCATAAAAGAGGCGACATTACATTACAAAAAAATGATATAAAGTTCATAAAGACAGAATCTTACGCTGCAAACCTAAAAATAACAATACCATATAATAAAATAATTAAATACATTACAACAAAAGAAAACAAATTAAAAAAAAAATACATATGAAGTTCAGACAGAAACCTGCAAACAAATAAAAAAACAGTGATCATAAAATTTTACAATAAATTAATTCAAAGAAATACGATTATAAAGAAAGATACTTACCTTTAAAGCTGTGAACAAATAAAACAAAAAAACTTTGTTGTAACTGAAATTATAATAGAACAACAATAAATAAAAATTACAAATAAAAAAAACAGTAATCATAAAATTGGCAAGAAACTATTATTAGCTTATTACACTACAAACCTAGAAAAATAGCAAGACCATATAAAGTTGTTAGAATTATTTATAATAAAGAACAATAAAATAATTAAATACATTACAACAAAGAAAAAAAATTAAAAAAATGCATATAAAGTTCATAAAGACAGAAACTTACATTCAGAGCTGCAAACAAATAAAAAAACTTGATCATAAAATTATACAAACTTACCATGCATCTGCAACCAAAAAAATAAACAATCAAATTAGAAATTAAAAAAAAACATTAAAATAATGACAAAAGAAATTAATAAAGAGATACTAACTTAACATCTGCAAAACAAAAAAAACAAAAAAATAAATTAATAACGATTATATACTTACCTTTAGAGCTGTGAACAAATCAAATGATCTGCAAACCAAAAAAATAAACAATCAAATTAGAAATTAAGAAAAAACATTAAAATAATTGCAAAGAAATTAATAAATACAAAGATACTAACGTTGACATCTGCAAAACAAAAAAATTCTCATATAATTAGAAATTAAAAAAAAAACATTAAAATAATTGCAAAAGAAATTAACACAATTAAATAAACTTAAAATAATTGCAAAAGAAATTAACACAATTAAATAAACGCGAGACTTGACATCTGCAAAATAAAAAAATCAGCAGCTTTAAAAATATTGAATTGCAGAGAAAAAAAGCTTTAATAACGCATTTGCAAAGAATTACAGAAAAAAGATTTAATAATATTGAGAAAAAAAACTTTAATAACGCATCTGCAAAATAAAAAAAAAATCATCAAAAAATATTGAATTATAGAAAAAAGATTTAATAATATTGAATTGCAGAGAAAATAATTAATAACTTACGAATGAAATTTTAATGATGATGAAAAGGATTTTAAATAGAATTAATTCATTTTAATATGGAAAAAATATGGGGGAAAAATTGGGGGCGAGTTTCTCCGCATCAGATTTGAGGGAGCCAAATTTGCAGAAAAAAAACACGAAATATGCATACCTCAATTGGAATAGGAGGAAGGTGAGCGGCGGAGTAGTCGGAATTCGGGATGTAAGAGTCCTTCGATCGATCTTCAAGATCTGAAAAATATGAAAAAAGAAAACATGCAAATTCATATATATACCTAACGATCTCGAATTCGCGATGGAAGCCTCCTCGGAAAACAGGGAATTCGATCGCTTGGATGAACAGATCGGGGAACAAATCGGGGGCTTGGATGAGTTTCTCCGCCTCTGATTGGAGGCAGCGAAATTTGCAAGAAAAAAAAAATAAGCATACCTCAATATGAATACGAAGAAGAAGATCGGAGGAGTAGTCGGATTGCGGCGGAGAGCAATCGGTCTGCACATGATGATCGAGGATGGGGCTGGAAGACTACGATGAAGGAGGAAGACGATGTAGAAGAGAGAGAGAGAGAAATTATGTATCGGAAAAAAAGGAAAAAAGGGGAGACTTTTTATTGCGTGAAAAAGGGGAAAAAAGACAGCTGTTTTGTGTATTGCGTTACGCAAAAGCAATAAAAACTGATCTGAAATTAATACTTTTTGAAGAATAAAAAATTAATAAATATTGTAGTGTGAACGCATTTTGGGTATGCTATTGGTCATCTTGGGAGGCTGCGCTTCTCGTTTTATATATGTATAGATATGATATACTGTACATTTGGGTAGGGTTTGAAAGAAATATAATTGTATTTTTGGTCCCAACTGACTAATTGATGTGGTTACTACGGCATTGTCCTATTTGGAAGCCCACGACCGTGTGTTCAAGCCCAAAATTTAATTAAGTCTTTTATTTTATTTATTTCATGTTATTTATCTTTTAATAAAAGTCCATCCATGTTAGGATTCTGGACTAGGGTTCTGGACTATTTAAGTTGATGTTGAACATTCATTTACGCAGCTTTTTTCTATTGAAATAAGAGAATAGAGTTTTCTCATTCTTGTTATTAATTCTCGGCATGAATCAATGAGTCTTAATATTGTTCTTATAGCTTCCGCTGCATCACTAATACTATATTATTAATTGACACATTACAAAAAAATTTGTACTTATTAATTTGTACGTCCCAATGATTTAAAACACTATTTTTAATTTGATCCAATTGTTTTCTCTCTCCTGATTGTACCTACATCCCTAATGGAACATGCTGAATAATGTGAAACCAATATTGTATATCACAACTATATATGCACGCTTAATTCATAATTAAATTAAGAGAAATGCTACTTACGAAAATAAAGGTAAAAAATGAAATATATATATTTTTTAGAAATGTACGTATGTAATTAATTGAGACATAAAAAAGATGTGCATACATTACCTAAGTGCAGAGATGGTACGTACACACTTGGTCCTGGATCCAGAATTTTATATAGAGAAAAATATATTTTGTCACGATAATTTTATAAATAACAAAATATTTTAATGTTCAAATAAGTTGTACTCTATAAGACTTCAAAATCAAAACATAAACTCATTATAACTGAATTTATGTTAATATTTTAACAAAGTCTCTTTCAGGTTTCAACATAAAATATCAAAAAATAGAGTTCACAATTTTAAAAATAAATTCACAACTTTAAAATACAAACATGTAAAAATTCATATTATGATCGACAAGGACGACGATGACATGTTTGGAAGCCACTAAGGTTCACAAATGTGAAAGAAATGAGAGATGTTGAAGGGTGAAAGTGTGAATTCGCTTGCCAAAAACTGAAAAAAACAAATCAATTCAAAATTTAATCTTGAATCTTTTAAATTTATATTTTTAGTATTTATAAAATGTGAAATTTTGGAATAAGGATAATTTCTAAACTTTGATTAGAATTAAATAATCAAGTTTTTCTTAATTATGAATAAGAGTAGTTTACCTATATTAACCTTATATTAATAACACGGTAGTTATTAAATGTAAAGGTAAAATAATAATTAACTTTTTAATAATATTTTTTTTATTATAATAAGAGCATCTCCAATGATAGTTTCAACTTTTGGGTGAGGAGTAGACCACGTATGCGCCAAATCATAATTTTTCTACTTCTACCTAAAAAAACTTCTACCTCGTCCAATGGTTCTACCTAAAAAAGTCTCACCACTAACTTATTTTTTTATTTTTTATTTAATATTTATAGAAATAATCAAGGATATACCGATTTTAAAATTTTTAACTATTTCAAAATTTTCATTTTTAATTAAATTTTATATAAAATAAAAAATAATTTCAAATGCTAAAAAATTAACTATTTCAAATTCTTATTTTTAATTAATTTTTATATAAATAATTTTTAACGTAAAAAATTTAACTATTTAAATTTTTTATTTTGTATTAATTTTTATATAAAATAGAATAATTCATTAAAATACAAAATAAGTTAAAATTTAATCTATTTCAATATTCTTAATTTTAAATAATTTTTATATATTCAAAATTCTTATTTTTAATTCATTTTTATATAAGTAATTTTTAACGCTAAAAATTTAACTATTTGAAATTTTTTATTTTGTATTAATTTTTATATAAAATAGAATAATTCATTAAAATAAAAAATAAGTTAAAATTTAATCTATTTCAAAATTCTTAATTTTAAATAATTTTTATATAAAATAAATAATAATTCGTTACATTAAAAATTACAATGGCAGTATTAATTTTGTTAATTAATAATTTAAATAATAATAATAAATTAATAATGGTAAATAATAATAATAAAATAATATTATTTTTCATCTCTACCCGGGTAGAAGTTCTTCTACCCCAGAAGTTTTAGGAACTTCTAATTTCAACACGTCAGCGCAGCTCCAATGATTTCTACCTCGTTTTTGGGTGAGAGGTAAAAGTACACATAGACTTTTACCTCAACATCGGAGATGCTCTAACAAGATAGTTATTACCCTAAAAACTAATTAATTTAAAACTTTAAAACACTTAATTAAAAAAATTATTTTATGAAGTTGAAACTCTAAATATATATATTAAGATACCCTTTATCCAAAATAACTCTTATAAAATTATAAATTAAATAATATATGAAAAGAGAGAAATAAAATTTTATTTTCAGAATTGACAGCTTAAAAATGTAAAATAACAAGTAATTTTTCAAATTAGAAAATAAAAAATAATATAATAAAAACATACGATATCATATTTCCAAAACATATCCTAACAAAATAATATTTTTTATTAATATAAAATAGAATGAGTTTGACGCTACTAATAAATGGATCAAGAGAAAAAAATTACATATATAAATAATTCTCCATGTATAAATACATTACATATCCATATATAAATACATTACATATATAAATAATTCTCCATAAATATATATTTTGTTTATGTCTTCCATGTAATCATCAACTCATTTGTCCTCTTTTCAATCTTCTGGTAAATTTGGTTATGCATGATATGATTTTCTTTATATATATATTAATCATTCGTTTCTTTGAAGCAGAACAAATTTTGGTTATGAAATGTGTATAGACCCTTTTTTTTTTTCTGGAGCAGAACAAATTGAATTAATTATTAAAACCATTAATATTAATATATCAATTAGAATGACACGTATAATAAACAAATAATAATACCATTCTTAATTAATAAACAAATATTTCCCTTTTTTCCTAAATTTATTATACAAATAATAATAACATTCTTAATTAATAAACAAATATTTTCCTTTTTTTCCTAAATTTATTATACAAATAATAATAACATTCTTAATTAATAAACAAATATTTCCCTTTTTTCCTAAATACCCCTATCTGGAAGTCAGGGATATTTTTTCGAAAAAGTTGAGACCTTTTCGTCTATAAATTCCTGATTTTTTCGAAGTTTATTTAGGTGTCGATAGATTCACTTGAATTTTGAACTTGTTGTAGAATTGTAGGATGGCAGAATCTGTGTACGACCTTTTGTTCGGAAAGTTGGCTTTGAAATCTCTCTTCGATGACTACTTTGAAGGAGCCAATCGCTTCACCTCCCGAATGGTTATGCTTAAGCTCGATTCCTTTGCTGATTTTATTTTCACGGTAACCCTTTTTTAATTTCCATTTAATTCCTCTTAATATAGTAAATTGCTAAGATTTGCTCAGTAGTAACTCTGATCGATCAGGTTGACAGTCCACTGAATAAAAACTCAGAGGAGGGTATTCTAGGAAACGCCGAGTTTCGCTTGAAAAGGTAATTAGCTTGTTTTCAACTTCTTTAAACACAACAATTAATGATTTCACGACTTCTTAATTACCTGCTGATTCATGATTGATCATCATATTCAAACAAAATTCCGTGTTTTTTTTGTTTTGCAGAGTTGATGAGTATGGTCAAGGAATCGTCGATATATGCGTTTCCAACACTGAACCGTAATAACACCAAACATTATTAACATTATTATTAACTTTTGCGCTAACAAAAATTTGATGAATTCTGATTTCTCTGCCAGGACTTTAAAGATACTGATGGGATCATGCCCCAAATATCAACTGTTCGAGGTTGGAGCAATTTGGAGGATCACGCCGTTTCTTGACGTAAAAAACAAAAAAATGTCATTAACTTTCTCTTATTAATCATTTTCTTCAACATGTTCTTGTATAAACTTGTTTAAAGATATTTTTCTTTTCTTATCGCTCAGACCATCTCCAGGAGGTTTTACATTTCGTTCCGGAAATGTGTTTGCTGGAGTTACAATTTTTCCTCCTACAAGTATGTCACTTGTGTTGATAATTAATAGCCATGCTTGTATATATACGTATCTTCATTCCATAGTTTTTTGTTTTTGCTTATGTCCGATATTCACAGTTCATAAGAGATTTACCCCACAAACCGCATGGTTAGTAAGCAAGATGGGAGTGGTAAATGCTGGAGTGCAATATGAATCAAAATGTAAGTTCATTTGTATTTCGGCTCAAAATTATTGTGTGTATATAACTTTTTTTAATTTTAGTCAGAAGACAAGACAGCACACCACTCAAAACATTAGAAAATTGGAGTTTTGCAATCAGCTACGGACGAAACAGCGACAGTCCATTGGCCCCGTCGTTCAATTTTGGACTTCAATTTGCTAACAACTCGCAAGTAATTAATCTAGTCTTACAGTTACCGGGTCTGTTTCTTTGTAATACACTATACTCACTACACTACGGTTTCATGCATATTGTTTTGCAGCTCATTGCTTCTTACTATCAACGTATGGTGGTACAAAGATGGGTATCTCTTAATGTCAACTTATCTGTTTTTGTAGATTTATTCAGCAATATAGGTTAGAAATACTACAACTCACTACTTATTGCCATATAGGTTAGAAACCCATTTGAAACAAACAAGGTAGTCCGGATAACAAATTACTTTGACTTTGGAATTGAGTTGCAGAAAAGGTATATTCACCTATGTCTTGATCTTGTTTAAAATCCTTTTTTCCCCTGAAATAAATGGCCAAACTAAGACTGTGTGCATATAATATGTGCACTATCTTTGAAGGATGCGCCAATACTCTAGAGAATCCACTTTTCAAGTTGTTGGATCTTGGCAAGCAAATAAATACATTTTAGTCAAGGTAACAATTGACACGAATATCTACGATTATATTCTGTATAGTATGTTGTAGATGGTTAGTAAACTAAATTTGCTTTGTTTTTTTTTTTCTCAGGGAAAGGTAGGACCTCAAAGCTCGTCAGTAGCGTTAGCTTTCAGATCATGGTGGAAATCTGCTTTAACGTTTAACATTTTAGGTATTTATACCACAACGATGGACTTAAAGATTCATTATTTGAGATAGTAGCGTAACTAAGTGTTGGCTAACACGTACAGCTGTTAGAGATAGCACCAAAGGAGAGACATCATTTGGGTTTGGTTTTCAGATTGACAATAATTGGCAGCCAAGGTTAGATGGAAATTAAACACAGTATTTATTCGATCAACATATTTATATATATGATGCTTTTGAAAATTCAAATAAATACACCTGATTTCTAACGTTGGAATATGCAGACATCAAATGGCGCATCCCGGTTATGTGATGCATACACCAAAGATGGAGCATTCAGTTGTGAACAATCAATGGAATTTCGATTAGTACCTTTAGTTTGTGTTGAGCATTAATTAAAAGTGGGCAATGGATCGAGATTTTTTGCAATTTTCAACCTAGTCTTTTTAGAATGATTAAATTTATTTATCATTTTCATTTTTACCAAGTACAATATAAGTAAATATATTTTTTTAAAATATACCTATGACACCTTTAGTCCTTTTTTAATTTCAAAAATCAAATCTAGTCTATTTCAAAACTTACACTTACGTGGTAGCATAGTCCGGGTAGACTAATGATGTGGCAACCTCGTCAGCACAAAGGATGACCCGCCACCTCCACGTGTACCGACTACATAAGCTTTTGAAGCTTATTTAAAAGGTTAAAATTTCAGGATATTCGAACATGGGACTTCTGGGCTCCAAAACAAGTTGAACACCACTTTGTGTATAACCCATTAACCATATTTTCCAAAATACAAATTTTATCCAATTTTTTCTACTTACATTTTAAAATTTACTTATAAATACATTACTACTTTTTAATTAAAAATACATTTACACCCTTTGTATTTTGATTTTAAAAAATTGTTTTTTTGTTTGTTTTTTATTTGTGATCGGTTATTATTATTTTTTTTTTTTTTTGTGATAAGTTGTTATTTGTGATCAGTTTTTTTTATTTGTTGTGCGTCAAAAATTTGAAAAGGGGTTTATAATTTCATTATTATATTTGCCCTAAAAAAATACCCTAGAATATACTACTCGACGTATTAAAATATATATACACCACGGAATTTTTTAAAAAAATACCAATTTTTAATTGGCCAGTTTAGGATTTTCCTTATTCCTGGAAATTTGGATTTTTTACGAAGAAAAAGTTGAGACCTTTACGTCTATAAACTCAAAAAAATAAGTAGGCTGAATAATTCTGTACTCGAAATGTTTTTCGAAGTTTATCAATATATTTATTGATAGATTCACTTGAATTGTCAACTTTTTGTCGCCGTACAATTTCGATTTTCCTCTTGCCCGTACAATTTTCTGATGACAGCAGAATCTGTGTACGAACAGTTGTTCGTAAAGACGGCTTTGAGATCTCTCTTCAATGACTACTTTGAAGGAGCCAATCGTTTCACCACTAAAATTGATATGCTCAACCTCGATTCCTTGGCTGATTTTATTTTAACGGTAACCCCTTTTCTTGCAGTTAATTCCTCTTACTTTGAAAAATAAATATAGTTATAAATTGATCGATCAGGTTGATGCTCCACTGAACAAAAACTCAGAGGAGGGAATTGTAGGAAACGCAGAGTTTCGCTTGAAAAGGTAACTAGCATGTTTTCAACTTCTTTTAACACAGCAATTAATGATTTCACGACTTCTTAATTTCCTGCTGATTCATGATTGATCATCATACTCAAACAAAATTCCGTTTTTTTTGTAGTGTTGGAACAATCTTGGATATCTGTGTATCGAACACTGAACCGTAATACCAAACTTTATTAACTATCCCGTTTATCATGCTAACAAAAAATTAACGAATTCTGAATTCTCTGCGTGCCCCATCGTACGTGCAGGGCTTTAAAAATACTGATGGGATGGGTCGCCAAATACCCAGAGTTGGATGTTGGAGCATTTTTAACGTTCACCCCGTTTTTTACTAAACATATGTTAGTAACTCTTATTAGTCCTTTTCAACATGTTATTGTGTGTCCCATCTTTTAAGATATATACTATGTATGTTCTTATCGCCCAGATCATCTCCAGGAGGTATTACATATCGTTCCGGAAATGTGTTTGCTGGAGCTACACTTTCTTCTCCTAATACAAGTATGTCACTTGTGTTAATTAATATCCATGCTTGTATATTATCCACCACGTACACATGTGCCAGAGTTTTTTTTTTTTTGTTTGCTTATTTCCGATGTTGACAGAATATGGAAGATTTACCCCACAAACTGCATGGTTAGTAAGCAAGATGGGAATGATAAATTCTGGAGTGCAATATGAAACAAAATGTAATTATGTTTGTATTTAATTGGCTCAAAACTAAATCTATCTTATCATTGTGTCGATCTATAACTTTTTTTTTTTTTACATTGTAGTCATAAGCAAAGACAGCGAACCATTCGCAACGTTAGAAAATTGGAGCTTTGCAATCAACTACGGACGAAACACAGACAGTTCATTGACCCCGTCATTCAATTTTGCACTTCAATTTGCTAACAACTCGCAGGTAATATAGTTTTACAGTTTCCGGGTCTGATTTTTTTTAATACACTATACTCACTACACTACGGTTTCTCGTGCATATTGTTTTGCAGTTCATTGCTTCTTACCATCAACGTATGGTGGTCCAAAGATGGGTATTTCTTAATGTCAACTTTTCTGTTTTCGTATATTTATTCAGCAATAATCTAGTGTACGTCCTGTAGACAAATACTAGTATACTACTACTCACTACTTACTGCCATATAGGTTAGAAAGTACCCATTTGAAACAAACGAGTTAGTCCGGGTAACAAATTACTTTGACTTTGGATTTGAGTTCCAGAAAAGGTATTTTCACCTATGTTTTGATCTTGTTTAAAATCTTTAATTTTCCTTGAAATAAATGGCCAAAGTAAGAGTGTGTGCATATAACATGATCGCTATCTTTGAAGGATGGGCAAAAACTCTCGAGAATCGACTTTTCAAGCTGTTGGGTCTTGGCAAAATAAAAACATTTTAGTCAAGGTAACAATTGACACCGAATATCTCTATACATGTTGTACATCGTTAGTAAACTAAATTTGCTTTGTTTTTTTTTTTTCTCAGGGAAAGGTTGGACCTCAAAGCTCGTCAATAGCTTTAGTTTTCAAATCATTGTGGAGCGGAGCTTTGACATTTAACATTTTAGGTATTTTTACGACAATGACAGAATTAAAAGAATTCATTATTTGAGATAGCAGCTGGATAACTAAGTGTTCGCTTACACGTACAGCTGTTAGAGATCGCACCAAAAGAGAGACATCATTTGGGTTTGGTTTTCAGATTGACAATAATTGGCAGCCAAGGTTAGATGGAAATTAAACACAGTATTAATTATTCGATTAGCATATATATATATATACCTGATTTCTTATGTTGGAATATGCAGACATCAAAAGGCACATCCTGGTTATGTGATGGATACAGAGCATTCAGCTGTGAACTTATGAACAATCAATGGAATTTCGATTAATTAACGACCAGTATTAATTCAAAGTAGCCAATGGATCGAGATTTTTTTTTTTTTGCAATTTTCATATTAGTCTTTTTAGAATGATTAAATTTATTTATTAGACTTTCATTTTTACAAAGTACCGGATTTGAATTTAAATGACTTTCATTTTATACTTTTATTTATTATGAAATGAGAAACGCCTAATAAAATAAAATAAAATGTAAAATGCAGTGCTTTCGGGTAGAACTTGTAGTTGAACTTCGGCAAACCTCCGGGAGGGCGTGATTGGCGGCATCACTTCTTCCAGGTGAGACCGCGGCCGTTCACCCGCCAGTGGCTCCGTCGCGAAAGGTAAAACGAGAATTATAAACCGAACATTATCGAACTTCATCGATCGACTAGTAAAAAAATCCTCGTAGAACCTTTTGTATATGAATTCCCCGTGAAAAGAAGTATCGAAGATTGCTTCACCATACGATTCAACAGTACAAAAAGAAGAACACGGAATTTTGTTATTGAACAGTACTAGCTTCAATTTATTTATTTCTTTTCTACCATCTTCATTAGATGGATAAATACAACTCTAATACAAAAGATACTACCAACTTCTTAAAACAAATAGTTTGGATGGTCAAAATAATTATTTGTTCTTGCGACCGGGGATAATTCAAACTCCATTAACTGACTGGAGTGAACGAACATGCATTCTTCGAGACTTGGTGGTGGTGGCGCACCACACCAGATCATATTTTCGGTTAATTATCGTGATAAACCGACGTAATAGAATAGTGTATTGATTATTTTTTATATTAAGGTATATTGAGATTAATGTGGGGGTGTATATTTTTAAATATTAGAAGCTGGTGTATTGAGCAGAAGGACGTATTGGACGAAATTGGGTGCTGAGTGCTGACACCCTTATTATTACGCGGTTAATACGTATGAGTATTAGTATTTGCTAATTGATTTATATCTGAAATACCGAAATTAACCTTGAAGGAGTTAGTACGCAAAGCGATTAGGTTTGTCTAGTTATAAAAGCATAGACGTGGTAGAAAATAATATTAGGGTTTAGCAGAAATGAGTTTTTGTCGATTGTTATCCAGATCTTGGAGCGGATCACGTTTTGTGGCGAATGCTCATCGTCGGATAAGCATAAGCAGTGACTCTGTTTCGAAAATGACTTCATGTTTTCCCATGGTGGTGGTGTGCTCTTGGTGACTCGGTATCTAATAGATCATGAAGAGATCTTGGATGATGATGGTGATTACATACCCGCCCCTTTAGATCTGTACAAGCCCAGGACTTTTGGTTTCGACATTGATGTAGAGGAAGGGGATGATTTTAAGCCATTGGCAGAAGAAGAAGAAGAAGAAGAAGATCTAGAGAGCTTATTATTGGATGGTTTCACTCTTTTTGTTGGTTGTCATAGCGATTCTGTTGCGTTGCCAGCAGCAGCCACTCTGTTCCCGGAGTTGAGGTCCAATGCCATTTACTATGCTGATCCATCCGAACCAACATCTCAGGGTAGCCAAAAGACTTTGGCATCTACGATTATAAAACCAAATGTTTCGCAGATTGTTGTATTCCATGCCATGTTGAAAGACTAAAAATGGTTTTGCCATCCAAGATGTGGCCAAGGGCTTTGATTTTGTTTTCTACTTTGCATTTCAAATGCAAATTCTCCTTTTATTTCCATCAATTTCTATCTTAAATTTAAATCTTCTTCTTCGCAATTGATGAGTTGTGAAAAACTATCAAGTCAAGCGTTGAACGACGTAAGTGTTAAACAAAATTAAATCAAAGGCTCGGTCAGTGTATTTGACAAACCAACAGGTGCTCATGCAAACCTGTTTCTTCTTCAATTTTCCTCTTCAAGTGCTCATGCAAACCTCTCTCTTCTTCAATTTTCCTCTTCAAGGCACCTAGAGGACCTATTAAACGACGGATTGCATCATTGATGTACTTCAATGTCACTGCATTGAAATCAATATCATCATCAGAAAGATGAGTTAAATAAAAAAACTTCATTGCCACTGTATTTAAAATAAAAGACAAGGATACTTTTGAAACAAAAAGCCTTCATTTTATAAAAAATGATGCATTGACTAATGAATAAATCTTCCATATGATGAAGAAGTTGAAGCCTGCCTTTATGTCAGGGGATTCTCGAGTTGCGTTTCCGTCGACTCCTTGTTGATCTACGACGAGGGCAACAAGGAGATTCTGCTCAGATTCATGAATCGGAGCAAGTGCCATTTAAAGAGGCTCGATTTGAGACTTTGGAGTTGCTGCCGAGGGTCTGAAGGCCGGCGGGGGGCTCGCGCCGTGGGGCCGAACGAAACATCGATTTTCGAACAAAATTAAAAAAAATTAAATGTTAGTGTAAATATGGTTAGGCAGAGTAATGCGGCAGAGTTACTGAGCATAACAATGCCTTGGGCATATTTACATGTTTTCTCTTTTTTTCACACTTTTATATTGTTGTTTTTCACTCTTTATATGTGTGGAATATTTTAACATGATGTCCCAGTTGAATCATGCGTGTTCGGACAATCAAAACTTTAGCAGGACCATCCGGCCGGACGAAGACCATCGGCATGCCGCACAACGAACAAGAGCAGAGGGCTCAAGTAGGAACGTTATGCATAGAGAACTTGAAGACAAAGAGAAATGGAAGGCATTGACAAGAGGCAAAGCATTCCACTCAATGCCTTCCAATCAATTGAAGAAAGTTCGCCCTGCCTGCAGAACAGCTCATGGTGCGACAAGGCCTGCAGCTGGGTTAAAGGCGGTTCCTACTTTCTCTCAACCACTTCAAACCTAGTTTTACTAGGGAATTCGGATGAGAGACTTCACCTATAAGTACCAGAAGTCCTCAGCTCATTCATTAACAATTTTATCTATCCAAAAACACAATGTCATATAAGATCATTCTCTAGTCTATTTAGTAGGCAAGATCTTCATCGGAAGTTCTTCGTCCATTTGTCTTCTCGTCTGTGAGAATAAATTATGACTACGTGATGATCTGTAATTTAGTATAGGATAGAGTTAGGTGCTTTATTTCAGTTTTGGTTGTTCACTAATCTCCAGATCCGATAAACGAGAAGGAATGCCTTCGCATTGCCTTGAGTTTAATCGATTGTAAATCCGAGATTATTTATTGTAAAGACATTGATATTTAATAATATATTTTAGCCGTAAGGCACGTTCGTATGGGTATAATTTAAATACCCATACAATGATTAATTCTCGTGTTATTTCATTTTGCTTTCGTGTGAGTGTGTGTGCGTTCGTTCGTTTTATTTACTGTTTAATTTTTCCGTTGCATAACTTATACATATATCATCTAAATATTAAACTGACATTTTAAGATACTTATTAAAATACATAAATTCATTAAAATACGAAAAACGAACAAACTAAATTGTAAGGCTTCGTGGTGCGGCATACTGAAGTAGCGCATCACCCTGCCTTAAGCTTGGCAACGTATTCTCTTCGTAAATACCTCTGCCACACACTTTCAAGTGGTATCAGAGCCAAATCTATACTCACTTAGTGCTAACGGTCCCTCTGATTTTACGCACTCACAATGTCAGATCCATCCTTTATCGTACGAACACCGGTTGTTCTTGACGGTACCAACTATGGTTTTTGGAAGACACGTATTGAGGCAAGGATTAAATCCATTGACCGCAATGCTTGGCTTTCAGTCCTTAGAGGATGGAAAGCTCCTTTGGAGGAGTTACCAGAAGGTAAAAAGCTTGAAAAAGCTCCCGAAAAATGGTCTACTGATGAGGTTGCCGCAACTACTGCCAACGATAGGGTAAGGTGTGCCATCCTTGAGTTTATCGATTGTGATATGTACAAAATCGTCAAACAAAGTGCATCAGCCAAGAATATATGGGATCAACTAGAACATCACTGTGAAGGAAATACCACGGTGAAGAAAACCAAGATCCGAATGCTCATGTCTCGCTTCGAGGACTTATGCATGCGTGAGGATGAGTCGGCAAAGCAGTACTTTGGCGAGGTCATGTCTATCGTCATTGAATGTGCTGATCTTGGCTCTCCCATTAGCGATGAGGCTGTTTGTAGCAAACTACTTCATCGATGAACTCAAAGTTTCGATCAAAAGTAACGGCAATTGAAGATGGTCCCGTAGGTACCTCTGAAGACTACATCACCTTAATTAATGGGAATTCTCAAGAACCATGAGCTTAATGAGGAAGATCGTGCATCCCATGGTCAGTCACGTGAAAGAAAAAGCGAGAAAATCCTTGCCTATACGGTGGCAGAACCTGATGGCAGGGATTCCAGAAGCTCGCATGGCAGGGATTCCAGAAGCTCGCAAGGCAGCAGCACCAACTCCTCTACAAATGAATTGACTAACGATGAAATTTATGAGCTACTGGGACAAGAAGAAGGAGGAGACAAGTACGCATTACTTTCACAAAAATTGGATTCCGTACTTGTTCGATCTTTAAGGAAACCATACGATCCCCGCCGAAGGAAGTTTCCACCCAAGGCCACACCAAATCAAGATAGAAGACTCGTGGCCCGTCAATCAAGCACTGGGTCAAGCTCAAATTCAAATTCCAACTCGTCGAAGGACTGGTAAAAAATCACGTGTCATACCTGCCATGGACTTAGGCACTACTCTTCGGAATGCCCATCAAAAGATCGAGGCATTGCCCTAAACTCCATGATTGAACCAGAGAATTTAGAACAATTATGCCAAGAGTTCTCCGAAACCGCACTGACTGCTCGTTGGAATGGCATCTCTCTCTCGGATACAGAAGATGATGATCCAAATCCTGTCGCAGGCCGAAGCCATGTTGCATTCTTTACCTCTGCCGCATCCAAGGCAGAACATCTCGTGTGTCTCACTGCCTCCATCTCAGGCGACGAATATGAGGATGAGACAATCTCCATTGATCTATTTGTGGAGCTCAAAGATCAATTTGATGAGCTACGCATGGAACTTCAACGACAGAGCAAAATGATGGAAGTGCTAACCTCCAACAAAGCTTCGCACGAAGACAAACTAAATAAGCAAGCCATGACCATTGAAAAAATGCTCGCTGAAAACAACAACCTTGAAAGTCGCTTGATGAAGCTCGATGTCCAACTCACGAGAAAAGACTTGGAAGTTGCAAGACTAAAGAACGAGCTTGAACTAGCAAATGTCAAGCTCGAGGCCGCCAACAACACATTTGAGAAACTTAACACGGCTACATCAAAGCTAGATGCCGTGATGAGTATTTCAAATGTTGAAAGGCAAGGCTTCGGTTATCAAAATACTATTGATGTCGTGTTTCCTCCGAAGAAAACTTCAAAGGAGATCACCTTTGTAAAGGAATCAAACAATGAACCTCAAGACACAAATTCACAAGATTCCGTTTCAAAAGTCATTAAGACAACCCCTGATAACAAAAAAGGTAGGAGGCAGAGGCAAGGACAAGCTGCAGCAGGCAGGACGAATACAAGGCAACCCCTGCCCAAACTGACAAACAAGTCGAAGAGACGATATGTGTGCCACTACTGCTTGATCCCTGGTCATATTCGACCCTATTGCTGGAGATGTGACGAGGATTGGGAGAATGGTCATCACCTTCACTCAAATGTTGGACCATGGCATACCAACAAGAAAGCTAGCGGCACCGGACGTTCACCACAAGCAATCAAGGCAAAGGCAACTCGTGTAAAGATCCCTAAGGATACTACTACGAGCATTTGGGTTCCCAAAGTCAAATCCACTGCCTATCGAGAGGTTTCTGTTGCCCCCGCCACCCATGTTGTTGGTCCTGCCGCATCACCTATTGTAAAAAACAATGCAAAATGCAATGTCGTGTTTACCACTCTCAAGGCTACCAAGGATGAAAAATGGTACTTTGATAGTGGGTGCTCGCGACACATGACCGACAATAGTAATCATCTCATCAACTATAAAGTGTTTCAAGGAGGTGAAGTCACATTTGGAGGAGGATCTAGCGGCTCAATTGTTGGCCGAGGCACCTTGAATGTGCGAGGACTGCCTAAGCTACAACAAGTTCTCCATGTCGAAGGCCTTATCACAAACCTCATTAGCATAAGCCAACTATGCGATGACGGCATGCATGTCAAATTCACACATCAAGCATGCGAGGTTTTTGACAATGAAGGAAAACCACTCATTAAGGGGAAGAGATCTACATCAAACAATTGTTACTCCATTGGAGAAATTTGCCTCTCCGCAAAAGTACAAAATGAAGTAGACTTATGGCATCAAAAACTTGGTCATACAAGTCTTAGAAATTTGGAGCGCCTTATCAAGCTCGATGTTGTCCGTGGACTTCCAGCACTCTCTAAGATCGAGAAAAGTGTATGTGGACCGTGCCAACAAGGAAAAATGACCCGGACAAGTCATCCATCTCTCCCTGCCGCAGGACGTACTGACTCTGCCGCAGAACTAGCAAGTTCTGAGGCAGACCTATACCAAAAGCAATCACAATGCTTTGACCTCCTTCACACGGAACTAATGGGACCAATTGAGACAGAAAGTCATTCGAAGAATCGCTATGTTCTGGTTTTCGTCGATGATTACTCAAGATACACGTGGGTGCGATTTCTAAAAGACAAAAGCGAGACGTTTGGTGAAGTATCTAAACTCATTCAGTGGATCAAAACTAACCACGAGACAAATGTCAAAAGAATAAGGAGTGATCATGGCACCGAATTCGAGAATCAACAACTTGCCAAGTTTTGTCATGCACAAGGCATTACCCAAGAGTTCTCTGCCCCAATCACACCTCAACAAAACGGTGTGGCAGAGCGAAAGAACAGAACATTGCAAGAGATGACCCGTGTCATGCTGATTTCAAAAAATCTCAACAGAGCTCTTTGGGCGGAAGCAACCAATACCGCATGCCACATTCTGAATCGTGTCAGCCTACGACGAGGCACATCAAAGACGTCCTATGAAATTTTAAATAATAGGAAACCAAATTTGAAATATTTTCATGTGTTTGGCTCTGTACGCTATGTATTGAATGATAGAGTAGCTATAACAAAGTTTGAACCAAATGCATTCAAAGGATTATTTGTTGGATACTCTAGAAATAGTAATGTCTATCGAATATTCATTCCACTAACTAAAACTATTATTGAATCAGTAAATGTGCAGTTTGATGACCTAAGAATTCTCAAGAAACCTCGAGAAGATAGTGTACAAGAACTACTCGAACACCCTGCCGCAGCAGGAACAACAGAAGGCACTGCGAACCCGGCTGCCTCACCTACTGTTTCCAATGCCGATACTCGAACGTCTGGAGCATCCTCAGATCATTCCAACAAAGATACAACGTCTCAAGAATCTGATTCATCAGATATAGAAGAGGCATTGGAAGAACCACGACGAGATCCACCAGGGCATGTTCGAAGGAATCACCCATCCAGTCAAATCCTGCCGAAACGCACAAGGAACCATCCGCACATCGATTACTAGAACATGAACAAAAATGTGAGCATGTCAGCTACATGCATTGAGATAGGCATTGTCTTATACCTCTCAAAAGTAGAACCCAAAAATGTCAAAGAGGCATTAACGGATGAATTTTGGATAATGGCAATGCAAGAGGAAATGAACGAGTTCGAAAGAAACCAAGTTTGGAAACTCGTTCCTCGTCCCAAGAACAAGAAAGTCATCGGGACAAAATGGATCTTCAAGAAAAAATCAAATGAACATGGGCAGATCGTGCGCAACAAGGCAAGACTAGTAGCACAAAGCTATACACAGATCGAATGCATCGATTTCGATGAAACATTTGCCCCAGTCGCACGCATGGAGTCCATACGGCTGCTGATAGTCATCGCATGCTACCTCAACATCACGTTGCATCAAATGGATGTTAAGGCTGCCTTCCTAAACGGCATACTTGACGAAGAGGCTTTTGTTGCTCAACCAAAAGGCTTTGAAGATCCTAAGTTTCCATACCATGTGTATCAACTTCACAATGCACTTTATGGCCTAAAACAAGCCCCCATAGCTTGGTATGGGTGCCTAACCGATTTTCTCTTAAGTTTTGGTTTCACCCGTGGCACTGCCGACAAAACCTTCTTTATTAAATTTAATTCTTCTAAAATTTTGATAGCCCAAGTGTATGTAGATGATATTGTATTTGGTTCTACTTGTGATATAATGTTAAAATCATATACTACTGCCATTGCATCAAAATTCGAAATGAGCATGGTAGGTGAACTAACCCATTTCTTAGGTCTGCACATCAAATAACTACACACTGGAACGTTCTTCTCTCAATCAACATACGCTCGAAATCTTGTGAAAAGATTCCATCTTGATGGAGCTAAGCCCATGAAGACACCAATGGGCTCAACGGACAACGTTGCTCGAGAAACTGGTTCTGCCGCAGTAGATCCAAAACTCTATCGGTCTATGATAGGGAGTTTACTTTACCTAATGGCAACCCGACCAGATATTATGTATAGTGTTTGCTTATGTGCTACTCATCCATCCCTCAACATAGTGCATAGAGAAACTTGTGCGTAGATTAAGAAAAAGTAAATTTTTATGTGTTTTATAATATAAAGTAGGGGTATAATAGGTATTGATGTGTAAGTAATAAAGTAGTTAGTTGAAAAAGTAGTGGTATAAGAGTAAATAAATTTGTATTGAGAGGATAAAGTTGTGAAAAGACATTTCATTTATGGAATGTGCACTGTTTTAAGGGATGAACTAAAAAGGAAAGTATGCATTGTTTTAAGGGATAGAGGGAGTAGGTTTTAGGCTGATCCAAAGGAAGACCACTGGAAGGCAGTCAAACGCATTATTCGTTATGTGGCCTCTTCCATCGAGCTAGGCATTTGGTACACAAAAGACATCAACACCGACTTGGTTGGATTTTCCGATGCCGACTGGGCTGGAGACTTGGATGACGGGAAGAGTACCAGTGGAGGATGCTGCTTCCTTGGAAACAACATCATATCTTGGCATAGCCGCAAACAAAACTGTATTTCTCTATCCACTGCCAGATCTGAATACATTGCCGCAAGGAGTTGTTGTACTCAACTTATTTGGTTCAAACACATGCTCGATGACTATCATTTGGATAGTGACACTCTTACCCTTTACTGTGACAATACAAGTGCAGTAAACATCAGCCATAACCCAGTTCAACACTCGCGAACCAAGCATATCAGCATTAGGCATCACTTTATACGTGACCTACTGGAAAAAACGACTCTTAAGACTTGATCACGTACCAACGGAGAACCAAAAAGCCGACATCTTCACTAAACCACTAAGCTCAGATCACTTCATCATACTAAGAAGATCTTTGTGCATGTGCATCATGCCCAGGGCCGGCTTTTAGCATGTGCGAGTCGTGCGCTTGCACAGGGCTCCCAAAAATTTGGGGCCCAATTTTTTCTTGAGGCGTTTTATTAAAAAAAAAATTGTTTTAACGTTAATAAAGTTTTGTTGCGCTTAATTATTATTTATGTTTTAAAAAAAATTGTTTTAGTTAATAAAAAAATCTTAGTGTTAATAAAATCTTTGTTTTAGCCTAATTAAAAAAAAATAGTGTTAATTAATTTATTAAGAATAACGAGGAGCTAGATGGAAATTCATTTATACATTGATCAAATTTTTTTTAAAGAATTCATGTAAAAAATAATTAAGAAATTTTATTATTTTGTATTTGTTTACTTACTAGCTAAGGCCTTATATTGAAATTTTGCAAGTCTTGTTTTGCTTAATCTTTGTTTATGTTTTAAAAAATATTGTTTAAAAAATATAATTTATTTAATGTCTAATAAAAAAATCTGAATAACAAGGAGTTAGATGGAAATGTATTTATACATCGGTATGAATTTTTTAAAAGAATTCATGCCAAAAAAAATAGTTAAGAAATATCATTTATTATTTTGTATTTGTTTACCGTACTACGGCACTAGCTAGGGCCCCATAATGACATTTCACACAGGGTCACCGAAACTTCCAAGACGGCCCTGATCATGCCCTAGAAGATTTTCTTCTTCGTGCTGCCGCAATGTCATGCCAGCTTCGCTCTGCCTAAGTTTTCTTTCAAATAAAAATTGTGTGTAAAATTTTTCGAAGGAAAAGAATATACCAACATCATATTGGTAACATGGGCAAACTCATATACATGTAATTAGACTAACTAGGGTTAAGATTCCATGTACAATTTGATTTAAGTATTTCATACACTCACTTTTTATTTTGATATCAATGCCTACGCAAGAGACAAGCCCTGCCTATGCAGCATGAAGAACTCCTAGTATTATGATTTTTTCCTAGGATTTGTTTTTTCTTTTGTTTCAATTTTTGAAGAATTCACACCAACAAAAATATGTTATTTTCTTTTTCTCACATAAAAAAAAATTCTTAAGATATAAAAAACAAAAAAAAATAGAATATTTAAAAATTTTAAAAAAAATTTGGAAAGGCAGTGCACTGCGGCACCACTTGCCGCATAACGGACAGATTTTTTCCAGTCGTTGAAAAACACTCATTACGCTGCAAGAGTCTTTTCCAATTCCTTCCCAACTAACCTCCTATATTCTCTCCATTTTTTTTCCATTCATTATCTTACTTTTAAATTCAAACTTCTTCTCCTACTAAATCTCTACATCATAACCGATCAAAGAGTTTGAAAATTTTGAAATCACTCAAATTCCTCTCCTTTAAAAACTCGATTGTTTTTTTTCAGCACCAAAAAATCGAAACCCTATTTTTTTTCTCCCCAAAATCTCGAATTCATGGCATCCAAAATCCTTGCCGAGCTCTGTGCCGATCCAGCTTTCATGAAGATCCTCCAAGAGATCCGATCGGACGCCACGCCGGAGAACATCACTCTCCAGAAAGCCTCCGAGGCCGAAAAGCGATTTCTCGCTGCCTCCACCGCGCCGGCCACCATTGAATCGCCGCCGCAAACCCAGGTGACCCCTGGTTCAGGTATGTCCCCTCGCGGTTCTCCGATGGCAATTTTGCCGGAGGATCTCTTGGGTGTTGAAAATTTGCAGGAACTCTATGCCGCTGCCAAGGTTCAGCCTGCCCCAGATCTGGCATCCACAAACCCTGCCACTGACGTTCAGGGTGCCGCAGACCCACCAATCATCAACCCTGCCACTACTGGTCTTCAGGCAACGGCAGAGTGTTCCTGCAAATTTTCAACACCCAAGAGATCCTCCGGCAAAATTGCCATCGGAGAACCGCGAGGGGACATAACTGAACCAGGGGTCACCTGGGTCTGCGGCGGCGATTCAGTGGTGGTCGGCGCGGTGGAGGCAGCGAGAAATCGCTTTTCGGCCTCGGAGGCTTCCTTGAGAGTGATGTTCTCCGGCGTGGCATCCGGTCGGATCTCTTGGAGGATCTTCATGAAAGCTATATCGGCACAGAGCTCGGCAAGGATTTTGGATGCCATGGATTCGAGATTTTGGGAAGAAAAAAAAAATAGGATTTCGATTTCTTGGTGCTGAAAAAAAACAATCGAGTTTTTTAAAGGAGAGGAATTTGAGTGATTTCAAAATTTTCACTCTCTTTGATCGGTTATGATGTAGAGATATAGTAGGAGAAGGAGTTTGAATTTAAAAGTAAGATAATGAATGGAAAAAAAATGGAGAGAATATAGGAGGTTAGTTGGGAAGGAATTGGAAAAGACTCCTACAACGTAATGAGTGTTTTTCAACGGTGGAAAAAATCTGCCCGTTATTTCGAGTGTTTTTCAACGGTGGAAAAAATCTGCCCGTTATTTGGCAGAGTGGTGCCGTGCATGCCTTGCCAATTTTTTTTTTTTTTAATTTTTTTTTTAATTTTTAAATATTCTGTTTTTTTTTTTTTTTTTTGTTTTTTATATCTTAATTTTATTTGAAAGTTGTTTCGGACGAAGTCGCCCAAAGACTTGCTCCTTCATAGAAGTCAATATCTGGCGGTTCTACAATATCTGGCGGTGGCTAATGAGGATAATATGATCTGGGTGACTCGGTTGTGTAATTCCGTATGATAAACTGTTTCCCAATTCTTTGCCGAACTTAAGAATCTCCTTCCGCAACACTATACAATTATTTTTTTTATACCAATATAAAATAAAACAAAATTAATAAAATTATTTTCTTAGGAGGGTGTATTGGTTTGGGATTTTGTTGGATTGTTTAAGACTTTTAAAGTTGGGAGGTATTCAATCCGGATTTTAAAAAGTCCATTAAAATCTTGGGGTATTCAACTTGGATTTTAAAAAGTCAATTAAAATCTATAGGTATTCAATAGTCTATGGATTTTTAGACATTTTAAAAGTCTATGGATTTTTAAAGATTCTCTTTAAAAAATACAAAGCAATTTCAACTTCCAAAATCTCTCATAATTAGGAGAGATTTCTACGAATTTTTTTTAATCAACTAAATTATTTTTAAAAAATAATAAAAACTTAAAAAATGTATATATAATTAAATTAAAAATACAAAATAAGAAAAATAGAATTTCTTTTAATCAACTAAATTATTTTTAAAAAATAATAAAAACTTAAAAATTATATAAAATTAAATAAAAAAACAAAATAGAAAAAGATATGTTTTTAAGAAAAAAAATACTTTGAAAAAGAAAAAATTTAATATTTTAAATAAAATTTGTGGTTTAACTATCAATAAAATTTCCAAAAAATTAAAAAACAAATTATGATAAAAATAATTAAAGATATATTTAAAAATTTAATGATATACATAAATATATAAATAATACTATATTAATATTTTTTTGAATAATTTGAATTAATTTTTTTTTACAAAAATGTGTTTTATATAAGTTGTATCTAATGACGCAAAGTTTATGAAAATTTATGTAAATACAAAAAAACGCATATTTCAAAATCTTTTAAAGTTTATGAAAATCCGTATAAATCAATAACAAAAGTCAGTCAAACTCTGTAAAAACTCCGTGGATTTTGAAAATCGACGAACTTTTTAAAATCTATAAAAATCCAACAAAATCCGAAATGAATACACCCTCCTTAGTAAAAATCTTTTAAATTTTGGATATATAATTTTAACAAAAAATAATACTATAAAATTATATTTTTACATTGAGAAACATTGATTCACACCAAAACAAATAAACCTTTTTTAATGTGAATCAATGTCTTGAATTCAGATATCAAACAAATACTACCTCTTAAGTCGTTCGTAATTTATAAAAGACCTAAGACCAAATACTAAGGACATCAAACAAATATCTATTTCTTTAATAAGGACTAACTGAGTACTGAGATATAAGTTTCTCCTTGTATACAAGTTAAGAGCTCTTATCCACAAATTTCTATATTAAACAGAGATTCCTAATCAAGAAATTGGATATCCAATCCCCAGAAATTCCATGTTTCTCCATATATACAAAATTAAGAGCTCTTATCCACAAAGAAACATGTGAATCCTCAAGCAGTTATAAAAACATGCTGGTATAAAACATCACTCCCACCTTACGACCAGTGGACGTGTACTATATCAACATAAATAAAGTATATACACGAAAAAAAAGGGGCGGGGGCTAATCTTCGGGGTAGCTCTATGACAAGTTAGAATTCTGCTCCCAAAAGAATGAAATTCTGTCAACTGATTGCAAACATGAACACATCAGTACATCAGACGAGGGTCTAATTATTGCCGGACTCATGTAAGATAGATATTTTAGCTTTGGATTGTTTGAAGTCTTCCAAACTTTGATATTCTTCTCTGAGCAGACGGTCCAATTCCGGATGCTTCTTCAGTGGTTCTGTCTGTCCGGTCCCATACTGGTGAAATTCCCTGCCAATTAGTAAGATAAACCTTGTGACGACATGATACTCAATGGGGAGACGTGTAGACAAAGAAGAAGTTAAAATAAATATAAATTATTAGTAGTGATACATTAGTCACAAAGATAGAAAAGACAATTGAAAAGGTTAAGAATTTACCAATACTTTTCAAGGCCGTAAGGGTTGCCATTTTTATAATAGTAGAGTGTCAGCTGTTCGAAGTCCTCATAAAGGTCTTCTCTAAACTCCCTCTCCAATCTATAACTGAAATTAGAAAAAAAAAACCAACAAAATAATAAAATAAATATTAAAATAAAAACACAAACTAGATGATGAATAATATTGTTAACGTGTACACACACACAAATATATATATATACATATTTCCTACCTAAAAAATCTGAATAGGCACTCGATTCCGTAATTATAATTAGCAGATGCATCTTCAAGGGCCAACTTCTTGAATTCATTATACATGGAAGGAATAAACATGCCCCTTAAAAAGTAACACCAAAACCTGTACAATTTATTCATCTCCTACAAATATACAAGATGCAAGCCATACACGTCAGATAAGAAAACTGTTGACAACACTTGGAACGGAAACTTTCAGCCATGACTCTAAATAAATACCTCACTGTGGCCAATGCCCATTTTCTTCCGTTCACTAAGGCAGCGATCTTCGTACTTCTTGTACCTGATTTAAACACACAGGCCAGTGATAAGCAAGCTCAACTAAGAAGTGCATAGTGAAAGCAGACTGAACCAGCCAGTTGGACTTACAATTGTTGCTTGAAGCCATTTTCCTGTAGAAGTTTATGAACTGGATGTTGAAATGCTGGAAGCGGATTTAGAACCGAGTCAATTGAAGGAGTGCATTCTGAGAGTTCTGTCTGAGGTGAGGAACTCAACTCGGAAGGCCTGAACATGCAAAGAATAAAAAATGGGTATTAACGAAACTGAAAGAGAAAACAAAAACTATAAAAAAATAAAAAACAAGACGCGATTTGATGCACCCACCCATGACTATCTGGAGGCGTGGAGCCAAAGAAAAACCCAACTGCATCATCAGTAGGTAGACTTTCAGGTACTACTCCATGAGCTTCAAGATTACCACAGAATAATCGCTGCTTACAATCAGGATATTTGGGGTTTTCACAACTGCTTTCATTAAGAGGCCCATTAAGGCTAGGGTGAGATCTTTTTGACTTTAGCTCCTAAGTTGAAAGATGGTCACAAAAATAAAATATTAATAAGTAAATAAAAATCATTTTGTTATGATACAAAGAATATCAAGTTCAACGTACCTGCTCATAAAAGTAGAGGCCATCATTAATCGCAGAAGCAAGATCACCTGATATGGTTTTTGATGGTCCTTCACCCGTCTGACTATTCTGAAGAATATATATAACCCAGTAAGTCATTAAGCTAAATATTGAACAAATATATTCTAAGATCTCATGTTTTCAGTACCCTTAATGCAAAAAAAAATATGTTTCTCTTGAATTGCGTCTTAATATTAAGCATAGTAATGTTTTACTGATATTCTTCTGATTAATTACCCTCAAATCCATAAAAATCGAATAATTATAGAACATCGTATGACTGAATAGTAAAGGGTATGATATTGAGAATATGATCAAGACCATTTCCACTAGACAGCATCATAGAATAATTTATACTACTAGTAATAAACTCATGGCCTCACCTGAGTAACAATTACAAGCCGCTTGACATCTTGAATAAAGACTTCATCATCTACATTATCAACCCTGCAATCAATCAATCGGAAGATTCGGAAAGAGAATTCGATATGTGTTGAACACCTAAGAAAATAACCAAAGTACTGAGGAAAACAATTGAGAACAAATCGTTCTCCAAGTAAATAAAAACGTACTTTAAGAACTTTTCAGTTGAAAATAACACAAGTAGTGAGGAAGAAATGAAAAAATTTACTAGTAACATAGGATCACAGGACTCAATTTTATCAGTTGAACATACAGATAAAAACCCGACTACAGAAAGCATTAAAATACCTTTCCACAGAAGGATTGTTATTCCTTGCTGACGGATTCATTTCCAGCTCTTCATCTAGCATAAATGTGCTTGAAAAATTATCATCGGAGTCATCTGGATTCTTTACATTCATAAATCCACTTTCACATATTTCATGAATGGTCGACTGGCAGTTTGATTCACCGTTTAATGCACTGCTATCATTCACATTTTCATGTTGAAAACCCAATGCCATGCTAGAAATGCTGTTTTCCAACACAATTTTAGGTGTCTCGACACTTGACAGATCCTTGACATTTTCTGTATCATTAATATTGGATTTATTCATAAATTCTGCACTCGATGGCGGCTGACTCTTGGAGCTTCTATTCAGTGAAGGAGGTTTCATTATCTCTTCACAGTTGTCCCTTTTAGTTTCCCCATAATCAGCATTGTTGATGTTGTTTATGACCGGTGATGATGATTTAGTGATCGAAGTAGAAATCCACTTTGACCACTCATTGCGTATCCTCACCTTCTCACCCTACATAGATTGAAATACAAAGCATAACAAGAGAGATTTAACAAGCAAACATATTAGAAAGCATGCAAGAGAATTGAAATATAATGCCATGGATAAGTAGACAAACTGAATGACAATGCAAACGAAGTTCAAGTTAATAAACCTGCACTTCAATTGTTTCTGAATCCCGCAATGCATCAAGAATAAACTGTATATCTGCATTCATACTTTTAAGCTGAAATTCAAGAATTAAAAAATGTCAAATAAAAAACAATACTGATCTTGGAGAAGTAAACCAAGTTCAGAAGACAAGAGACTTTCAGCAAGCTAAATCCGACAAGTGAATTCATCCCCCCACCCAACCACTCCCCAAAGAGAAAAAAATAAAAGGATTTTCATGGTTTTTATTTTTGGTTGGTTTGTGGGAGGGGGTTGTTTCCTCGAAGGTGCATTAAAAATATATTCATAGCCCATGCAGAAAAAGAAAATCTCAAACTATGAAATGGTATTCCAAACAATAGTTAATTGTGAAAAGAAGAAAGAAGCTGCTAATATGTTACCCTTTGAAAGTTGGCGATAATTGATATCGGAACCCAGCCTTGGTTATCCATCAAGGATTTCAAGTATTGATCATACTGCAGATTCTTGTCACTGCCAAAGTAGTAAAGTCAGCTCTTAGTTGTCCGCCATTACATGAAAATAAGTTTTTGAAGACTTAAGTCCTATAAAGCTACAAAAAAGTTGTCGCCCATTTAAAATTTCTTCCACAAAATAGTATACTACAGTACTAAAATAGTCCCAAATAAATAAGAGCGTTGTTAGAAATATCAACCATCGATAGAAATAATCATAAGGAATCAGAAGTCTCCAGAAATAATAATACATTCTTTCCATGACTCCAACGGATGAATGAAAAGCCCTACAAATTTTCATTACACTTTCAAGATATACTTTACGACACAGACAACCTTGAAATCATTATAATTATGTCAGCAGTTCTTTCCCATATGTGTGCGTGTATTATTTATTTGTATTTTTTTGGCTTGTGCTGTTTTAGCCAGAACTCCATTTTCACCAAATTAAGGTTGAGACTTGAGATACTGCAAGGTTTCAACAACTCACCTGAAATAATATTCAATCTGCAATACAATGCTTGCTCTCAAAATTGTTGGTGAAGGTGGCCTAGGAACTCCAGGGTTCAAAGGATATGAACCTAAAAATGGTGAATAAGGTACTCTGACAGAACCCGAGGAAGCAGCAGGGTAGAAATAGATAGTTCCAGGTGGGCCTGTACCATATTTACCTCGTTAGAAAAGTGTTCTTGAAACCAGAAAAATCAGAAATGCAAATGGAGCAGAGAGGGTGAGAATTCAATCAAACCAAACAAAATGTTTGCAAATACCCGGAAAATATTGTCCATCAACAAAGCCCGTGGAACCAAAAACGGGAGGTCTCGCGAAAGGCCTTGGCCCCATAGTTTGCTGCAAATGAATATTGTTAGACGCAACTGGCCTTTCATTATTCCATGCATAATTCATTTGGCGCTGATGTCCTTTTGTGTTGGGCCTTCCTCCAGCAGCACATCCATTTTGTGGTGGAAAAAAGTACTGTGCGTGATCAGTAACAGGTTTATCCAGTTGAGCATCCGGTCTCGGAAAGGTTCCCAGGGGAAGCTGATAACCATAATCAGGGGCGAAAAACTGTGGAATAGGACCCATGGGATGAAAATATGGCGCTGCTAACCGAATTTGAGGTGCCCCGTTCGGGACATGCTTGGGGCCTGTTTTATTATTATGCATAGAGTGGGGCTTGTGAGAAGATTTATTATTGCCACGTCCATGGAACTTCTGCTGCTCAACCTGGACAAAGATATAAACACCAGTAGGGGTAGGGGCAGAGCATTCAGTGATTTTTAAGCAAATATTTACTGAGAAAAACTATAACTTGAAAAATAAATCAGCACACAATACACGATTGAACTGAATAATTGGTTTTCGATTCAACTAAAACAATAGTCGAGAGTAACAGAAATTGAATTGACGATTATTCGATTAAATAAAACACACCCGTGCGGGAGTCGCCGGAGCAGGGTAACGTCCGTCAGCCTTGATTTCTGCCGGTGAAATGCTGAAGTTGAGATCGGTACTCACATTGTTCTTTGAATGCTTGGCCTCGGAGAGAGACGGCCATGACTCTGAATCCGCTCCGGTCACCGGCGGAGCGGCGGCGGAGGAAGTCTTCCATGGGGACTTGGGAGGGACACCGACTAATAATTCGTTTTGATTAACAAGGAGATCACAACCACCGATACCCCCATTGTCCTCCGTTCCCATAATTACGAACTGGTGAATATTAGAGCTCGAATTATTATTCCGGTGAGATTAGTGGTGCACAGATGAATGTACAGGAGAGACGGAAAAGAGAATATGAAATATAAGTCGAATTAATATGACGGAGACGGCGGTGTGGTGGATGGAGGTGGCGGGAGAGGATCAAGAAAAAGTGTACGTGTTGTGTATTGAGGGAGAAACTAGGGTTGTGTTTGAAACCCAGAGTAGATAAATTGACTGCGAAATTTATGTATACGCGTATTTATATATTTTTTTTCTTTGTTTTTTTATTTTATTTGCTGAGGTAGGAAATATATTTATGGTTAATTGCAGTATTGCCCTTAAAATAATTTTTTTTTATTTTTTTACTCCAAAACACAATTTTAAACATGTTTTTAATTTTAAAAATGTTTAAATTTTCCGGTTTTGATTATTTAAATAATTGTCAATTTGGATTATGGGAAATTATTAGTTTTTGTTTATAATTAAATAGTTTAATTTTTAGTAATTATAAATTATGATGCAAATGACACAATTGGTTTTATTTATTTTTATTTATGTATATTTTAATCGATAAATTTAATTATGGTGTATATCTCTACGGTTAATATGCCACAAAGAATAATATTTCGGAGCATACATGACACAATTATAAACAACAAATCATGGAGACTATATTATAATTATGAAATCTAAAACACATTATAATTTAATCTATATTCTTTAAATAATTATAAAAAATACAACAACATAAAAATAATGGAAAATTTTGAATAAAGGGTAATTTCTAAAGTTTTATTAGAATTAAATAATTAAGTTTTTCCTAATTATGAATAAGAGTAGTTTACTTAAATTAGTCTTATATTAATAATAAATATAAATTAAATGTAAATGTAAAATAGTAATTAACTTTTTAATAATGTATTTTTTATTATAATAAAATGGTAGTTATTACCTTAAAAACTAATCTATCTATATGTATATCCACTAATGTCAATGAACTAATAGAAAACCAATAATAATGTTGTGTTTCACACTGTAAATTGTAAATAAGAAAATTATAATTTCTAAATATTAATATTATTAAACATATTTAAATTATATAAAAAAAATTAAATACTACTTTGAAATTATATATTTTTAATAATAATAATTAATTATCTTAAATATATACTTTTTTATTTCTCTTCTCAAAATTCTTTTTTATTTCATTAATATTAATTTTTTAATTTCAATTAATCGTATCTCATAAAAATCAATCTCCTCCTATTCTCTAATTCACGTAGTTAAAAAATATTGATCAAACTTTTTAGGTATATTAACTTACGTATATTAATATAATTACATTTATGTCATCTCATCCCTTTCGTAAATTCAAATTTTTTTTATATATTTTTATTTATTTTTCATCTTTATAATTTTTATTTTCCATTTATTTTGATTTTTCCCCCACCGGTTTTAGGTATTTGTTGGATGCGTTTGACACTCGAGAAATACAGAGACTATAAACGGAATGCAGAGACGAGAAACTCTTCTCCCACCAGACCAGAGGCTCTTCTATCGAGTATGATGTAAATCGAGAGATTTGCCCGAGTAGCAGACACATGTGGGAGAGAGACAATATGTCTAATTCCAAGACTAACTTTATAATATTTCAATGAAAATTTGTCATATTCGAGATTCGAACTCTGCGTGGGGAATTTCACCAACATCACCAAAAACCTTATTACTCGGCTATGCAACAAGAAGCTTACATATTATAAATTACATCAAACATAGGTAATCTTTGAAAATAATAAAATTTTCATAATGATGATAATGGTGGTTAATAATGAGATTAATACAAGTTTAGAAATTTAAGTGAGAGTTCGATTATTAAATAAAATAATTTCTTAGTTCATTAATAAATTTTTGGCGAAATAAGTTGGTTATTAAATAAAATTTTAAATTATTTTAAACAAATAAATCAAGTGCATCGCACAGAAGTGGTACTAGTTAATGTAAAACTTTAAAACACTTAACTAAAAAATTATTTTATAAAGTATAAACTCTAAATATAAATATTAAAATACCTTTTTTCCAAAATAAAATACATTATTTTTTAATCCCTCTCTTCAATATAAATGAGACATTATGAGGAGCAAAAAGAGTGTTATCTTAATTTTTATTAATCGTATAAATAGTCACATTTTTTTTTTTATATATAAACACGGGTAAAAAATTTAAAAAAACTTTTCTCGAATAGCATGAACACTCAACACTTTTAAACAATTAATATTATTACTTTTCAACGAGTCTCAGAAAGAATAATATACGAAGGAAAGTTCAACGAGTCTCAGAAAGAATAATATACGAAGGAAAGAATCAAGTATGGGAGAAAGCAATAAAAGAATTTATTCTTTTATTCAAAGTGTTAAATATAATAAAGAAAAGCGAAAATAATAAATAAAATAAATAAATACTCCCTTTCCGATTTTATATAATAGCCCCACGATTTCTCTTCCTCAATTTGTGCGTTGACGAACTCACACTCACACACCATTTTCCTTTCTCTGATTCTGATTTCGTAACACAGCCGGAGAGAAAAAGCTTCCTACCTAAAGAATGGCGGATCAGCTGACCGACGATCAGATCTCCGAATTCAAGGAAGCCTTCTCTCTATTCGACAAGGACGGCGATGGTCAGTCACTGCTTTAATCATTCAATTCAATTACGTTGACGCGTTTTTTTTTTTTTTTTTGCTTTGATCTGTTTTCCGCGTAGATCCATCGATGCTACTGATCTTCGTTGAAGTTTATTATTCTTCCTAGTTCATTTGATCTGTATTGGCTATGCTCGAGAATTATAGATCGCGAGTGAGATCTATTGCTACTGGTTTTCGTTCGTGGGTGATTGATTTTTGGATTGTTCATGTGTTCCCTATTTTCTTTTCTGGATTTTATGCTAGCATTCTTTAGGAATTATGTTTTGTGTTTACGTGATCGAGTGATGAGCTATTTGCTTTTTAGTACAAAGAGCTGACTGAATTATAGCCCAAGACGAGTCTTCAACTTGAACTATTATTTTATCGCGTAATCAAAGACTGTTCTTGGATTTGGTGCACAGTTGTAGTCAATTTCTTTATTCATCTTTTGTTCAATATCCGAACAAATGATCAAAGCACCCATTTTGTACCACAGTAGTCATCGAGTCCATTTTACTGATTTCTTAAATTGCTTAATTAGGTTGCATCACCACCAAGGAACTGGGGACAGTAATGCGATCGTTGGGACAGAACCCGACAGAGGCCGAGCTTCAGGACATGATCAACGAGGTCGATGCCGATGGAAATGGGACCATTGACTTCCCTGAGTTCCTTAACCTGATGGCTCGCAAGATGAAGGACACAGATTCCGAGGAGGAGCTCAAAGAGGCTTTCCGGGTTTTTGACAAAGACCAGAATGGGTTCATCTCCGCGGCCGAGCTCCGGCATGTGATGACGAATCTTGGGGAGAAGCTCACAGACGAAGAGGTCGACGAGATGATCCGGGAGGCTGATGTTGACGGTGACGGGCAGATCAACTACGAGGAGTTCGTCAAGGTCATGATGGCCAAGTGAGATCTGAACTTCCATCACAAACTACAATTAAAAATAGAAAAAATACTATTTTTAAAACAGGGCGGATAGGCTTGATCGGATTTCTGTGTTTTTTTTTTTCTGTTGGGGAAGTGCTTATTTGTTTGGTTGCTCATCTATCTGTTTTGCTCTTTGGATTGACTAGTTTTCGGTCTTCAGTAAATGCTCGTGTTTTTTGTCTCTTGTTTTCTTGTGTTTTGGGAAGTTAGAATCTTTAGCTGGTTTATTTCAGCTTTTCCCTGTCTCATGAACATAGAAGATTTCGAAAAAAAAATTGTTTTTTTTACTTTTATTGTTATTTTTTTTACTAGTGTTTAATTTGTTGATATGCAATTTGGAACTGACTCTATTTGAATTTTTCGGGTTGATCACTTTTACATTCTTTCTTCTCCCTTCTTTGGATGTTCACTAAGGCAACCCATATTATCAATAAGGTCTAATTTTTTTTCGGGTTGCTTCCGATGCTATCACTATTGAGCATTTCAGCATCTCTTTATGGTGGTTTTGCTACATACTGAGCATCTCTCTGATATAATTTTGTAACTGAATATAATATTAGGGTGGCTCAATCTCTTCTTTTTTCTCTACCTCCTTTGAATAAGGATTACATGTTCTTCTGTTCCGTTCCTTGACCTTGAAGTTGTACCTTCGTTTTCCCCCCAAGGATTCTGGAGTTCTCTACACTACTTTTACTTCTGAACTGATCGTGTTTATGTTATTAATCTGCTGAAAACTTTTCTACAAGTTAGTGTAACATTTTTGCGTGATGAGCTCTGAGAGAAAAATACACGAGAAAACCAAGTGTGGCCCAAATTCGCAAGGCCAGTGTGACAAGGAAGCCTGATTCTTCCGAAAAGATTTTAAATACAAAAATTCGAGCTGATTTTTTTGATCAGTTTCCATTGCTTATCTGAGCGCTTATCTTCGATGAAAGAAGATGGGCAAATTGTAACTTGATGCGAACTTATGCAGAAGGCGTAAACAAAGGAATGAAGGAAGGGGAAGAGAATTCGAGAAAGCAACAAATGGAAACATCTCCGGCAAAAGCCGGAAGAAGACTAGGTTTCGTGAATGTACCATCTTATGAAGTCGATCGGGAGTTATATTACGCAGTACTTCTATGAGTACTCATAATTGAAGTAAAATTATCGCAATAAGGAAGGTATACTACTCCTCTACTGTGGGATCACTACCCGTTGCCCAGTTAACTTTTGATGATGATGATGATGATAATGTATTTGGTTTGATTTGTTTTTATATGTAATGAATTGACTCACGAAAAATTTAGACGATACGAAAACGAAGTTAAGTACTAGTAATAGTTTATTTAATCAAGGCCTACAAGGCTCAACGTGGAGATTACATACTGAGAATTGCAGATTAAACCATCCTTTAAATCCATAGTTCTCATAGTAATTACTGATACTGAATAAAGATTAAATAACATAATTTAAGGAGACAATGCAAGACGGGAGGCAGCCAGTAATTCCAGTTATACAAGATTGGAAGCAAGTGAGTGACCCGGTTCCACTCGTCCCACATGCCGTCGCACATGAAATTAGCTTTTGTGCGCACCCTATCAGACATTGCCCTATTTGTGATTGCCCGTGGACTCGATGGGCTGCCTCCATGGCGCATACCAGAACAAGAAACGCGACAATGAGTCTCGATGACATTGAGGTCTGAATTAGGGTGAGTTGCTGTGTGTGGTGGTTTAAAATGAACAATGAAACATCTCAATTTATAGTGTGCACTTCTCTTAAAAAAATAAAAAGAAAAAGAATTGGTTTAGTATTTAGAAGTTTGTTGCTATCCCAATATGTCTATTTATAGCCAATTGTGTTCTTTATCTTTGTTTGTTTTTATGCTTTTGTTGCATGGGAAATGAGGGTTGAATTAGAAAGTGTTGTTTACATCGAAACTGAATTTGGATTGATATGTAACTATAGGGAAGCATGACAGAAGGTTTGTTCAGAATAATAGGCTTTTTTTTCATGTCAATTAAGCCTTTGAGACTAGTAGAGGTAATAGGCTTTTTTTTTCATGTCAATTAAGCCTTTAGACTAGTAGAGGTTTATCCATACGAGACACCTGAAATACTAGAGCGAATTATTTTCGTGTGGGACGGAAGAGTATAAGTTTAGCCAAACATCGTTAACATGATCAATAAACAAAGTGATCATTTCATAAACAAATGTATATTTTGCTTGTTTCCACAAAAATATATGAAGGCATAGAAGATTTCAAGGAAAAAGGAATCCATGTTCTTTTTGAATTTCACCTTTAAATATCTTCCCAAGAATCATCAAAGTTTCCCAGAGTGTACCTCTAGCAACTCCTTACAATGATGCACAAAACAAAACCTCTAAGGAAGACTTTCCAAAACTCAAAGACCAGTCTAATGCTTTAAACACATCTCAAACTCCTTTTATGTTTTCAGACGACTAACGAATTCCCAATCTTCTTAAAAATTATCGTAGACTCTAAACTTGAGAAACATTAAATGTTAGCATACTCTGTTTCCAACAGTTTGGTAGAGGGATTTAAGCTGCGTGTTCCATTTGTCTATTGCGGTGTACTTCTTCATTCCCTTTGACCTGCAAACATATTGTCCCGAATTTATTACATATGCTAAAAAGACACAGATAAGATTGATTTGGGAAAAAAAAGGAACAAAATGAATAAATAAATATTGAGGGGTTAGATGAATTTGCAAAAGTCAACCTGTCCCCGCGCTCTAAAAGCCGATTGACTTGATCAATATGCCCATCGATCCGATTGTCCAATATAAGTGACACCAACAACTCCTCCACATCTTTCTCTGGGACATTAAGCTCCTGCAAGTCACATTATTTCCCAATAAGATGATGGATCTTTAGGTTAGCTACCCACATCTACGTAAAAGCCTGCCTTGCTCTTGTATAAAAGCAATTAAAGTACACACAATTTCCCATTCATAGTCAACCATTAACTCTATGTTTACAAAATAGAAATTAGCAACATTGAAATAGGAGATGTTAACACAATTCACCTTTGATATGAAGGGTATTTGAATTCTTGTGTAAGGCTTAATAAGCTTAAGCAACACTTGAGTTCTCACATTCTTTAGAAGATCTTCTATGTAATTTCGAATGAATGGATCATCCATGATTGTCCTTCTGTTACTCTGCAACATTTTTTTACAGCATAATTCAGAACCAAAAATAAAATATGGAGGGTCAATTTAAGCAATATATAATACCTTAAGGATTTTTTCAAACTCCAAAATCTCATTTCTCTGATATGCTGCGATTAGGTTTGTCATTGCCAGAATCTCAGGGTCATTTTTGTAACTGCAAAGCAAATAAAAGCATTAGAGCTAAGATTCACATTCTATAGAGTTGAGAAAGCAAGAAAATGATGCAAAAACTCTTTACAGCAACTTACGGCTTTGCCTCTTGACCATCAAATGGGTTGACCTCTGATTCCATCAGCATATTAGCCAGGACCAAATACCTGACATAGGGACCACTCATTTTAAGTTCAAGTGGATCCAAAAGAGAAGCATATCCAAATATTATGTGTGTACACAAGAATATTAATATAATGATTTGTCTAGAAATAGAAACAACTATATGACTGTATAACTAATTCAGGTTCAACAGAAATTATCTCTATATAAAAGAGTGAAATCAAAGAAAGCAACTTAGGCACATTAACTTTGTTTTGATTTAAATAATATACAAGAACCATGTTTTTATGATCTACCACTGATATGAGTTAATAAATGTCAAGAGCATCAACCACCAATACACACTTAGCATGCTTGCATAGAATAATATAGCCACAGCAGATGTATACATAAACATACACGTACACCCCCCCACCCCCCACCCAAAAAAAAATTATATATTAATAAATACAATATACTAGTATAAGCAATCTAACAAGACATGAATAGACTATAGAGTGGAATCAAGAAATACTTTAAGCACTGGATGCGTCTCTGGTTTCCAGCTTCATCATAGTTCTTGAAAGCCTCAAAGAAATCCGTAGCCGCCTCAGCCCACTGTCTCTCTGCCATATGCATTTTCCCACCACATTCACGAATAATACCCATGATTCTCGGATGAGGTATAGCAGATTTGACAGTCAATGCCTTTTGATATAATTCCTGAAATAAATTCATCATGGAGTAACTCAATAGTTGCTAAGATTGAAGTATCAAGAAATCAAAATGTATATCAGTGTCTTCAGAAAATTAAATGCCAGTACTCAAACCCACCTTCAGTTTTTTGTTGTTTTTAGTCTCTGTGTACATTTGGATCTCAATTGCATACACTTCCAACAATTGTGTTCCTTTCTTCTGATCATCAGTACCATCTTCTTTTTGGCAAGATTTGTGGAGCTCTTTCAGTATCTGTTCAAGAAGAATGAAATGAGTGCACTCTTATCAAAACCTAAAACTGAAATGGGTTCCAAAACAATACCTTACTCATCCGCCCGTATTCTCCAATGTCAAACCAGATTTTGCACAACTTTAAATTTGTCTTGAACCATAATCTCTGAGAAGAAGACAACAGGTGAAACCTTTTCACAAATGACAAAAAAGAATCAGTAAAACTCATGAAATAGACCTATTCACCTCATTCTTTGCTTCCTCAAGAGCTTTCAAGGTGGTCTGATAAAACTCCTGCAGTAGATTAAAGTTTTGACCAGCAGACCCGGAAATAAAATCCATGATGTTGTTTATGCATTTCTCACTGTAGTTTCGAGTCACAGCGGATTTAATATAAGTCAACATATCTCTGTAAGCATCCATCATTTCTTTGTACTTCCCGAGCTTATAGTAAAGCTTAACAGTTTGTTTCAAAGCTTTAAATCCCCTGAGACAAGCAAAATTACGTGAAAAGGACAGTTATTCACTATTGATGCAAAACTCAAAGTACAAGTCATCATATATTATCTAGGACAGTTAGCTTGAACAATATTTATATTTCAACCTAAATTTCATTACACTATTATGTTCCCTGAAACCAAACAGATAATACATACCAGCTGTTCATTATTACATGTAACATGTTTTAGTATCATTGATAAATGAAATACACAATGATTCAGATAACTAAATGAACACATAAACTCAAGTAAATGAAGGTTGAAAGAAATGACCAGACAAGTAAACAATAAAAAATCCACAAAAAATGTAAAGATGACACGAGAATGAAACTTTAGGAAACATTGAACCAGAGTTATATTGCCTTCATTGATAAATCAATATTGCACAGCTTGACTTAGAAATTCCCTTTGGTTCGCTAAAAAGATTGGTTTAAGGAAAATTCAAAAATATTAAGGATAAGTGTTAAAAATACCCATATATAACATTAATTTATGGTGCACAATAAATACATATACTAAATGAAAAAACATGCATAAGTGTAATTTAGGAAATCCTTCACTCCTTGGTCTTGAATTATGAATATGTGTCCCAATTTGACAAAGATAAGTTGTTCATGGCCTTAAATAGATTACTTCATCGTGAAAACTGAAACTAAAAACAAGGGCACTCTTCTCCTTAACCACTGAAAATTGTTTCCATGTTTTCTGAATCCATTTTTTTTCCGTATTATATTGACACCCCAAACAATATAAAACAATATAAAACAAATAAAGCCCAGTTAAATCACCATTCAGCTTTGTCGGGTTCCATATTCACAACTTCAGCAAAACCTTCAAGTGCTGCTTCCGGGTCTGTTTCAATCAAGCCTACAAAAGAATACGTAGAATAACAGAACAGCAAAAAATCTCAAGCCTGGTGAACTGTGGTTAGAATTCCAACATACACATCCCATATCCCAAAAATTAATTAATTAATTCCACCAAGAAACTTTACACGATTGAAGTCTAGTGTCGGCCCAACTGCCCAAGTCTCCGCAAATCAAATTCCCAATTCGACACTTTCGTGCCCAAAAATTTTATCCATAAATTATCAACTATCCATCCAAAATCACAACTCAAAAACAAGCATCGTCGACTTTTTCAACAACAAAGTTCACATAAACATAGAATAATGAATAAAAATAAGGCAAATATACACTGAAAACAGGTGCAACTGTGCAAGACGTTCTTCAAACCGCTATTCAGGCAATAACTACAACACCAAAAAAAGGTTCGAATCAGAAAATCATCGCACCTTTAGAGTTGTAATACTGATTCTCAATATCAACATCCTGTTCCTCAGGCTCCTCATCCGAGTACTCGAATCCATAATCCTCCATATCAGCATCTTCATCGCGTCGTACAGTATAAATATTAGCACGTTATAAAATTGGGGATGGGGTTAGAAATACGATGAAAAAAAAACACTGAAATCAAAAGTTTCAAAAACAATAAAAGGAAAGGAAAAAATATTAGTAGGGAAAAAATATTAGTAGAGAGAGAAAGTCACCGGAACCCATGGCTTCGCAGTTCAAGATTTCAAAGAGCAAAGGAGACAGATAGAATTGAGATTTTGATGGAGAAGAACAAAAGAATAAAAAAAAAAAAAATTGGATTCTTTTAAATGGATTTCCGAAAGAATTGTGGAGCCTGTAAATGGGCTTTTGATGTCGTCGGTTAGGTTTTATATTGGGCCTAGCTTCATTAATGACCCAAATAATTAACGCACCTTCAATTTCACTAAACTACCCCTAAAATAATTCATTCATTTTTATTTATTAAATTTCATACATTAATTTATTTTGATATATTTTTTATATTAATGTAATTGTTTAATAAAAATTGTGACAGTAACTTGATTAACAAAATTTTGAACAATTTATTAAAAAAACTATTAAAAATATAAAATAAATATTTTATAATATTATTTAAATATATAAATTAAAAGGGGGTATGAAAGAAATATGAAGGTGTAAATATCATGATCTTTTACTTATATTATTTAAGTTATTATATATATTTGGGTTTACTCAAATTTAAGTAAATTCGATAACAAAATATGTTATACAAAAATAAAAGATTCATTAGTTATTTAATTATTAACAAATGTACTAGTCTATGATTCAATTATGACTGTTTTATTAAAAAGGAGCATTAATCAATTAATCATGCACGATCCTTGCCTGTTTGAAATTTCATCATTTACTCTTTGAATTGTTCTGTAACTTAAAACTGATTTGACCATCAAAGTGAGAATTGTACGTATCAATATTCATTAGATTCGTAATGACGAGTCAATTGCAAAACTTTGATCCAACAGCTAAATTGACTTTGATTATAAATATCAATACTGTACTAGCATATGCTCATATGGTTAGCTTTTACATCTTACTATGATTGTTGTTAGTACTTTAGCTTATGATTAGCTTTGACGAGAACGCGTGCGTAACCTAAATTTACATTCTAATCAATGATGGGTGGTTAGTGAGTTAACATCACAAATCAATGATTAAATGAGGTGTTATTATATGAATATTTCAATTGAGCACAGTACTCACACGAAACTCTTTACATTTGCGACAAAAAACGAGTGATTGATAATATTTTCCGACTAAATAAAACTTTTATACTCATCAAACTAGTGAATTAAAATTAACGCTTGTGTATGGCATAGTCGAATGGTAAAATTTGTGGTGATATGAGTGTAATTTATCGGCAACGCAAGTTCGAAACTTGTTTAGACAAATTTTTAATGAAATATTGTAGAGTTTATCTGTATTGGATTCCTCGATTTTACATCTGACTCTCACTCACTCGTGTAATACTCCTTATAAAATAAAATAAAATTAACTCATGTGTAGTACTACTACTCTCTCTCATTCAAATAAAATAAAACTAACTCATGCGTAGCACTACTATTTTCTATGATTCTTAACATTTTGCACATTTTTTTGTTTGATTCACAACACTGTCCACATTTATAATTTTTTATTTATTATAATTTTAACTTTTTAATATTTATTTATTTACATTAATATCATTGCTTTTTTAAGTTTACTTTTTTTTTATTTAACAAATAAAGCAACTACTCATTTTTCTCACAAAAGTTGTAAGATATTCCACAATACTTTATATATCCAAAAAATGAAATAAATATTATAAAACACATTTTTTTTGAGGTATTCCACAGTAGTTGAGAGTTGATACACCCAAAAAATAAATATTATAACTTTTTCACTTTAAAATATAATTTTATCGTTATTTTATCCACTTACTTTTTAATCTACACTCATAATTATTTTATTTTTAACTTAAAAATAAATTTTTATCCTTCATTTTTCAATCAAAAAGTAAAAAATTAACATTTTTTTTCACTTCCCAAAATACTATCTTTAGTGAACTATACATATCTTTAGATGAATTATTTTCTGTGCAAATTTTAAATACTCTATAGAGTACTCATTAATTTATTTGGAGAAACAACAGTAAAAGGATGGACAGATAAGATCTCAGCTGTCGCCGTCAGGCACGACGTATGGCCACCAACCTCCATGCATTCATTCTACTCATCAACATAACATATCGTATCATGCTCTCCGTTCGTACTGTCCGTCCCATCGCCATGTCCCTCCGTGTAAGCCACGCGCCATCACCCCCTTTCTGAAACCAACCCTTTTCACCACACTCACTCACTCCATCTCCAACCGAACCGAAATTTCTCAGAAGCTTCCGAAAATTAAAATTCTTAATTTTATAAAAATCAAATCTTTGATTGCTAAATCATTGAATCTTGGATTCTCTTGCATACCCTTTATGGTCCGAGTCTTTTTCTTTTTCCAAATACTTGCGATTTGTAGCTTCGATTCCCAGAATAAATTAATTCCAAGTATACCCTCTGCTTTTCACTTTTCTTGGATTCTTGTTGCCCGCAGGTGTGTGTTCAAATAAATGGGGTTTTTAGTTAATTAATTTGGTGGGTTTATTTATTTAATTTCAGTATTTTAGCTTCTGTGTATTCTTGGTTACAGTATTTGTCTATCTGTCACATTTATTGCTTGAAAGATTTTTCCAAATATTGATGATGGTGTCTAGTGTTAATGAAAATTTAAGACAAGTCTATTATTAGTGGTCTCTGAGTGTGCAATGTTTTTTCTATATTTCCATCTGCTAATGAAGTTCATGTATTTTCAAAGGGTGTGAAAATAGTAAAATTGCTGCACCCGATTAATAAGACTACGATTTACGGATCCCAGGTGAAAAATGAATCAGCCGAAGATTAAGCGCAAGATAGGGAAGTACGAGGTCGGAAGGACGATCGGGGAGGGAACGTTTGCCAAAGTGAAATTTGCTAGGAATTCCGAGAATGGACTGCCTGTGGCTATCAAGATACTTGACAAGGATAAGGTCCTCAAGAACAAAATGGCTGAACAGGTTAATAATTTCATTCTTATTTTTTCATAAAAAAAATGTGTGTAGTGATGATTGATGAATTTATGTAAAAATGACTTGTATATAGAAGAGGGTTCTTGAACATTTACTTTGGAATTATAGCTATGGTTTCTTTTGTATGATTTTGCAGATCAGACGGGAGATAGCCACAATGAAGTTAATAAAGCATCCATATGTCGTACAATTACACGAGGTATAATCATAATCCCAAAGGTTTAATGTTTACAGCAAGTACTCATCTTTCAAACTAATGGCTATATATATTCGTCAAGTGCTTCATTATCACGAGAAGCACCTCGGGCTCAACTGAATAAATTTCAAAATAGGCTTGAATTTCTGAAAATGTTGTCTTTTTTCAGGTGATGGCGAGCAAGACAAAGATATTTATCGTGTTGGAGTTCGTCACCGGGGGAGAGCTCTTTGACAAAATCGTAAGATGTTGTCATTGATAATTTGGCATCTCAAACTCACGTGCATGAGCCGTTTTTTTTAAAGTTAATTTATTAGCCATGGGTTCATTTGTCTGAAACGGAGACTTATCTGACTGTGAAGGTGAATACCGGACGAATGCAAGAACATGAGGCGAGAAAATATTTTCAGCAACTTATTAATGTTATTGATTATTGCCATAGCAGGGGAGTCTTCCATAGAGATCTAAAGGTAAGTGAACCTCAGCTTTTAAAATAGTCCGTCGTTTTTTTTCCTGCTATAATTATATTTACTCCGATTGCAGCCTGAAAACTTGCTTTTGGATGCTGCTGGAAACCTCAAAGTCTCGGATTTCGGATTAAGTGCTTTGTCCCAGCAAGTCAGGGTATATAAATCAAAGTTTTAAATTAAGTGTTCAGGATATTTTGCTCATCTTGCATTTTAAAATTATTCCATTTAGCCAATATATAACATTTATGAAATAAATTTGGCAGGATGATGGTTTATTGCATACCGCATGTGGTACTCCAAATTACGTTGCTCCTGAGGTATGTTGTCTAATTATGGTAGATATTTTATATCGATCAAAATACGTATATACATTTATTTGTGCATAGGTCCTCAATGATCGAGGCTATGACGGAGCCCCTGCAGACCTATGGTCCTGTGGAGTCATACTGTTTGTATTGCTCGCGGGTTACTTGCCCTTCGATGATTCCAATGTTATCAACCTATATAAAAAGGTGAGCATTTTGACCATTTCGTGCAAGTTTTTTTTTTTTTTTTTTTTTTTTTTTTTTAATTTTTAAAAAGCAGTAAGCTCACCGTTTCGAGTGTGTAATATGTCCAGATATCGTCTGCTGAATTCACTTGTCCCCCGTGGCTTTCCTTTGGAGCCATGAAGTTGATTACTCGAATCCTCAATCCAAATCCTCTGAAAGTGAGACTCTTTAAGTTCCAAGTTTTTTTTTCTCCTAATGATCCAATTCTTATATTCATTTATTTCAACCGCATAACTTCTGCATTTGTGTAGCGCATGACTATCCCCGAGATATTGGCGGACGAGTGGTTTAAGAAAGATTATAAATCACCAGTTTTCGAAGAGAAAGAGTATGCTAATTTGGATGACGTGGAAGCTGTTTTTAAAGACTCTGAGGCATGTATCTCAGTCATATGGACTAATCACTTTACTTTTTCGAAATATCTCATAGATTTTTTTTAACTACAGGAATATCACGTGACGGAGAAGAAGGAAGAACATCCAGCTGCAATGAATGCCTTTGAGTTAATTTCCATGTCAAAAGGTCTCAATCTCGGGAATCTATTTGGTGTTGAAGAGGTACGAAAATCCGTTTTTTATATAAATATGCAAATGTATTTCTGGCATTTTCTTTTACTCGTTGGAATGGTGACAGGGATACAAGAGGGAAACGAGGTTCACGTCTAAGTGCTCGCCCAATGAGATAATTAAGAAGATCGAACAAGCTGCGAAACCTCTAGGCTTCGGTGTTCAGAAGAAGAACTACAAGGTAATGATGATCTTTTTCTGCTTCATTCTCTTCTACAATTACAAAAACAAGTTGAGATTAACATAAGACCTTCTACCATTACAGAAATATTATGGTTTTTTGGAGAATACCCCAACTCAGGGGTGTTTTTGCAATTATCCCTGATAAAATTTGTTTTCTATCAATATTTTTTTTTTGCCAGATGAGACTTGAAAATTTAAAAGCAGGAAGAAAAGGCTGTCTTAATGTTGCTACCGAGGTAAGTGTGAATAACATTAAAATCGTCGATCAGTTTTGGACCAATAAATTTTGATGTAGTTATTTGCATAATAGCTAATGCGGGCTCGTTGCTTGAAAATCAGGTTTTTCAAGTTGGACCGTCGTTGCACATGGTAGAGGTTAGAAAAGCAAAGGGAGACACTTTGGAGTTCAACAAGGTACACTTTCTGTGAAAGGATTAATTACAAAAAACTAGCACTTTACTTTTGCCTACTTAATGGTTTAATTTGACATGCAGTTCTATAAGAACCTTTCGACCTGCCTCGAGGACGTGGTTTGGAAATCCGAAGAGGACATGCAATCAATGAAGTAGAGATCATGCAGCTAATGCTATAGCTGATAGTGAGCTGATTAGAACGGTGTATTGCCCGATATATTCTTTCGTTTGTTTTCCGGTTTCTCTCGTGGAACCCTTTCCCGCCAAGAGGGAAAGAATAAAGATATATGCTCGTGATTTGAGTCACTTTGCGACAACTGCGTGTTTCTTGGTATGAAAATCGGAGAAGTTTTAGACCTCTTTGGTGAATTCTTTTTTCTTCTTCTTGTTTGTTGTTGCCTTTAAAATATCAACTTATTACAATATACATGACCAAGATATGGTTTTCACTTTTCAAGAAACATAGTTATCCTTATGAGTGCTCAGTGTTCTAATCCTATGTTCCAGCTTCGCTTGAGGCGAACTCATCGGAGCTTGCTGCTGCTCGAGCTCCGCCAGAACCTCCACCATCGCCGGCCTGTTTTTCGGGTCCATGTCTAGACACCTCAGTGCGAGCACAGACAAGGCTTGGGCCCCTCTCTTCGAGTACTCGCCCCTTAATCTTGTGTCCATGACTCTCGAAAACTGCTTCACTACCAGAAACGGCACTGCCCAATCCACAAGCGTATCGCTGCAACCTCCGATAGCCTCGTCTCCCATCGCCTCTTTTCCCGTGATCAACTCCAAAAGCACGACCCCAAAACTGTACACGTCGCTCTTTGGAGAAAGGTGACCAGATGCAACGTATTCTGGGGCTGCGTAGCCCATCGTTCCCACCACTCTCGTCGAGACATGTGTCCCGTCGCCTATTGGGCCTCTCCTCGCGAGACCGAAATCAGCGAGCTTCGCTCGAGACCTCTGCCAGAGTCGTTAGTGTGTATGTGTCATTAGTATTGGCACGAGAAAAGAAAAAAGTCGAGTAACTAGTTTTTAACATACCGAGTCGAGTAAAATGTTGGCGGCTTTCAGGTCACGATAGATCACGTTGGCGTTTAGACTGTGTAGGAAAGAAAGCCCTCGTGCGATGTCGGTTGCTATCTGCATTCGGGTCGACCAGGACATTGGTTGTATTCCTTCTGTACAGAAAATTGCATTCCAAGTTCTCTCAAGGTCAGGAATCAGGATATACCTTTTCCTACTGATTTGTGCCTATGATACTTTTCGATAAATTACAAAAAATTCCCTGAGGTTTGCCTTATTTACAAAAAAAATGGGGTAACTCCAAAAAATATTACATTTTGCGACCCCAACTTTTCAAAATATTACAAATAGACCCCTGAAATTTCAAAACATTACAAATAACACCATATTTTTTGCCTTATTTACAAAAAAATGGGGTAACTTCAAATAAATATTACATTTTGCATGTTTACATAGTACAACTTTTGCCCCTCAACTTTTCAAAATAGTACAAATAGACCCCTGAACTTTTAAAACATTACAAATAACATCAATTTTTTTTGCCTTATGTACAAAAAACTCGGGTAAGTTAAAAAAATATTACATTTTGCATATTTAAATATTACAACTTACGCCCCTCAACTTTTCAGGGGTAACTCCAAAAAATATTACATTTTGCGACCCCAACTTTTCAAAATATTACAAATAGACCCCTGAAATTTCAAAACATTACAAATAACACCATATTTTTTGCCTTATTTACAAAAAAATGGGGTAACTTCAAATAAATATTACATTTTGCATGTTTACATAGTACAACTTTTGCCCCTCAACTTTTCAAAATAGTACAAATAGACCCCTGAACTTTTAAAACATTACAAATAACATCAATTTTTTTTGCCTTATGTACAAAAAACTCGGGTAAGTTAAAAAAATATTACATTTTGCATATTTAAATATTACAACTTACGCCCCTCAACTTTTCAAAATATTACAAATAGCCCCCTAACTTCACTTATTTTACAATTACAACTTAGACCTCTGAAATTGTAATACATTACAAATAACACCAACTTTTAAGCAAAGGAAAAAGAAAAACTTACTTTTGAAGAGGTGATTCTCCAAGCTACCTTTAGGCATGAACTCATACACAAGCATCCTGTTTTTAGGATCCGAGCAGTATCCGATTAGCTTCACCAGATTCTCGTGCTCGAGCTGACCCAAGTATCTAACCTCAGTCTGCGAATTAGATAAACGAGACCCGAGTTTGTTCACAAAAACACTTCGAAAAAAAAAAGAGACTGAAAGCGAATGGCTTTTTAACAAACGTACGAGCCATTCTCGGTGGCCTTGATTGGTTTCCGCTTTGATTTTCTTGACGGCCACGACAGTCCCACTCCCCGGTCTAGTAGAAGCTCGTGTGGGCTCGTGAATCCAGCCTTTGAAAACGAAGCCGAAACCTCCCTCGCCGATTAGATTTTCGTGCGAGAAGTTTTTAGTGGCGTGCTTGAGCTCGTTGAAGGTGAAGGACTTGAGGTTGCTCGGAACGGAGAGATTCTCGAGAGGGGGAACGAGGCCGTCGTTCAATGTGCCCGAATGCGTCGTGGGACTTCTCGGGGGATGCTTCACATTGCCAGGGGCTACTTTTGTACCTGGAAAAAAATCAAGAAAATGTTACCAAAACATTTCCCAAATTACATAATCAGGCAACAAAGCTAGAAAATCTAGTTATAAGATAAATGCAACAAAAAATAAAAATGAAAACTTTATGCCAAAACATTTCTCTCAAAATAGTACCACTCTCAGCAGGGGTTCCTAAGCAAGTACCCATATTCCAAAATTACCAATTTTTGCATTTCAAGATTCCCATTTCAATTCAGCAATATATACTGGAAATAAAGTCAACAGTCAAAGAAGATAAATAAAAATAACATTTTTTTTGTTGGATAAGAAATTAAGAATGCGAGGTAATAGTCGTGCTCCAATATTCTACAACTTCTTGTTGCGGTGTATGAAATTGGAATTCGGAAAATATAATATAATCAAATTGTTTTGGAAAATATCCAACAATAATATTCGGTCTTTAGGAGGCATTACAAAAAAAAAAATGAATGTTAGGCATAATCGAGTGATAAGACATGGTGATAAACATGTGATAATAAGAGTGTAATTAAAAGTTCCATTTTCAAGTGAGTCAATTTTTCCACTTGACCCCTCGATTGGTTGTTTGTCTGGGACACAATTATAGTCACCGCGGAGCCACCATATGCATGTGGGGACTTAATTTCCTTTGTTTATTTTACCAAATAAATAAATAAATAAATATTTATATAATACTTAGTTCCTCCTAAAATATGTGTGTATATATATATATAAATGTTATATATAAAATAATCTCTAATCTATAATCTCAGTTCTTTCTAAACGTAGTAGTTTTTTCTGTTTTTTCTGGCTCCGCTCTTTGCAAGTATTAGTAGTAATATTTGACTCGGCTGTGTATGAGAGTGTGACCGTGTAAAAGATTCCCGGTGAGGTTTGACTTAAAGAAGGAGTCTTGAATCTTGATTAACCATCGGATATTTTAATTAATAATTGTATTATTGCAGTTTGTTTCGTGCTGTCGCATGAGAAAAGAATTTCATTGGTCGGGGTGTGAAAATTTTGAATCTTTTAGAGATTGTAGAGCAACCTGAGGGTGGACCCCACATCAATATGTTCATTTACACAATAACAAAGTTGCCCAATAAAAAGGTAGGTGGAACCGTGGAAGCACAAACCCTAAGTTTTTGGTCTGAGGATTCTTGAGTAAAAGTCACGGGTAAGTTATTTTAATTGTCATGTATACAGTGTACTAGGAGTATTTTTTTTTTATTCTTTTAAAAAGAGAGTCAATGCTTTGCACAAATTGTACTAACAATTAAGTCTCCTAATTAAATTATGTATTTTTTTATCACTTCACTTCCATAACAATTACAATTATTGATATGAATTAGTTTTATATTGGTGTATTATATTAGTATACTGTATATGTTATATGTATATACTATATTGCATTTTTTTATTTTATAAATAGGAGGATAAATTTCACCACACTCGATTGGAGGTCCATCGATCGAGTATGATATAAATCGAAAAATGTGTTCGAGTAGTAAAGATCTGTTCGAGCTCACCCTAGGATAAATTTTATTATATTTCAATAAAAAATTATCTTACTCGAGATTCAAATCATGTGTCGTCGGAAAATTACACTTACATCATTACAGGTCTATGCTTCGGGCTACTATAATGCATCTTCACACATGATTGTATCATTCATTGCATGTTGTATTATGGATATTAATTTAATAATGGATTCATTATTGCCACTTTATTACATAGTTTCGTATTAATAATTCAATATTGACATAAGTAGTATTTAATTGTCATAAAAAATACACCACAAAATATAATCGAACAAAATAATTATATTCTATGAATAAAAAAATCTAACATAAAGTCAAACTTGATTACGAATAGAAAAATTCAGAGATATGAAATTTTCACATGAGATCAGGGCAATTTCTATCGTGGAACTATGTGTACGGAGTATTGTACACATAGTACTAAATATAAATATAAATATAAATATAAATTTATTTGTTTATTTGACTTTTTTTTCTATATCTCTTTTCCTTATTTTTCTCTTGAATATTTTTCTGGCGTAATATAAAAATTAATTAATTTATTTAATTTATTTGTTTGCATATTATTTTTTTTGTAATATAAAAATTAATTAATTAATTCAATTTATTTGTTTGCGTAATATTTTTTTTGTCGCGTAATAAAAAAATTATTTTTTCAATAATATAAAAATAATTTATTTTTCAATTTTTTTTTATTACGTAATATAAGAATTATTTTTCATATTTTTTTAATGTTGAAAATTAAACTATAATGAAGATCTTATATACGATAAATGAAGATTGTTGTATAAGTTGATAAAAATTTGATTGTTGTATTAGTTTTTTTTTCTAATATTTTTTATGCGTATTATTTTCACGTTGAAAATTGTAAGATAATGAAGATTTGATTTATGCTGAATGAAGATTCAGTCCTTACGTGATGAATATTTGATTTTATTGAATAAATATAAAATTATTAATATAGATTTAATGTAAAATGATGTTGAAAATTGTAAGATAATGAAGATTTGATTTATGTTGAATGAATATTCATTTTTTATGTGATGAATATTTGATTTTATTGAATAAATATAAGATAATTGATATAGATTTAATGTAAAATGATGAAAATGCAATTTAGTAAATAAAGATTAATTTATTAATGTGATGTATATTTGATTTTATAATGAATATTAATAATATTAATATAAAATAAATAAATGATTTTTTATTAGATAGAGATTAAATAAGCATTTTAAATTTATATTTTTGTATGAATAAAGTTTATTTTATTAGTATTTTTTATTTACTATTAAAAGAATTTAACGCTAAATTAAATTTGAATTTGAATTTTTATTATTAAATGGGCTGTATGTACCATGTATTGTACACCTAGTTGCACGGTAGAGATACTCTGAGATCAGAGTTAACCAAAATAAATAAATCTCTATTTTAATTTATTTATTTTAATTTTTTGCAGATGTTTGATTTTTAATCCTTAACTACGACAATCATTCGATAAACTAGTTTATTTAAAAAAATAATACAAATATTGCTAATTTTAAAAGAACAATTTAGGGAGAAGTCGAACAATTTAGGGAGAAAGGTAAAATAGTTTATACTATTAAATTTTATTTAACTTATTTTTTCATAATTTTTGTATATTTTTTAGGGAGTTGCTATTTGCACCCCCAAAAGTTATAAGTACATCAACTTAATTTTATTTACAATAATGCCATTTAGTTAAAAGACAATTATAACCTTACTAATCTATGTATACACCCTTTTATTTATTTTTTTACTTGCGCAAACAACTTTTTTTTTATAACTTTATATTTTGCGCACATTTTTTTATATATCTTCTTTTCATCTTGGTTATACACACATTAGTTTTAGTTTAAGTTTAAGTTATGTCTAATTAATTTTTTAGTTTAAAAATATTAAAATATCCAAATTCAAAAGTATTTTATTGAAATATAAATTGTAAAAATTTAAAGTTTATTCTTTTATTTTTTTTGTCATTTTATTAATGGATTTTTTTTTCTCAAGTTCAAATTTTTTTCACTTTTATTTTTTATTTTTATTGTGTTTTTTTATTATGATTTTTTCAATTTGTTTTTATGATATTTTTTTATTATAAATTTTTCCAACTAATTTTGATGTGTGTTTTTTTTTATCTTTTTATTGTCTTTTTATTAATAATTATTTTTATTCTAAAATAAGAGATTTGTTTCATTTTTTTAATGTTTTTCAATTTTTATTTTTATTATTCGCGAATTTGTTTGATTTTTTATAACACTTTATTTTTTTATAGTAGATTTTTATTTTATTTTGTAAAAAAGTAACGTATTTTTGTTTTTTTAATATAGGGGTATATTAGGTAGATCGATAGGTGTACTAAGTAAAAACTATAAAATTTACTATATTTTATATAGAGGTGTATTAAGTAAAGCGGTGTACTTATAAAAAAGAGGGGTGCGAATAGCAACACCCTATTTTTTATTATATGTATTTAACGGACAAAAAAATCAAACATTGACCACATGTACCTATAATTAGAGTTGTCAAAATGTCGGGCCGGGCCGGCTGGCCCGGCCCGAATTTCTGATGGCCTGGAATTCCCAGGCCCAGCCCGGCCCTGAATGGGCCTTCGGGCTATCGGGCTTTTCTGGCCCGTCAATTTAAATAATAAAAAATTTTAATTTAAATTTAAAATTGTAAATTATTCTAATTAATTAAAGAAACATAATAAATGATAAATTTCCATTTAAAAAAAATATTTTAATTAAATTAAAGTATATAAATTAATTTGAAATAATAATTTAATATATTTTTATATTTAAAAATAATATTTATATACTAAAATTATAGTTAAATTAATAAATACTAGTACCACTGCCCGTGCGATTCACGTGGTTTTTTTCTCGCATTGTTACCGACTATTTGATATTGAGTGCTGGAACGGTCGTTTCGACAGTCGAGGTTGCGCGACAGTCAATTTAACACTCGACAGTCGGCACTTACCTACGGTTTTCCACAATAGATATTTTCAGTCGGTGTTTGCCAGTTTTTTTTGTAGTGTTGGTGATGTATAAATTTTATCTGCTCGTATTTTTTTAAATTAGTGCTTATGAAATAATTTATAAATTTATGAAAATTAGTGGATATGAAATAACCTATAAATTTTATCTGCAGTGTATTCCACCGAAAGTTTATTAATGAACTAAGAATTTATTTTATTTAATAATCGAACATCCACTTAAACTTGTAAACTCATATTTATATTATTATTAATTTTTATCTCAAACATTTAATTTTTATTAAAATTGAAAGGTTATAAATGTTTCAATTAAACTTTAGTATGTAAAAATTATGATTTTTTTTAAGAAAATCAAAAGATTAAATATATTCTTATTGTAAAAGCACATAAAACCTTTTTGAAATTTGATACATATGAAATAATTTATTTAATTAATCTAAAAAAAATTGCACATTTAATAATTTATTCACCTTCGTACATACAATTGTAAATGTACTAAATTAATCATTGTTTCTTGAAATTGTAGTATTTGATAATAGACTACTCAATCCAAATTTGTTTTACATTAATCATTATTATATCATAAATAAAAAATATATATTAAAATTCAATAGTTTTCTCCATTTCAAATCAAAGCATTATAGTCACAAAAAAAAAATAGATGAATTAAAAGATATTTAGATGAGCTTATTTAAAATAACTTATAAGATGTTAATATAATTGTTAAAAGACATAACTGTTATCCCATTTGAAAAATAATTGTGAAAGGAAAAAAATTTGAATCACTCTAAATAAGTGAACTAAATTGATCAATATATCTTAAAATTGTATTTCACAATCGATTATATTAATAATTATTATCTCATAAATTAAATATTTACTTCGTCCCAAACATTTTTTTGTAAAATACAGAGAAAAAATGTCTAAATCTCGAACACAAAGGGAGTATTTAATAAAATTCAATAGTTATCTTATTTTAAATTAAAACCTTATGTCGAAAAAAAGAGAAATAAAAATATAATAAATTAAATGCACTATCATTGTAAATTATAAAATACTTCTTTTTAAATTACATTAACGGGTTAAAAATATATTGTTGGATAATTGTTTACAATTTTGAAATACTTAAGTTAATTAATAAAATTATATTATTTTATAATTGTTTTGTTCTTGAAATTGTTTCTCAATAATAAATTTCAGGTTTTGGTCTTAAAAAATACTCTTTATGTCCCACATTAATGGTCACATTTTGTTATTTATGAAAGAAGCGTGATCATTGTTTTGAGACAATAGCTACAATAGCTACAATTGCTACAATAGCTACATGCACAAAGTATCAGAAAGTTATTCAAAACAAAATTGTAATCACATAATGAAAAAAAATCATAAGAGATGTTACACAAATTTGATTAGACTATATAAATAGGATAAAAATCGTAAGATAGTTATAAATAACAATATAATAGAAAAAAATAAAACATTAAAATAATGGAAATCATACTATTAAAATAATAAGAAACTCTGCAAAAATAAATTCCTTAATAGAGAAGCTCGTGAAATAATTGGACATTTCTATGGTTTTTTATCAACTACATATATAAAGATAGACACATATACATATAGGCTATAGCATATTGCACACATTATTATTTTTACACCACACACATAAATACACACACACGCACATGTTATGGGATACGTGATTGCTTACTGAAAGTTCCCAAGTAGAAGTCTTTGTTTCCAGCGACTTGACCGATTCGTGCTTGCCACCTGCCGTGCTGATGATGCTCGCAGAATGAGAATTACATGATATCATACTATGAGTGAGTTTGGAATAATAATTAAAATGATATTATGAATATGATGATGGATCGATCTATATATTGATCACCTTAATCGTTACACCACGATACATGGATGCACCCCTGGAAAAGTCGCCGCCCTTCGATCCGGCGTCGTTTGGGGTAAGCTTCCTCGATCCCATCGCTTCAGCGAGCCCGAGAAGCCGCTGGTGGAGGACTCCCTGGAGTGGCGACCGACGGAAGGATGAGTGCGGAGGGGATCCCATCAGGCTGCCCGTCACCGGCGTCGAGTGAAACCGATAAAAGCAAACATTCATTTGAAACATATATTTAGGTTAAGGGAAGAGGACGGAGGAAAGGGTCATACGATCAATTTAAAATCTGGATGGAAGAAAGGGCGAGAGAATAGGCTGAAGAAGAAACCAGACGACTGCTTCTCTCGTATAATAGGGATTTGAGAAGAAAGACGAATTAATTGTTGATAGTAGTAATTACTACTACAAAAAATAAATAAATGTAAATAAGCTAATTATGAAAATATAAATAAACTAATTATGAAATTTTATATAATTACCATGAGAAACTATTTAAATTAAATTTATAATTATTTTTATTATTTTTATTTATAATTTATAGTGTGAACACAACATTATTGATGTTTTTTTATTGGTCCACGTGGAATGGAGAGATCCAGAAATTATATATGTATAGATTATGATTTTAAATTGTTTATTCAAATAAATATGTAAAAATATTAAGTTTTATTATTATTTTTAATTAAAAAAATATTTTAAAAAATTATAAAAATTTTGGTGGGCCAGGTCAAAAATGGGGCAAGCTCGGCCCAAGCCCATCAACCCATCGGACTTGTCGGGTTGGGCCAAAAAAGCCCGACTCTTTTTTTGGGCCTCTATAATTGAGGCCCAAGCTTGTCTGAGTTCGGGCCGGTCGGGCCGGCCCAATGGGCCGGGCCAGTTTTTGACAGCTCTACCTATAATGGACATATGAGTATTATTTGAATACTCCATAAATTTTTGCTTTACAATTCAATCTTTATTTTTTTATGTTTTTTTATTAATTAGTGTACAGGTATTTTAAGAATATAATTATTGTTAGTTGTAATAATATCTCATATTATTAATAATAATAATAAATAACTAAATTAATAAAAGTGAAATAATATTAATTAAAGTGTTCTTGTTAATAATTAAGATAAATTAGGTTATTTAATTCTAACTAAATTTTAAAAATTTCCATTTATAAAAAATCACCAATTTTAAAATGCATTAAGTGTAAATAGAAGCACATAATATTATTATGAGAGTTGACTTATAAAAGTGTAAATATTTCCACGCAATTCCAATCTCCACTTTACGACATAAGAGGGCCTAGGGCCCAATACAATGTAAAGAAACTAAACTATGGGCCTAAAACGAAGTCCAGTATTTGGGCCTATGAAATACTGCAAGCTGAATACGTTGATAAACCTCCGAGTGTAGTTTTGTAACAACATACAGTATAAAATGTATAAAATTTTGATATCCACTAATATCAACTACTCAAAAATTAAATTCACTAGTAACTTTTTCAGTCTATTTCAGTTCGAATTCATTCATTTCAGTTCAATTCAAATTCAAAGCGTAACAATCCATTTCAGTTCGATTTCTCTGGTGTTCGATATCTTGACATGATTCATTCAGCCAGGTCATAGTGTCAATCTTTTATATTCATGTTGTAAAAAGAGGCTAATTAATGAGTACTCAATTAGAAAGAGCCGCCCTATGAGTGCTCAGTATTCTAACCCTAAGCTCCACCTCAGCTCGCTGCTGCTGCTCGAGCTCCGCCAGCACCTCCTCCATCGTCGGCCTACTTCTCGGGTCCACGTCGAGACACCTCAGCGCTAGCAACGACACTGCTTGAGCCCACTTCTTAGAGTACTCGCCCCTCAACCTCATGTCCATCACTCTCAAAAACTGCTGCTTTTTCCCTCTAATAAACGGCTTGGCCCAATCCACAAGAAAGCCCGTGGGCCCACCTATGCTCTCGTCGCCCATCGCTCGTCTTCCCGACATCAGTTCCAACAACACGACCCCGAAACTATACACGTCGCTCTTCGGAGTCAAGTGACCTGAAGACACGTATTCGGGGGCAGCATAACCCCTCGTCCCCACCACTCTCGTCGAGACATGTGTCCCGTCGCCTATCGGGCCTTCCCTCGCCAGCCCGAAATCCGCAAGCTTCGCGCGAGACTTCTGTCGGGGTTTATAAAGTAAGGGTAAAATTGTATTTTAAAGTGAAAAGGTAGGAATGCTTATTTCCTTTTTTTGAAGTGTATCAACTATACCGAGTCAATCAGAACGTTGGAAGCCTTTAAGTCACGGTAGATTACGTTGGCATTTAGGCTATGTAAGAAAGACAATCCCCGGGCAATGTCCGTCGCTATCTGCATTCGGGTTGACCACGACATCGGCTGCACTTCCTCTGTACACGAAATCGCAACAAGGTCAATGAAAGATACTATTTAAAAACAGATTAATCTATTTAATTTAAAAAACAGAACTACTTACTTCTGAAGAGGTGATTCTCCAAGCTACCTTTGGACATGAACTCATACACAAGCATCCTGTTTTTAGGCTCCGAGCAGTATCCGACTAGCTTCACCAAATTCTCGTGCCGAAGCTGCCCCAAGTATCTGACCTCGGTCTGCAAATCAGATATAAATGCCAAGTTGTCTAACTTTTGTAACAGTTATTTAAATCAGTTGAAAAAACAGTTACGACATAGAATGAAATTAATTACGTACGAGCCATTCTCGGTAACCTTGCATCGATTGCGACTTGACTTTTTTGACTGCGACAACTGTCCCACTTCCCGTTCGGTTAGAAGAAGGCAAAGTGCAGTCGTTTATCCAGCCTTTGAAGACGAAGCCGAAGCCTCCCTCTCCGATGAGGTTGTCGAGGGAAAAGCCTTTGGTGGCGTGTTTAAGCTCGTGGAACGTGAACGATTTTAGGTCGGTCGAGACAGAGAGGTTCTCGAGTGGGGGCAAGAGGCCGTCGCTCGAATGAGTCGACGACGACGTGGGAATACTTGGGACCTGCTTCGGAGCTACTTTTGTACCTGAAAACAAATGATCGAGTAAGATAAATATGATTACAAAATTCCAAAAATAAAAAATCGTACCAATTAATGCATTTACCAAAATCAGAAGAAGAACTCTCTGCAGTGGTTCCTAAGCAAATACCCATTTATCCAAACAAGCCCTTTTCACCAATTTTCAATTCCGCACAAGAACACTGAATTTCAATAAATATTGGCCTGCACTCCAATAAGTGAACACAAATACGGAGTACTACTCTATACTCTCAAAAGTCAATCGCATATTAGGCATTTAATATTTATATTAATGAATGAGTATATTTTTCAATAATTATGCACTCATTTTACGAGTATACATAACAAAATGTAGGGTGAAACGGTGAAAGACATGTGATCTCTAATTTATTTTATTTTAATTGTGCATGTGATAAATGCGAGAAAAAAAAACTTGTACTGTACAAGTGTACAATAATTTGCCCCTCGTCTCTTTTACTCACAAAAATGTTCTCCAACACATACACCACCTATAACCTATAGATTCCACCCTTTTTTCAAATACAGTATTTTAATTAATCATTCCTCCCGAAGGGTGACAAAAAAATTGAGAAAATCTGTCAAAATATTGTACTCCTACATGATAAATTGAGAAAATGTTTTTAATTTTTAATTTAGTATTTATATTTTAAATTTGTCAAAAGAAATTATTATTTCAACAAAAAATAAAAGAGAACACTATGGGATAATATTGATTAATCAATTTTTTAATAAAAAACAGTGTTTCTAATGTAATTATAACATTGTTTATTGAAAAATGTTAATGTATTAATCTCATAAATATATTCATATTTTTTTTTCTTTCACATATATCTTCAAACTATAAATTTTAAAATAATTATACTCACTTTTCACTTTAAAATACAATAATATTTTAAATTTGTTATTTAATTTTTATTTTTAAGTAATGCACTTTATCAATTAAAATCATGATAAATAAAAGTTGTAAAGTAGGTGAAATCATGATAAATTAAAACTCCTACTTTTTTGTGGTCTTATATTTAATTAGGAATATTTATTATATGTTGATTATTATTATACTTATTGGTTATTAGTTATTACTAGTAATTAGTAAACAAAGAAAGGTCAATGCTTCGCACAAATTAATTATACCCACTCTCTTAATTAAATTATGCATTTTTATCGTTTGGCATGTGATTGTGTGACAATACATGTATCATTACACATGTGTGTACAATATATGTGTACAATTCATCATATACAAAACCCAATTATTTATAAATATTCATTAAAATATTTATCATAAAAATAAATACTTACGCCTATTACCATTGAAAAATATTAGCATAACTTACAAAACACAAACATACTCCCTCGGAGGTCTCGGTAAAGATGTAATACTTCCTTTGTAATTTACAAAGAAAGTATTGCATCTTTATTGGGAGGGATAGAGTAAAAATTAAATATTCATTCATCAATATTAAAATTATCATTACATGACAAACAAATAAATCATTATTTATAATACAATTATCACTTATCTTCATTAATCAATAATATAATTATTAGTACAATTAATATTAAGTATACAATACATTTTATACCTAATTGTACGATGTAAATTGTCATTTTGTGATGTATTTTATCGTCACCGTTGCATCATCTTTACGTGTGCAAATTGCAAAATCAACATATCATGCACTAGTCACATTGATGTAATCCGTGTGATCAATTTTATTGGAGATAATTTAATTCATTAGTATAATTTAATAATTAAATTACGTGTCACGTTGATGCAATATTACTATTATTGTGATTAAATTTATTGGACATAATTTCTTGAATTTAATAATTAAATTACGTGGTCATGCACGTCTAACTTGCTAATTTTAAACTAGTTTAATTATATGTTTAATAAGCCATCTCCAACCGATAAACTAAAACTTAAACTCAAAATAAGTTTAAATTTAAATTTACAGTAATTTGACTCCAATCGAAAAACTAATATTCAAACTTAAAAAAATATTCTTTAAATATTCTTTTTTATACAATTATTTATATTATTTTTATAAATAACTAACATCTTTATAAATTTACGGTTGAACCCCGTAACTTTTGATATTAAAATTTTTTAATAAATATTATTTTCAATTTACTTCCTTATTGATCAATTTTGTTGTTGTGATTCATAATTTATTTATTTTTGTAATTCGTAACATTTTATTTTAAGTATCTTATTTTTATTTTAATGTTATTTTATTTTTAATATCAATTAAATATTAAATATTTAATTATATTTTTGTAATATTTATTTTTTTGTGAAGTAATTTATTTTAATTATTAATGATATGATTATTTAAAAACATTGCGTTAAAGAAAATATTAAATAAGAAACAAAAAAGATTAATAGGTCATTTTTATTAATTTGGTAAAAAAAAGGATTATTTTATAAATAATGAACCGTTTTTGGTTTGAGTTTACGGTAGACGCAAATTTAAGTATTTTTTAGGTGGGTCTCACCATAAAACCTATAATAAGTTTATGTTTTAATATCGGTTGTAGAATCTCTCCTACTCCAAAATAAGTTTTTGGTATATGTTGGAGATGCTCTAAGCAAAAATAAAAGCACAATATATGAGAATTGTTTGTCAAGTACTCCGTAGTTATTTGGCATAGTGCTGTGTTACGGACTTCTAGTCGATGGCGTGGGAAGCATTTGATATCCTAGCGCTTATCGTGGACTCCTCGCGGCTCTGATATACTATATTTGGATCGAGAGGAACAAGAGGATCTTTAAAGCCCGTTCAGTGTCGTCTGGAGTAGTGGTTTCTCAGGCGATTACTATTATACAGGAGATGATTCGATTGTTACGTCTTCCAGACTCTCTTCAGGCTCATGCACTGAAGAGAGTATGACATATAGTCTGGTGATTGTGGTTGTGTATTTTTTTTAGTATTTTATGTGTAGTTGGGCCGATTGAAGAGCTAGTCTGTTAGTTCGGTGTTGCGGTAGGAGTTTTCATCTTCTACGCACGCGCGGTTGTGTATTATGTTATGTGATTAACCTTTAAAAAAAATAAAAAAAATAGTTATCAAAGTGTAATAAAAAAAATAGTTATCAAAGTGTAAATGTAGATATCTTCGCCTAATTAAAATTTCAATCCCCACTTTACAACATAAAAGGGCCTAGGCCCAATACAATATAAATAAACTAAAACATGGGCCTAAAACGAAGTGTGGTATTTGGGCCTATGAAATTCGAATAGCTGGGCCAAGCTGAATATGCTGAGAGACCTCTGAGTGTAGTTTTTGACATTTTGTAACTAACTTCTCTCTGTGGGAAGAAAGCTAAATCGATTTACATTTATCAACTAGCTACTCCTCTCGTAGCTTTTACGGAGAATAGAGAACACAAGAAATAAATCAAGACAAAAATAAAAACACACGGAAAAAACGAAATTACAGTGTTACGATTTTGGCCCCGCTTGGCGGGTGTTGCACTTTCGTAATGTACACTGTATTATTAATCACACACAAAATGGTCAAGTGGATAAATTTTGTCTAGCTTACTTACATAGCCGAACACCTAAATTTAGACACATCGTTAATGTTGTTGTTTTATACTCGTTATGTCTCATGATAGTTGTCATACTGCATTTGTAAATTACAAAACTGCACTGTCAAGCATAAAAGAGCCTAATGAAAGAAGTCAAGAAACATAGTTATCCTTATGAGTGCTTAGTGTTCTAATCCTATGTTCCAGCTTCGCTTGAGGCGAACTCATCGGAGCTTGCTGCTGCTCGAGCTCCGCCAAAACCTCCGCCATCGTCGGCCTATTTCTCGGGTCCATGTCGATGCACCTCAGAGCAAGCAAAGACACTGCTTGGGCCCCTCTCTTCGAGTACTCGCCCCTCAACCTAGTGTCCATCACTCTCGAAAACTGCTGCTTCTTCCCTTGAAGAAACGGCTTGGCCCAATCCACAAGTAAGCCCGAGGGCCCACCTATGCTCTCGTCTCCCATCGCTCGTCTCCCTGAGATCAGTTCCAAAAGCACGACCCCATAACTGTACACGTCGCTCTTCGGAGTCAAATGACCCGAAGACACGTATTCGGGGGCAGCATAACCCCTCGTCCCCACGATTCTCGTCGAGACATGTGTCCCGTCGCCTATCGGGCCTTCCCTCGCGAGCCCGAAATCCGCAAGCTTCGCGCGAGACTTCTGCAGAGTTCTGAGTATTAGGAAGGAAGATCGAGCATAAATAAATATCTAATTAAGAACATACATTATATACATACCGAGTCAATCAGAACGTTGGAAGCCTTCAAGTCACGGTAGATTACGTTGGCATTTAGGCTATGTAAGAAAGACAATCCCCGTGCAATGTCCGTCGCTATCTGCATTCGAGTCGACCAGGACATCGGCTGCACTTCCTCTGTACACGAAATCGCAACAATGTCAATGAAAGATGCTATTTAAAAACAGATTAATCTATTTAATTTAAAAACAGAACTACGTACTTACTTCTGAAGAGGTGATTCTCCAAGCTACCTTTGGGCATGAACTCATACACAAGCATCCTGTTTTTAGGTTCCGAGCAGTATCCGACTAGCTTCACCAAATTCTCGTGCCGAAGCTGCCCTAAGTATCTGACCTCGGTCTGCGAATCATCAGATTAACAGAATCAGATATAAATGTCAAGTTGTCCAACTTCTCTATAATGAAATTACGTACGAGCCATTCTCGGTGGCCTTGCATCGATTGCGCCTTGACTTTTTTGACTGCGACAACCGTTCCGCTTCCCGTCCGGCTAGAAGAAGACAGAGTGCAGTCGCTTATCCAGCCTTTGAAGACGAAGCCGAAGCCTCCTTCGCCGATGAGATTGTCGGAGGAGAAGCCTTTGGTGGCGTGTTTGAGCTCGTGATAGCCGAACGACTTGAGGTCGCTCGAGACAGAGAGGTTCTCGAGTGGGCCCACGAGGCCGTCGCTCAAGGTACCCGAATGCGTGGGACTTCTTGGGGGCTGCTTATTGGGAGATACTTTTGTGCCTGAAAAATATCAAATGAGTAAAAATTAATGCAATAGAATCAAGAAATTAATGCAAATCAAAATAATCTGAAAATGTACCAAAAAGAGAAGGAGGAGTCTGATCAGGAGTTCCTAAGCAAATACCCATCTCCAAACTCCAAACTCCAAACTCACAATTTCAAGAGACCAATTTCTTTGTTTGTAGTATTCAACAAACCAATTAATATTATAGATGCTGGGTGGTCTACAGTCAAAAAAGAGAACACACTAAATAGTATACTGTTGGATAGAACACGACGCAATCGTGCTTCAAAAAAATTACTTTACTATTCCCGATCATACTTTTATTAAACAATGTCACGCAAATTATTGGAGAAACCCATTAATATAAATGTCAGGTTGTCTAACTTCTGCAGAGTTTTTAAATAATGTAGCTTCTAACATATTATCAGAGCGTTAGTGTAACGCTATGTTCTTGAATTCGACTCTAGTCAGATGCGACTACTCCACCTTAATTAATCATCCAATTGTTGGGTCTTTTCAAAGAAGCTGAAATCCACCAACAAGTGAAAAGAGTATTGAAGCTTGAAGAAGAGTTTGAATTGTTGAAATTGTCTCATCCCAAAGAGATTGAAATCACAAGTGAAGGAATTATTGAAAAATATATTTAAATTGACTTACTAATAATGTTAACTTCTAGTTTTTAAGTAAAATTATATTTTTATATTTTATTTATTTTCAGCAAATTACATCTTTTTTAGTTTTTATGTCATAACAATATCTCACTACACCACGAGATGATGCGATTTTTAACGGGCTATCGAAGCTTAATTTAGTCTAACGTTAAGGTCTTCGACTTCCACCAAAACAATTAATTTAATTTTTTTGTCCCCCTTCCACAAGAACGGGAATTAAAATATTAGGAAACGAGGGTGGAAATTGGAATGTATGTATGTGCATGTGTTGGAGGCTTGGAGCTCATTCTTGTGACACTCTAAAAGATTCGTAGATGAGATGCGACAATAATCAAAAATAAATTTGCATAAAAATAAAATTTTAATGTATTTATACCAATGTTCAAAATAAATAAAATTATTTACGTTTAATATAAATAACATGATGTTATTTCAACACAAATGATCAACAACCGCAGGTCAGCCGAGTCAGCTCTAATCCAGTTGAATCAATCGAGTCGACTCGTCCACATAGATTAATCGAGCGCAAATGGTGCGATACGATTTTGAACCGAGTGCGACACTCTAGAATATTGTGAATACCAGAATTATGGCTGAACTCATCTTACTTATTTTAATGCACTCGTATCATTTCAAATCATGATAAAGTAATCTTTAAAGTAGCTGCAATCATAAAATTATTTGATTACTATTATTATTATTATAACAGTCCTACTTTTTACACAAAGAAAGGTCAATGCTTTGCACAAATTACACAGTGTCTCCTGATTAAAGTATGCATTTTTTTTTTCACTTTACGATTGGACCAATCACAACTCAACACGAAATTGTGTGAAATATATTTTATTTTGTGACGTAGTATTTGATGTCATCTTTACATCATCTATACGTATGAACATTTTTTTAGTTACTCCCATGTAAAAAAAACCCAAAATTATTTTGTTTCATATATAAATAATTATTTATATTAATTTATTTTAATGTAAACGTTTGTAGTGCTAAATATATTCTTCTATATATATATATATATATATATATATATATATATATATATATATATATATATATATATATATATATATATATATATATATATATATATATATATATATATATATATATTTTATTATTATTATTTTTTATATAAAAAACAAATTTAAAATATTTTACGTTAAAACATGGAGTATCAAATATTTTATAATTATATTAAAAAAATTAAAAAAATTGATATATAATAATAAAGTAATGTTTTATATATTAATCATATAATTTTATTATATAAAAATATATATTAAATTTGGTAATTCTGCCCATGGCAGAATTTGCCTAATCAAAATTATAATTTTTAAAAAACTTGTAATAAGAGTAATATTTAATTTTTTTGTATAGCAGAAATTTAATACTTACTCGAGTTTGAACTTTGGAACTTATAGTACTCAATTCAAGTGCTCAATTACTCGAGTTTGAACTTTGGAATTTATAGTACTCAATTCAAGTGCTCAACTAATTGAGCTAACAATCCTTAACTAAAAATTATTATTATTAAAAATTCAATTGAGCTTATTTTAATTCATTTCAATCAGAATTAGTTTAAAAGAACACGATCTTAGTTACCTTTCAATGTCTCCTAGTATACTAATAAGTAATAATGTAGTACGTATTCTCTTTTAAATATCTAAAGAATAATGTATTTTATGTGTAAAGTAAATTTATATTGTCAATTTTAAACATAATTATTCAAATAGTTAGAAGTAAAAAAGATGTTATGAACAAAATAATATTGCAATAATGTACTCATAATATGTTACAAGGACTATCTACTACTAATGCATTCTCCAACACTTGTGTGTATCACATCCACATGAAATGACGATAATACCCCCCAATAAGAACAAGGCAAATTTGAAAAATAAAATGCCTAACAACTGAGAAAAAACAAACCATAAAAGGCTCACTGATACAAGACAACAACAAGAAATTAGCTACACGAACACGGAGGATTAAGAAGACGACGTTACACAAAGTTCCTCATGCAGATCTGTCGTCCGGGCCCGCAAGCATAATCTGCCAACACGTGGTGCATCGCCACCGGTTATTTAATTAGAACAAAAAAGAAGGGTATTTTGGTACACCATTAATCAAGATTTTGATACTCACATTGCAGTCGAATGCGAATCTTCTCGCCAGCATGATGGCAGCGTTTCTCTCGCGCTCGGATTCGAAGGCTAAAACGAAAGACAGACCTAGCTTTGCTTGCCAATACGCCGATTGAGCCGCAGCATTTCCGCCGCCTCTAATCCCACAAAGCTGAGATATATAGAAACATTATAATGGTCTTTTAAAATCAGCTTTGCAGAATTTAGCCTATTTACAAAAAAAATTACACAATCATCTTTCAATATTACAAAAAGTAGCCCGGAAGTTTGACTTAATTACATTGAAACCCAGATATCTTTCAAAATTACAAAAAAAGCCCCATGAGATTTTATTTTTATCTTATATTCACCCCTTCATAAGCAAAAATACAATTTCAAAAACCCCTTCACGGTTATTAAAATAGTACGATTAGCCCCTTATATTTCGCAATAAATCGAATCGAACCTAACGGGAATTTTTGTAAATTTGAAAGGATGTTACAGTGTTATGCAAATGTCGATCGACTACTTACTTGCATTGAGTTGGAATAATACTCCTTCGCCATTGTTGTTTTCCCTTTGCAAAGCTTCATCCTCATCTTTCCTATATGTAGTACATGGATAGACTCGGAGGGTTGATCTATTTCGTTCATCCGGATGAGGGCAACCTGCAAATTACGTGCGTGAATATTACGTGAGTGAATTTTTGTTGTAGCAAAAATAAATGATTAACTCACAGTGAATTCTGTGTCGTGCCTTCGAACCAATGCTTCTACGTAGTTTCCGAGTCCGGCGGCTATAAAGAAGAAAATGTGTTTTAGTCCTTAGGAAGAGTTCATTATATTTTGACATTTTAAAAAAATCAACGGACCTGGATCGATAGGAGCAGAGGTCGTTACAGTTATCGTCCCATCATCAGTCGAAATATCGGCTTGCAGTATTCGCCCAACATCAAACGGCTCTGGAGCATATGATGATTTCGTGGCCCCTGATAGTATAGAGCCAACGAGTGTTAAAAATCCTTTAAAACTCAAGAATTTTGGTCGTTGTTATTATCAGTGTATCGTTGATACCTGATATAAGCTCCTTGTTGTCACCCTCGGATTTCGAGCGATACCATTGGATAGTGCATTCTGAGAGATCTGGAGCACTATCCGAACATGGAAGTATACAAAGACATAAACCCAACGCCTCTATGCCGTCTATTTCGTACAAATGGAGTCTGTTTTTATCGCCCTCCTTGCTTATTGCCAGCTGGAAGGTATTCGTGACGTAAATATCAGCAAATATTATCCGAGTTTTTTTTAAGACTCTATTGCATTATTGTTACACAACACAAATGGAAACTAATCGAGGTGAAAGGAGAGAGAAACCTCTTTCTGGAGCTGCAGTGATCGCTTGGCCTTTTCTGCGAGTTGAGTCCTTAATGCATTAATCTCATGCTCCATGTCCATGACCTACAAAAAACGCGACTCTTACACTAGCTTCTTAAGTTCTTATACTACACTCGTTTTGAAATTAGACTAGGCCTCAAGAACAATATTCGTGATTGTTGACCCCTAAAAACTCAGATTTGTGAAACAAAAAGAAATGGTAGTGCACGCGCTTGAAATAGAATAATTAACTTTGCTTACCCTACTAGGCTGATGCAGCATTTTGATTCTTCTAGCTTCTTGAACCTCCTTCATCAGTTCATCCAAGTCCTGAATACGAAAATGGAAACCCAAATATCACAGGTTAATTCGTAAATGTGTAGCAGGCCCCGAAATCCATTTTTTATTACAGTTCTTGAGAATTAGAATACGAACCTGCTTTCCGGAAGCTTTAGACATCCGTTCATGCTCCTGAAGAGCTTCCTCCACTCTCTGCACGGCCGCTCTCGCATTCTCGATTTCCGTACATGCAAAAGCTCTTTCTTCATCAACAAGCCTTTTAGCATCCTCTGAAGCCTGAAAAAAGAATACATTTTTTTCACGTCTAAGAAAAAGGATAAAAAGTAGAAGAACCTCCTTCATCAGTTCATCCACGTGTAAAACAAAAAGTTGCTCCCATAATGTTCGAGTAAATAATTTTTCATATTACAAATACAATGTGTGCAATTTAACCTGCTTTAGAAAATTTGCGAGCTTTTTCACTTCAGCCTTCTCTTGGATGAGCTCCCCTTCCCTCTGAGTCAATTGAAAGGCCAAAGCTTCAACCTGAAAACGTCAAAACACATCTGATAAAGTGAATCGATGGGTCGGAAGCTTTACATTCGATGATTTAATTAGACCGATGAATTTCATACAATAGATATGGCATCCTTCACTTCATCTTTGTTTTTGCCACCCACACGCCCTCTCAAAGCCTCAAGCGCATCTCGGAGTTTCTTGAGAAGCACGTGTTTCTCCAATGAAGCCGCTTCTTTGAGTTTAGCCTGGAGACAATAGCAAACTCAAGGCATTAAAAGCCATAAGCAAAACATCACTTATAGTAGCAAAACGAGACGCAAAGAATCGAACCTCGACAGAGAGCTTTGTGGCTGCTGCCAGCCCCTTTTCGAACTTGTTGGCAAGGTCACGAACCGAAAGGCGCTGCTGCTGCTCGAGCAACAGGTTAGTTTCCCGCGCGATAATCTCTTTCGTGGTCAACACGTTCGAGTCCTCTTTGACCTCCACAATCTGATTGTTATCTCCGATTTTGTATTTCGGGAAGCGGCTGGAGGCGAATATGACATCAGCTGACACGGGCGACACCGAGTCCTTCTGCAGCGAGTGACTGAAACCGCGGCCTAACCTCGTCATATTGAGACCCCAGTTCCCTAAAATGTCGGAGCAAAAACCCCATTACTTTCTTAGCTTCGAGCAACAGAGGGGTTTACCCTATGTCTTGTAATTAGGTACAAATTACAGTGCAAAAATTAAGAAGAAAACACACTCCATACAGATCCAAGCTTTCGCGCATTCAAATAATAAATCTTAATTTATTTATATTTTCAAGAGAAACTCAAAATCAACCCAATACTAAAACAACAGTATCCTAAAAACTTTTTTTATTTTTTCAAGAAATCGGAAATAACATTATCAGCATCAGTGTTATAAGCCCAGAAAGTATGTACTCAATATTTGAACAAAACGAAAAAGCAATTAAATGCAGAAAATCAAAATCATGAAAACCCACTTAAGCACACACACCGAGAGAGAGAGAGAGATCAGTTAATATTGGGACAGCAAAAAAAACAAACGAACCTAGTACGCAGTAGCTCGCAGTGGTGTTGGAAAATGGGGATTCTTTACCGGTAGCAGTTTGAATGTGGGGAGAGAAAGCAAGGAAAGAGAGAGAGAGAGATGAAGGAGAAATATATTTTTCAAAAAGCAGAGTAGATACAGAAAAATCCCTGTTTTATCTCTAAATCCTTCCTTAAAATATATAATTCAGCTACCAATTCTCCGAGGTGTCGTATGTTTTTTCCGTTTGATTTTTTTGTGTTCACACCTATTATTAAACAAGCATCGTTAGATTAAAACCAATTCTCCGAGGTGTCGTATGTTTTTTCCGTTTGATTTTTTTGTGTTCACACCTATTATTAAACAAGCATCGTTAGATTAAATTTGTGTTCACACTGTGTCATTATTAATTATTATTTTTAGCGTAATTAATTAGAATTTTTAGGTTAATTAATTGAAACAATTATTAATTAGCGTAATTATTTATTTCTTTATATAATATAATTTTCATTTATATTTTCCTTAATATAATTCAATATTCAATATTATTTTTAGCGTAATTAATTATTGTAATTATTTTTAATTAATTAGGCAATTATTTGAAATTAATTATTATTTTTAACTTAATTAATTAGGTAAAATAATAATTAATTACAAATAATTGCCTAATTAATTTAGCGTAATTAATTAGATAATTATTATTTTTAATTAATTAGCTCAATTATTTTTAAGTAATTAATTAGATAATTATTATTTTTAATTAATTATCTCAATTATTTTTAATTAATTAGCGTAATTATTTATTTCTTTATTTATATATTATAATTTACATTAATAATATTATTTTTAGTGTAATTAATTAGCGTAATTATTTTTAATTAATTAGCACAATTATTTTAATTAATTAGTGTAATTATTTTTTTCTTTCTTTATATAATATAATTTACATTTATAATCTTTTTAATATAATAAATATTATTTTTAGTGTAATTAATTAGCGTAATTATTTTTAATTAATTAGTATAATTATTTATTTATTTATATAATATAATTTACATTTATAATCTTTTTAATATAATCTTCGTAAATATTGACTTTGAAATATTCAAAATATAACATTTATTCCTTATTTATCTTTTATTCTATTATAATACTAAAATTAATTATTATGATAAGAGAGAATCTACATTTGTTATTGATATATTTAATGGATAAATTAATTAATTTTTATCATACAAACAATAATAACGAAATTTAAGGGAATTTAAATTAGTTATATTTAAAAATAATAAATATTATCAAACCCTACTTCAAATCTGTGTCTATATAAAGATGTCATCTTCACTCACTCCCTACCTTCCACTTTTCATTTATCTATTTTTTTATTTGTTATTTGCTCACATTTATTTATTAACTTTTCATTTCAGTTTTTTTTATTCATGCTCACATTTATTTATTTTTGTGCAGATCTCTATGTAAGTTTTGTTCTTTTTTTTGTTTTTTTGTATTTTTTGTAGTCTTTTCATTTCAGCTATTTTTTTTATTTGTTCATACTCACATTTATTTATTTTTGTGCAGAACTCTATTTAAGTTTTGTTGTTTTTTTGGTTTTTTTTGTATTTTTGCACTAACTCTCACTTTTAATTTCAGCTATTTTTTTATTTATTTATCCTCACATTTATTTATTTTTGTGCAGAGCGTAAGTTTTGTTCTTTTTTTTTGTTTTTTTTATTTTTTGTATCCTTTTCATTTCAGCTATTTTTTTATTTGTTCATTCTCACATTTATTTATTTTTGTGCAGAATTCTATGTAAGTTTTGTTGTTTTGTTGTTTTTTTTATTTTTTCCACTACCTCACTTTTATTTTCACCTATTTTTTTTATTTGTTTATGCTCACATTTATTTGTTCAATTTTCATTTTAGATATTTTTTTTATTCATTCTCACATTATTTATTTTTGTGTAGAGCTCTATTTAAGTTTTGTTTTTTTTTTTTGTTTTTTTGTAGCCTTTTCATTTAACTATATTTTTTATTCATGCTCACATTTATTTATTTTTGTAAAGAACTCTATGTAAGTTTTGTTATTTTTTTTGTATTTTTTTATTTTTGCACTAACTCTCACTTTTAATTTCAGCTATTTTTTTTATTTGTTCATTCACACATTTATTTCTTCAATTTTCATTTCAGTTATTTTTTTTATTTATTCATTCTCACATTTATTTATTTTTGTACAAGATCTATGTAAGTTTTGCTCTTTTTTTGTTTTTTTGTATTTTTTGTAGCCTTATCATTTTAGTTATTTTTTTAATTTTTTCATGTTTACATTTATTTATTTTTTTGCAAAAATCTATGTAAATTTTGTTATTTTTCTGTTTTTTTTTTATTTTTGCACTAACTCTCACTTCTATTTTTTTTAGTTTTTTATGCTCAAATTTATTTATTGTTTTTAGTTGTTTTTTGTATTTTTCTTGCAACTAAGTATTGTTTTACTAATTTGACTTTAATAATTTTTGTAAGTAAGTATTTTTTTCCAAGACCTTTTGAATTTCTTTCTCATTTTTTGTTTATTATGTAAGTTATTTTTAACTATTTATTTTTTAGGTTTCATTATAAGTAAAATACTTTGCACAAATTGCGAAGTCATGAAAAAAGATCAAAACATTTAATTGCACAAATTTTAAATGGATTCCAACCTTTTGTTTATGTTTCTTGATAAAATGAGAGTAGTTTGTGTTAATTTTATTTATAATGTAATTTACTCAATTTAGTGTAATTTTAAAGTAGTTTGTTTTCATTTTATTTATGATGTATTTTATATATTTAATGTAATTAATGAAATTTATGCAATTTACAATAATTCTATTTAATTTTATTTTAATTTTGTTTATTTTGTAACTTACGCTACAATATTTTTATTTGTATTACTTACAAATATCACTAAAACATAATTAATTTATGTATTTTAGTTTGATCTTTTTTATATATAAATAATAATAAAAATTGTGATTTAATTAATTTATGTATTTTAATAAATTTATAAAATAAAATATATCTTTAATTAAAGAAATCAAATAAAATTTTTATTATCTCATTATAAATTATATATCAATTATATTATTAATTATGAGAATGGTAAATCTATTTTTAGGTTTTAGGGTTTAATAAATTTATTGGTAACTAAAATTATATATCAATAATATTATTAATTATGAGTATGTAAATGATTAAATCTATTCCTTATTTTAAGCAACTAAATAAATTTAAAGGTAAACTAAAATTATATATCAATAATATTATATCAATAATATTATTAATTATGAGTATGGTAAATCTATTCCTTATTTTAAGTTATTAAATAAATTCAAAAGTTACGTTAATTGATTTGAGAATGAAATCATAATAATTTAATTTTTTATTAATTTACAATTAGAAATAATATTATCCTCTATTTATATTAGAGCATTAAAATATCTTATTTTAAGCAATTAAATAAATTCAAAAATTGTTGATTGATTTGAGAATAAAATAATAATAATTCAATTTTTTATTAATTTACAATTAGAAATAATATTATCCTCTATTTATATTAGAGCATTAAAATATCTCCGGCTAAATAAATTTGTGATTCTTCATTCTTTCTCATCCCTCTAATTGTATAATAATTTTATTTTTTTTCAACATTTTACTAATCATTTCAATCAATGTATTGGTCTGATGTCAATTACTTCGAAAAAGACTTTCGTTCAGTTTTACTAAAGGTATGTTATTGAATTTAATGTTTATAGACCTAAATACATTTTTTTTATTATATATGTGTAATAAATAAGTGATTTATAATTGTTATTATATTTAATGCAGGTTATTAAAATTTGCACAATTTTTAAATTCCATGAAAAACTATCCCAGCGATGTTGGTATTACATGCCCCACATGCAATCACACAGTATGTCAATTATTGCAATTTTGTGTGCTATTTTTGTCAACATGATCTTATTCGTCATACCAAGTTTAAAATTCATCTACAAGTTCGAAAGCACTTCGCGAATTTTGTATTGATGAATGAAGTTGTATTATTTCTAAATTAGAAATCAGCTGATTGATTGGTTCTTTCAATCCTCTTGGTATTTAATTCTCTCCTACATATATATCAATTTTTTTTATGTAATTTTATTTTTCTTTCACTGTATTTTTTATTATATTAATAAATTAATTAATAATGCAATGTATCTTTGTGTATACAAGGATAATGCCGACAATCATATTGGAACATCCTCGACTGAAAGTATAAACAAAGTAACTCTTGCGGTTGTATCATCTCTTAATGAAAACGAGTTTATGTTTAAGGTTAGCGTTGACGGAGACAATCTTTTAGTAAGATTATGTCGTTGCATTGTAGATATGGGAAATTTAGATTCTACATTATTATGGCTGTACAATTAATCCGTCTTACCTTACAATTGTTGATGGGGTCTCCGAATTAATTAAGCATGATTCCTCAGATTATACATCCAATGATGATGTCCTTTGAAGCGATAAAGAATCATGCTTAATTTTATGCTTAATTTCTTATTCTCTTACTATTTAATTTTATATAATTTATCTTTATAAATTTCTTAATTAGTAAAGATTAACTTGAAAAATTTAAATTATTTAAATAAATCATTTTCTAATATCTTCTATTAATATCTTCAGTTTATTTCTTATTTATCATATATTATTTATTTACTTACTTTATCTCTTAATAGATAATAGTATTAATATTAATTTGTATTAATCATTTTATCAAGTAATTATATTAATATTAATTGATTTAATTTAATTTACCATATTCTATTTTCATTAGTCAATTAAATTATAAAATTTCAACCAAAATATCTGATCCTATAATTTATAATTTTTATTCAATTAATTTTCAAAAAGTATAGAAAACTTAATTCAATTTTACCCCTATAATTTGATAATGCATTATTGTTATTATCATCATCATTAATAATTCTTTTTATGATTAAATCGAGAATATCAATTTTCTAGAAAGAACCCGAAAATATGTTTGATTAAATGTGAGTTCTTAAATACCAACAAGTGTTCCAAACTATCAAACAATTAAGTTGAAAGTTGGTATTATTATAAATTTTTTTACTAAAATCTAAATATATTAATTAATATAGTAATATATATATATATATATATATATATATATATATATATATATATATATATATATATATATATATATATATATATATATATATATATATATATATATATATATATGTAGACTTATTTTTCTTTAAACAACAATTTATATAGTTATTTCATATTCTATTTATTGTATATAATATACGGATTAATTAAATATTTTGACATTGTATATAGTTTTTGATACATGAATTGTTTCGTATTAGGTTGGGGTGACCGTTATACTATTGTGGAATATAGATGCCTCTGTCGGACTATGCAATGGTACTAGAATGACTATGCAATGGTACTAGGATGATTGTAACATTACTATATTATCCACGCGAAAGTATTAAGAGGAAATAATTCTGGGAAAATGATTTTTAATACTCGAATTGCTCTGACGCCCTCGAATACCAAATTTCAGTTTGTTTTCCAACGAAGACAATTTTCGATTATGATATCGTATGCCATGACTATTAATAAGAGTAAAGGTCAATCGTTGACAAATGTTGAAATATTTTTGAAAAAACCAGTATTTACCCGGTTTGAAGCTTCTGCTTTGTGACCAGCGTGGTTGTCTTATGAATAGAACAAATATAGTCTATAAAGAATTATTTCATAATTTGTAATATGAATGTAATTTTATTTATTGTATTATTTCAATTAGATCATTTACTTAATATTTATTTGTCCATTATCAATATCAAAATCTAATATTAAGCCGAAAGAGCACTACTCCGACTAACAAATAGTTGAATTAAATACACGTGCATCGCACGGGTAGGAGGACTAGTGAGTATAAACACGCTTGATTAATGTGTGTATTAAATCTTTGGCCCACCCACCATTGAAGGATTTTAGCGCTTTCTTTTTTGGCACATTTCGAAAATTTGTTTTAAATTAAGTTAAATTTAATTTAATTTAACTAATTTAAGCAGTGTGAGTATATTTTAGTATACTGTTACATGTCACGCTGATACAGTATATTTTAATGATGGAACCCGTAAAAACATTCGGAAAGCAGTATAAAATGGATACATATTAGTAGTCTAGTAGACTACTACGATTTCACAAAAACGAGTGCTGGATTCATATTCATGTTTGACCATTTTTATTTGAAAGGATTTCATTCTTCTATAAAATATATGAAAATTAAATTAAATGACAACAAACGAGGAAAGATTTTCCTTTGAACTCAAATTTAATAATTTTAAAATACAAACTACTAATTCTCTCAATTCTAACAAGCTTGAACTTTGAAGTATTCAGACCTAACACATACTTTAATGAATCCAGAACAATGACAGCAAAGAATTGTGTTCTAAGGGCTGAATTATGTTTTAGTTTAATCAAGATTAAGTAATATACTGTATTTGAAAAGACAAAAACACCCCGTAGAGAAAACTAAAAGAAACTAGTATCTTTCAGCCCGTGCGATCCATCAGGATTAATACTCAAAGTTTTACTCGTTTTATTTTAAACTTAGTTTAAGTATATATGTTTAAACAATTGTATAAATATTTATGTTTATATACATTAGTTTGAAATACATAAAATTTAAAAAAAATATACAATTTTTTATTCAATTCTGATTCATGGAGTTGAGCTATATTAATTATTTGTTATATAGTTCAAAAATTCACAATGACTTTGTTCAATATCATTACCAAACGTAGAAAAAAATATTAAAAAATAATATTTATGTTCAATCCAAATTTCTGAAAACCTACTTGTACACAACATTTCTAGTTTTATTCGTCAGGTTACCATTCTCCTCACATATTAAGAATTTCAAACCTGTTCGGTTAGTGACCCTCGAAACTGCAACATACAATTGACCGTGTGTGAAAACCGGCTTGCTCAACAAAATCTCAACCTTTGACAAAGATTGCCCCTGGCTTTTGTTAATAGCCATAGTATAAGATATCATAATTGGGAATTGAAGACGTTGAAAGCGAAAGAACAATTTTGAATCTGAATGCGTAAGTGGCAACCTTGGAATTTAAAAATTTTCATTTTGTTTTTCTCCTCCCAAGACCTTCGCCGGCATCAATAACTTATGTTCTCAATTTTATTGTTACCAATCGAGTACCGTTACATAATTCGACCGTGTGATCGATATTTCTCAACAATATAATTGGAACCTCAACATACAAAAAATACTCGCAAATTATTAATTTATTCATGAAATTTCAAAATTTTACATTAAATTTTTTTAGCATGCTCTGTCATTGAAATAATCAAACAATGTAAATTGAAAACATAACAAATGAAAACTATTTAAATTAAATTATTTGGAATATCGTTATTTATATTAGACTATATAGAATTCCAAACCTAATACAATTGTATATTAATAGCAGATCATAAAACTCAGTAATTATTACAGTATAAAGGACTTTAAGGATAAATTTATAATAAGGAGGGTTAAGAGTATTAAAACTAACCTTTAGCTTGAGAACATGATTCGGCAATCCGGAACATTTGATTGTGTTTAAAAATTCGGTGGAATGAATTTGATCGAACATCGTGGTTATTTTATCTGCCGAATCAATAGTATCTGCACTAAGATAAATCTTCTCCTTGGTTGAATGCAGGTTAACGGCTTCGACTTCTTCCAATGTATGAGCCAAAATTGCTCGACCTTTCAAGAAATTAAGGTCTCCAATATGCTGGTGGAAATTAGGAAAAATAGCATCAACAATCGAACCGATGTAGTCGGTAAAGTTAGATATGATGAGATCACTGGAAATTTCAATAGTGGTCTCGCCATCGTTTTCCTCTCCCAAAGTCCCATCGCCAATGCATGTCATCCAATCTGCAAATTGCCTTAACGCAAATAGACCAGTTCATTCATCCACATTCTCCAATCTCATATTTTTCGTTAATCTCAAAACCTTGCAGTCATGCCAAATTGGAGAGAAATTGATAGTTGCATGGAGAATTTCTTGACGCGTCCCTTGTTGGATTACGAGAAGAATTTGACAAAAATCCCCTCCAAAAACTACAACCTTTCCACCAAAAAGAATTTGGGCAAATGAAGGATTATTGCGTTTCATAATATCTCCAATAGTTTTATCCAGGGCTTCAAAACAGTTTCTGTAAAATAAAAAGCATGAGAGTGATATAAAAAAGATATTAGGAACTCGAACATTATTGAGATAAAGTAATCTGAAATTTAAAAATCTGATTGGGGGATATGAGAAGTTTAAAAGATACTACTAAATAATTGAACATATTATGAATAATTGGAATTTACTTACTGGTGCATCATTAGAGCTTCATTCCAAATAATAAGTACCGCTCTATAAATCAATTCTGCAGTATCATTATCCGTTTCTATGTTACATGTCGCATTTTCAGTCAATACTAAGGGAATATGAAATTTATAATGAGCAGTTCTCCCTCCAGGTAAAAGCAAATAAGCAATTCCACGGGAAGCAACATTAAGCACTATCTCTCCTGTTGAACGAATGACAGTCGAGATTGTTTTCAAGACAAAAGTTTTTTCGGTTCCACCGTAGCATAGTGGGTATAAATTGTTGATTAGATAAATAATTGATAAATTTTGAATTTGAAGGAATTTACTATAATACAAATATAGTAAATATATGATGAATCCGTGTTATATTTTTTTGGAAGGATTTTGATATTTTTATAAATTCTTAAATATTCTTTAGTAGTAATAATTAATATATATGGCAGGTACATTATGGGAGATAATTGAGTTGAATTAATTGGATTAAGAAAAGATTGAGATTTGAGAGATTATTAAGGAATAAAACATTATGAGAGATTTGACCGACTTATAATCTATTTAAATAATTCTATTCGTAAATTTGAAATTTACGTAAATAAAAAGATTTAATTATATTATATTCTCAACAATTAAATAGTAAATAAAAATATATAATTATATTATATTCTGGTCAATTAAATGGTAATTGGGTAATTGAGTAGTATAAAATTTAAATTAAGATATTTTTATTTAATAATTACATATTTAATTTGGGAATATAATTGATAAATTGGAAAAGTTAATAAAAGAGAGTATATAATTAATAAATTGAATAAAAATATTGTTCTAAATAAAAAATAAGAATTTGTTTAAAATTAATTCAAATATGTATATTATTTAAAATTAAAAAAATATTATTAGTAAAAATTTACTTATATATATATTTAATGATCCTTAATATATAGGTAAGGAATGTATATCACCATTACTAAAGCTAATTAATAGTTGTTGAACTATATTAATTAATTTAAATCATAAATTATAAATATTTAAATTACCATAATTAATTAAAAGCCACGTCATCATTAATATTGATAAAAAAAGCCACGTAAGTAAATCTAGACGAATGAAAGCTTAATCTAAGTGTGAATATGCTCATTTTTTAAGTGTATTTTTTATGTTCACATTATCCACGTGTGGTGTAATTAGCAAAATTTGAATTTATATATTAAATAAATTTAATTTGCAGCTTTGTAGTTACTTAATTAATTCGTTTGGGAGAAGAGAATAAAAAAATAACCATGTTTTTTTTATTGAATATTACAAATTCGGTTCATGCCGACCTGCCGGATCTCAACTTCTCTCCTTCTTCCCAATTTTTTTTTCCTTCTTGAACCAGCGTTATGCCGACCCGTACTACTGCCGAAAGACTCGATAATCTGGAAAAAGAGCAGGTTAATGTGTTGCAAAAGCTAGCTGAAAATTCCACACAGTTGTCCGAGATGCAATCGGGCTTGACAGAGATGTCGAACACCTTGGCTGCGCTCTCCCGCGCAATTTTGAAGTCCGATAAAGAGTCGATTCTGACACCACCTTTGGAGGAGGAGGGTTCTGTGTCACACGACCTCCATACCTCGCGAGGTACACCGACGATAGTGCAATTACCAACGTTTGAGGGTGTGGACCCGATCGCTTGGTTGGCTCGAGCCAACCAACAGTTCGAACTCCATGGCACGTCAGAAGGTTCGAAACTGACCGCCGCTGTGGTAGCAATGGACGGCTCGGCACTATATTGGATCACCTTGTTTCGAGGGCGGAAATCCACTGTGACGTGGAAAGAGTTCTCGCAAGCCCTGGTGGCGAGATTCGATTCTCGGTTCAAAGGGAGCTCGTACGAAAAATTGGCGAGAGTTCGACAAATCGGGACAGTGGAGGAATATGTGAACGTGTTTGTACAACACGCCGGGCAGGTTCCTGGACTTGCGGACGCCCATTATTTGGGTTACTTCATGTCTGGCCTCAAAACCCCGATCAGCAACTCGCTGCGTCTACTCCGACCTGCAGACCTCGAGACTGCGATGGAGCTATCGAGGGGTATCGAAGAAAATTTGTCGTGGCCAGAAGGTGATAGGCAGATCAGGGGATCGGATAATTTGGGATATCACTTTCCTAACTTTCCGCGTCCGTTCGGTGCGCAAGCTAGCACCGTCACAGGCCCAACGGGGGGTGTTCCTGCTGATTTGCTCAAAAAACTAATTTATAAAACCGAAAGATTTACGTTCGTAAATCCCCCGAGTCGATCTCTCGAGGAGCAATACTATCGGCTTGTGAATCTGAATTTGTATATGCTAAGTACGAGTTTCATAACGGGAAATAAAATCATTATAAACTAAGGGGGGTTGCAATGAGTGTTTGATTATCAACTAGAGCAAGTATTTAAAAGCAAGTAAATAAAGAGCGATAGGTAGCAAATGAGTTGGAAAGCAAGGGTGTTCCGATTACTCTTCCTAACGAACTAGAGTTGAATTAGATTTATAAACTCCCAATTAACTAATAATCGGACTAAAGAGATCACGGTGTTGTCACGAGCTCCCTCACCAATGATCGTCTAACTACACATCGACCGCATGGTCCACTAGCGATATACTACGAAGTTGTTCGACACGAGACCACAAATCGAGAGGTGTAATCGTCCAATTAATAGAAATCGAGCTACTTTAGAAGATCAATTCTAATTCATTGAGGAATTTCATCAAACACCCTCACACAAGTTTAGCTAGCCATAATCAAGCACTCAACATCACAATCCACAATCGAATAAGCCATAATCGAGAGGAAACGAAGAGAATCTCACCACGGGAATAATGAAATCGATGGATGAAGGAGTAGATCGAGAAAAGCTTCCAAAATCGGGACCGAGCTTCAACTTGTCACACGAAGAAACTAATCCGATGGAAACGTCCGTCTCGATGAGGTGAACAACGTTTGTGAATGAGATTTTATCGGATTCTCGACGTACGGAATTTAGATCGTGAATTTATGTTGAGAATTTGAAGAACACAAAATGGAAAATGGAAACTTGGAGGAGAAGAAAAGGGAGAGAGTTGTGGGAATTGGTTTGTGAATTGAGGTCTACTCTCTCCAAGCTAAACACAACTATTTATAGTTTATCCACAAGACTAAACAAAAATACTAAAAAGCCCTTAAAACAAGTCAAACATAAGTCAAGACTTTATTCCTACTCAATTTTCGCCCAAAGGAAGTGCTGGTGCGTTCTGAGCATAACTGGAACTTACTCGATTATCATATCGTCGATCCAACCGTTGAAGTTGTAGATGTCGAAGTTGGGAACATGCTCTCCAAATTTCAGGCCGATCCAACGGTTAACGAAGCGGGAAATTCAATTCTCCCAAAGTCGCGCAGTGCTGGAATTAAGAATTGGTGTCGTCCGACGGGAAATGATGTCGTCCGACAAATTCCCGTCGATCGCAGGTCAAACCTGCGTTACCCCTCTGCCAATTTTCTTCCAAAATGCCTTCATGTCGTCCGACACCTTATAGCTGTCGTCCGACACCTTGGACTTGGTCTTTTCTACACTTCATTTCTTCAAGCGAAAACAGCTTTCCTTCCCTTTGGTCGGTGCGCTATATCTTCGTCTCCGATTGTTATTTAGCAAAACCCACCGTTGATATTGTAGATATAGAAGTCTTCTACATTCTGTAGAAATTTGGGGATGATCCAACGGCTGAATTATTGGGGATGGCCATTCTTCTACGACTGCGCAAAGCTGGAATCGACATGAGCCTCTTCGTGTATTTCTTCTCGTTTTCGCCCGATTATCGTCCAAACTCTACCAAACCAAAACCATGACAACATAAACACATAATCACATTAATAGGATGAAAATAAGCACAAAAACAATACAAGAAAGTCACACAAAACAATAGAAAATATCGCACAAAAACGTGCGAAACAACTCCCCCACACTTAAACCATTGCTCGTCCTCGAGCAAACAAAAGAACACAAATAACAATGAAAACAAGGCAAGTTCTCCACAAAAGAGTTTAGAAGTTAATTCCGGCTATCGATCAAAAGCAAGTACTACCGAGAAAAGTTCGAACACAACAAAGATCACATCGAGTAAGTTCATAAAGCAATCGGGTTACCTCAACAAACCGTCTTTCTCCTCACAAGGGAAGCACTCATTTATTTTACCTCTCGAAGCATGGGTTCACTCAAAACAAGCTATGAAAGTGAATAGAAGTAAATCAAGATGAACTTGCATGTAAAGAACAATCGGGAACAAAGAGTGATCAAGGAAAGACTTCATGTAATAACCACAATGTGCAAAGGATAACAACCATAGGCAAGTATACACGGAAGACTCCACTCATCAAATTTATCAATCTCAAGAATCAAGGAACTCTAATCAATACAATGTTGTAATGGGGCTCGGTTAAGGGAGGTTCGGGAAATTTATAGGAAAAGTAACTCAATAGCCATTGTGGCCCCAACCTTATTTCTCCTTTCCTCACCCTCATCACCACACTCAACTCTCAAGAGAACACTTTAGGATCATCTTTATATAATGAAACACTTGACCCATTTTTCGGGTCATCAAGGAATATTAATAATCAAGTACTCACGCTTTAAGATTAAGCTTTGGCTCACTTTCTTCAACACAACACTCTCTTATATATAGTGGATAATTCATCACTTTTTATGTCATAGAGAGGAAATAATAACTTGGAGCAATATATGGGAGTACACATGTGGCTAAATGCCCACAAAATAATGGATAAATCAAAGCAAAGGTGGCTACTAGCAAACACCTCGAGGTACGAAACCCTCATTACACAACACTGAGCTTTTCTCTCAAATAAACATATACACACACACTCAAACATCGGCTTAGGGGTGATGAAAGAACGGGTATAACGTAGTCTCAAGGTAGTTAGCTAGGGTGTCCCTCGACGGGCTCGGGGGTTTAATAAATCTCATTGAAAGGGTTGATCCTAAGTGATTAGTTCCCATCATTTTCAAGATCATGAACGTTATGATAAAGAGCTTTGAAATCCAAAATACACAAGTTCTAGTTATCTCATATCCTCAAAACACACCGAGTTATAGAACAAGAAAGCATGAGTCTCAAGAAGCAACGAGATTTTAGAATTACGCTCAAGAAAAGAGTTTACAAGGCTCAAAACTCACAATAGGCTTTTGAAAAATTCGCATATGTTTAAAACAACCAAATTACTTACTCACTCAACACAACATTCAACTTTGAAATATTCGCCCATTTCTCAAAATTTTTGGTTATACCGGAAAGAACTTCAATTTTCGATCATTTCAAACTCACCGAGGTTTCGGAAAATCCCCCCACACTTACAAACATCACACAAAAAGTAAACAATTCAAGGTAACATATCCACCAAAATAAAATGGGAACATCCCTACAAACCACATAAACATAAAACAAAACACAAGATGGATTCCACAAAACCTCCCCCACACTTAAAATAAAAGCATGTCCTCATGCGAAAAATAAAGGGAAAAGAGACGAAAGGATAACGAAACTTCCCTAGAATGGCGAGAACCGGACATGGCAAATCGAAGACTAATCATCGGGGCGGTAATGGGCATCCATCCTCAAACACAAAAATCAATCCTATCATGGAGCTCGGTCATGGAATGGTACAAGTAGCCGAGAAGAGATAATCATCGCATCGAAGGGCTTGTGCATCGAGTCACGGGGCATCCACACACTCTCCTACAAAAAGAGAAACAAACATAAAGGATAACACCTTGGGTTGCCTCCCAAGAAGCGCTTGTTTTTCGTCTTTAGCTCGACGTCTGTGGGCTTGCCCCCACGTGGCACTCGGTTTATGGCTCCGAGCTCTACCGTGTCAAGGGTAAAAATATTGAGCTATACTTTCTCAAGAAGACTATCTCGGGTAAGGGAGCACGGTCCTCGAGAGTAGAGAGAACTAGAGCTCGCATGGTGAGATATAGAATAGTAGTGCGTGAAATACCGATCTCCCCCACACTTGCATCTAGATGTAGAAAGTAGACATCCGACATCTCGACCGCTAAAAATATCGAGCTATACTTCCTCAAGTAAAGCATTTCGGTCGAAGGAGCTCGATCCTCCAAATGGAAAGAAGTGAAGGCTCGCCATAAATTGAGAAACGGGTCCATCGACCCAAAATCATGTCTCGCATCCACCGGACCCTCTAAAAATATCGAGCTATATTTCCGGAGGAATACCATCTCGGTCAATGGCTCACGAGCATCAATATAGAAATCATCACGCAACCGATCATCAAGAAATCCAACCTCCGTCCTCAACATAAATATATCCAATAAATTCTCACCTAAACCGCAAATAATGTCAATGAATCTATTACCCGAATTAGGCGGCTTAGGCGGGTCGAGATCACCATCATCGTCCTCGTGAGTCTCAAAAGACAAGGGAGGGAGCATACTAGAAGTGGAGAATCCAATATCAACTCCCAAATCCTCTAAACCATAAATTCTCCGACCAAAACCCCAAGATTTCCTCTTCTCATGATCATCCGGAACCGGAGAAGGATTAGGAATCTCAATCATGAAATCACAATGAACATGCTCTTCTAAAACCTTCTCCGTGTCTTTAACAACATCCCCGTCAAGATCAACCGGATAAGGTATCACCTCGTAATCTAAGAACCCAACATCACACTCCAAGGGATACTCCACATTTAAGGTCTCTTTAACCTCACCCACATCCGACAATATCATGTTCTTATCAAAAAGAGAGAGCATTGGTGTACCATATTCCAAAGAAATCGGAGCTTCAAGAAGAGACGCACCCGAAATATCTAGGATAGGAAAGGTCATCGGGACATTTGATTTCTCTTTACTCTCATTGGGTACTAGAACAACTTTCTCTTTCGATGGGGTGATCACCAAGGAAACTTTATCGAGGTCATCATCGGAAATCAAATCATGGTGTGAGGGCTCTTCCACACAATCGAGAATAACATCAAGGAGCAAGTGGTCTAACTCAACCTCAATCACATCTATTAAAGTATCCAAAGAAGGAGAAAGTGGAATGGGAGATCGTGATGCCTCTCGAATAAATCGATCAATGAATACCTTAAAAATATCATCCCATGAAGACTTGGAACAAGGTGGCAAACTCGAGAACCAATCCTTAGCTTCATTCCTCATACAATAGCAAAAACACCAAACCTTCAACTCATCTTTAGCAAAACCAGCTAACGAGAAGGTGTTAACCACAATAGAAAAGTCCTTGAGGAACTTAATGGCATTCTCACTCGATAACCCGGAAAATGAGGGCAATTGAGACAAATGTTGGGAAGTGAGCTTCTCTTCTCGGGCCCTCGGCTTACGACTTTCGCTAGAAGAGTCGGAACGGTGTCTCTCATACGGTTCTTTATCATCGTAGCGACTCCCCGACATGTGGAGATGTGGTTTTGAAAACTCGCCAATAGACCTACGTTTGGTATCTTGCCTCAATGAAGGTTGATGATGATATGCTTTTCCATTCCCAACATTCTCCTTACGGTAGTGTCCACGATTTTGATCTTGGGATGTCTCTCTTTCCCGAAAATAATCTCGAGGAGGTGGGGATGTGGATTCCCTCTCGGTACAAGAATACTCGCGGTATCTATGATGTTTCCGGTGGCGAGGAGGTGAATAATCTCGGTTATCTTCATATTCAACATCGGTTTGCCGAGGTCGGCGATATGGCTCATGGACATGTTGGTTGTATCGATGATTTGAAGAAGAACTACCCCTCTCGGACAAATAATCATAATCATCAATGTAATAAGCTCGGTTATCGTTGCGTCTAGCCATGTGATCAACTCGGTCGTGATAGGAGAGATGGAAGTATGAAAGGGAGAACGTCTTCAACCTTGCATACACAACACTCAAAGAAAGGGATTACACGCACCGAGTGTAAAATGCAACAATAACACGAGTAAGGACTAAAAGAAAAAAAAGGAAAAAAAAACAAAGAAACAAGAACTTAACTAACACAAAATTCAATTCACGTCGCCTAAATTGCTCCCCGGCAACGGCGCCATTTTGATTTGCTCAAAAAACTAATTTATAAAACCGAAAGATTTACGTTCGTAAATCCCCCGAGTCGATCTCTCGAGGAGCAATACTATCGGCTTGTGAATCTCAATTTGTATATGCTAAGTACGAGTTTCATAACGGGAAATAAAATCATTATAAACTAAGGGGGGTTGCAATGAGTGTTTGATTATCAACTAGAGCAAGTATTTAAAAGCAAGTAAATAAAGAGCGATAGGTAGCAAATGAGTTGGAAAGCAAGGGTGTTCCGATTACTCTTCCTAACGAACTAGAGTTGAATTAGATTTATAAACTCCCAATTAACTAATAATCGGACTAAAGAGATCACGGTGTTGTCACGAGCTCCCTCACCAATGATCGTCTAACTACACATCGACCGCATGGTCCACTAGCGATATACTACGAAGTTGTTCGACACGAGACCACAAATCGAGAGGTGTAATCGTCCAATTAATAGAAATCGAGCTACTTTAGAAGATCAATTCTAATTCATTGAGGAATTTCATCAAACACCCTCACACAAGTTTAGCTAGCCATAATCAAGCACTCAACATCACAATCCACAATCGAATAAGCCATAATCGAGAGGAAACGAAGAGAATCTCACCACGGGAATAATGAAATCGATGGATGAAGGAGTAGATCGAGAAAAGCTTCCAAAATCGGGACCGAGCTTCAACTTGTCACACGAAGAAACTAATCCGATGGAAACGTCCGTCTCGATGAGGTGAACAACGTTTGTGAATGAGATTTTATCGGATTCTCGACGTACGGAATTTAGATCGTGAATTTATGTTGAGAATTTGAAGAACACAAAATGGAAAATGGAAACTTGGAGGAGAAGAAAAGGGAGAGAGTTGTGGGAATTGGTTTGTGAATTGAGGTCTACTCTCTCCAAGCTAAACACAACTATTTATAGTTTATCCACAAGACTAAACAAAAATACTAAAAAGCCCTTAAAACAAGTCAAACATAAGTCAAGACTTTATTCCTACTCAATTTTCGCCCAAAGGAAGTGCTGGTGCGTTCTGAGCATAACTGGAACTTACTCGATTATCATATCGTCGATCCAACCGTTGAAGTTGTAGATGTCGAAGTTGGGAACATGCTCTCCAAATTTCAGGCCGATCCAACGGTTAACGAAGCGGGAAATTCAATTCTCCCAAAGTCGCGCAGTGCTGGAATTAAGAATTGGTGTCGTCCGACGGGAAATGATGTCGTCCGACAAATTCCCGTCGATCGCAGGTCAAACCTGCGTTACCCCTCTGCCAATTTTCTTCCAAAATGCCTTCATGTCGTCCGACACCTTATAGCTGTCGTCCGACACCTTGGACTTGGTCTTTTCTACACTTCATTTCTTCAAGCGAAAACAGCTTTCCTTCCCTTTGGTCGGTGCGCTATATCTTCGTCTCCGATTGTTATTTAGCAAAACCCACCGTTGATATTGTAGATATAGAAGTCTTCTACATTCTGTAGAAATTTGGGGATGATCCAACGGCTGAATTATTGGGGATGGCCATTCTTCTACGACTGCGCAAAGCTGGAATCGACATGAGCCTCTTCGTGTATTTCTTCTCGTTTTCGCCCGATTATCGTCCAAACTCTACCAAACCAAAACCATGACAACATAAACACATAATCACATTAATAGGATGAAAATAAGCACAAAAACAATACAAGAAAGTCACACAAAACAATAGAAAATATCGCACAAAAACGTGCGAAACAACTCCCCCACACTTAAACCATTGCTCGTCCTCGAGCAAACAAAAGAACACAAATAACAATGAAAACAAGGCAAGTTCTCCACAAAAGAGTTTAGAAGTTAATTCCGGCTATCGATCAAAAGCAAGTACTACCGAGAAAAGTTCGAACACAACAAAGATCACATCGAGTAAGTTCATAAAGCAATCGGGTTACCTCAACAAACCGTCTTTCTCCTCACAAGGGAAGCACTCATTTATTTTACCTCTCGAAGCATGGGTTCACTCAAAACAAGCTATGAAAGTGAATAGAAGTAAATCAAGATGAACTTGCATGTAAAGAACAATCGGGAACAAAGAGTGATCAAGGAAAGACTTCATGTAATAACCACAATGTGCAAAGGATAACAACCATAGGCAAGTATACACGGAAGACTCCACTCATCAAATTTATCAATCTCAAGAATCAAGGAACTCTAATCAATACAATGTTGTAATGGGGCTCGGTTAAGGGAGGTTCGGGAAATTTATAGGAAAAGTAACTCAATAGCCATTGTGGCCCCAACCTTATTTCTCCTTTCCTCACCCTCATCACCACACTCAACTCTCAAGAGAACACTTTAGGATCATCTTTATATAATGAAACACTTGACCCATTTTTCGGGTCATCAAGGAATATTAATAATCAAGTACTCACGCTTTAAGATTAAGCTTTGGCTCACTTTCTTCAACACAACACTCTCTTATATATAGTGGATAATTCATCACTTTTTATGTCATAGAGAGGAAATAATAACTTGGAGCAATATATGGGAGTACACATGTGGCTAAATGCCCACAAAATAATGGATAAATCAAAGCAAAGGTGGCTACTAGCAAACACCTCGAGGTACGAAACCCTCATTACACAACACTGAGCTTTTCTCTCAAATAAACATATACACACACACTCAAACATCGGCTTAGGGGTGATGAAAGAACGGGTATAACGTAGTCTCAAGGTAGTTAGCTAGGGTGTCCCTCGACGGGCTCGGGGGTTTAATAAATCTCCTTGAAAGGGTTGATCCTAAGTGATTAGTTCCCATCATTTTCAAGATCATGAACGTTATGATAAAGAGCTTTGAAATCCAAAATACACAAGTTCTAGTTATCTCATATCCTCAAAACACACCGAGTTATAGAACAAGAAAGCATGAGTCTCAAGAAGCAACGAGATTTTAGAATTACGCTCAAGAAAAGAGTTTACAAGGCTCAAAACTCACAATAGGCTTTTGAAAAATTCGCATATGTTTAAAACAACCAAATTACTTACTCACTCAACACAACATTCAACTTTGAAATATTCGCCCATTTCTCAAAATTTTTGGTTATACCGGAAAGAACTTCAATTTTCGATCATTTCAAACTCACCGAGGTTTCGGAAAATCCCCCCACACTTACAAACATCACACAAAAAGTAAACAATTCAAGGTAACATATCCACCAAAATAAAATGGGAACATCCCTACAAACCACATAAACATAAAACAAAACACAAGATGGATTCCACAAAACCTCCCCCACACTTAAAATAAAAGCATGTCCTCATGCGAAAAATAAAGGGAAAAGAGACGAAAGGATAACGAAACTTCCCTAGAATGGCGAGAACCGGACATGGCAAATCGAAGACTAATCATCGGGGCGGTAATGGGCATCCATCCTCAAACACAAAAATCAATCCTATCATGGAGCTCGGTCATGGAATGGTACAAGTAGCCGAGAAGAGATAATCATCGCATCGAAGGGCTTGTGCATCGAGTCACGGGGCATCCACACACTCTCCTACAAAAAGAGAAACAAACATAAAGGATAACACCTTGGGTTGCCTCCCAAGAAGCGCTTGTTTTTCGTCTTTAGCTCGACGTCTGTGGGCTTGCCCCCACGTGGCACTCGGTTTATGGCTCCGAGCTCTACCGTGTCAAGGGTAAAAATATTGAGCTATACTTTCTCAAGAAGACTATCTCGGGTAAGGGAGCACGGTCCTCGAGAGTAGAGAGAACTAGAGCTCGCATGGTGAGATATAGAATAGTAGTGCGTGAAATACCGATCTCCCCCACACTTGCATCTAGATGTAGAAAGTAGACATCCGACATCTCGACCGCTAAAAATATCGAGCTATACTTCCTCAAGTAAAGCATTTCGGTCGAAGGAGCTCGATCCTCCAAATGGAAAGAAGTGAAGGCTCGCCATAAATTGAGAAACGGGTCCATCGACCCAAAATCATGTCTCGCATCCACCGGACCCTCTAAAAATATCGAGCTATATTTCCGGAGGAATACCATCTCGGTCAATGGCTCACGAGCATCAATATAGAAATCATCACGCAACCGATCATCAAGAAATCCAACCTCCGTCCTCAACATAAATATATCCAATAAATTCTCACCTAAACCGCAAATAATGTCAATGAATCTATTACCCGAATTAGGCGGCTTAGGCGGGTCGAGATCACCATCATCGTCCTCGTGAGTCTCAAAAGACAAGGGAGGGAGCATACTAGAAGTGGAGAATCCAATATCAACTCCCAAATCCTCTAAACCATAAATTCTCCGACCAAAACCCCAAGATTTCCTCTTCTCATGATCATCCGGAACCGGAGAAGGATTAGGAATCTCAATCATGAAATCACAATGAACATGCTCTTCTAAAACCTTCTCCGTGTCTTTAACAACATCCCCGTCAAGATCAACCGGATAAGGTATCACCTCGTAATCTAAGAACCCAACATCACACTCCAAGGGATACTCCACATTTAAGGTCTCTTTAACCTCACCCACATCCGACAATATCATGTTCTTATCAAAAAGAGAGAGCATTGGTGTACCATATTCCAAAGAAATCGGAGCTTCAAGAAGAGACGCACCCGAAATATCTAGGATAGGAAAGGTCATCGGGACATTTGATTTCTCTTTACTCTCATTGGGTACTAGAACAACTTTCTCTTTCGATGGGGTGATCACCAAGGAAACTTTATCGAGGTCATCATCGGAAATCAAATCATGGTGTGAGGGCTCTTCCACACAATCGAGAATAACATCAAGGAGCAAGTGGTCTAACTCAACCTCAATCACATCTATTAAAGTATCCAAAGAAGGAGAAAGTGGAATGGGAGATCGTGATGCCTCTCGAATAAATCGATCAATGAATACCTTAAAAATATCATCCCATGAAGACTTGGAACAAGGTGGCAAACTCGAGAACCAATCCTTAGCTTCATTCCTCATACAATAGCAAAAACACCAAACCTTCAACTCATCTTTAGCAAAACCAGCTAACGAGAAGGTGTTAACCACAATAGAAAAGTCCTTGAGGAACTTAATGGCATTCTCACTCGATAACCCGGAAAATGAGGGCAATTGAGACAAATGTTGGGAAGTGAGCTTCTCTTCTCGGGCCCTCGGCTTACGACTTTCGCTAGAAGAGTCGGAACGGTGTCTCTCATACGGTTCTTTATCATCGTAGCGACTCCCCGACATGTGGAGATGTGGTTTTGAAAACTCGCCAATAGACCTACGTTTGGTATCTTGCCTCAATGAAGGTTGATGATGATATGCTTTTCCATTCCCAACATTCTCCTTACGGTAGTGTCCACGATTTTGATCTTGGGATGTCTCTCTTTCCCGAAAATAATCTCGAGGAGGTGGGGATGTGGATTCCCTCTCGGTACAAGAATACTCGCGGTATCTATGATGTTTCCGGTGGCGAGGAGGTGAATAATCTCGGTTATCTTCATATTCAACATCGGTTTGCCGAGGTCGGCGATATGGCTCATGGACATGTTGGTTGTATCGATGATTTGAAGAAGAACTACCCCTCTCGGACAAATAATCATAATCATCAATGTAATAAGCTCGGTTATCGTTGCGTCTAGCCATGTGATCAACTCGGTCGTGATAGGAGAGATGGAAGTATGAAAGGGAGAACGTCTTCAACCTTGCATACACAACACTCAAAGAAAGGGATTACACGCACCGAGTGTAAAATGCAACAATAACACGAGTAAGGACTAAAAGAAAAAAAAGGAAAAAAAACAAAGAAACAAGAACTTAACTAACACAAAATTCAATTCACGTCGCCTAAATTGCTCCCCGGCAACGGCGCCATTTTGATTTGCTCAAAAAACTAATTTATAAAACCGAAAGATTTACGTTCGTAAATCCCCCGAGTCGATCTCTCGAGGAGCAATACTATCGGCTTGTGAATCTCAATTTGTATATGCTAAGTACGAGTTTCATAACGGGAAATAAAATCATTATAAACTAAGGGGGGTTGCAATGAGTGTTTGATTATCAACTAGAGCAAGTATTTAAAAGCAAGTAAATAAAGAGCGATAGGTAGCAAATGAGTTGGAAAGCAAGGGTGTTCCGATTACTCTTCCTAACGAACTAGAGTTGAATTAGATTTATAAACTCCCAATTAACTAATAATCGGACTAAAGAGATCACGGTGTTGTCACGAGCTCCCTCACCAATGATCGTCTAACTACACATCGACCGCATGGTCCACTAGCGATATACTACGAAGTTGTTCGACACGAGACCACAAATCGAGAGGTGTAATCGTCCAATTAATAGAAATCGAGCTACTTTAGAAGATCAATTCTAATTCATTGAGGAATTTCATCAAACACCCTCACACAAGTTTAGCTAGCCATAATCAAGCACTCAACATCACAATCCACAATCGAATAAGCCATAATCGAGAGGAAACGAAGAGAATCTCACCACGGGAATAATGAAATCGATGGATGAAGGAGTAGATCGAGAAAAGCTTCCAAAATCGGGACCGAGCTTCAACTTGTCACACGAAGAAACTAATCCGATGGAAACGTCCGTCTCGATGAGGTGAACAACGTTTGTGAATGAGATTTTATCGGATTCTCGACGTACGGAATTTAGATCGTGAATTTATGTTGAGAATTTGAAGAACACAAAATGGAAAATGGAAACTTGGAGGAGAAGAAAAGGGAGAGAGTTGTGGGAATTGGTTTGTGAATTGAGGTCTACTCTCTCCAAGCTAAACACAACTATTTATAGTTTATCCACAAGACTAAACAAAAATACTAAAAAGCCCTTAAAACAAGTCAAACATAAGTCAAGACTTTATTCCTACTCAATTTTCGCCCAAAGGAAGTGCTGGTGCGTTCTGAGCATAACTGGAACTTACTCGATTATCATATCGTCGATCCAACCGTTGAAGTTGTAGATGTCGAAGTTGGGAACATGCTCTCCAAATTTCAGGCCGATCCAACGGTTAACGAAGCGGGAAATTCAATTCTCCCAAAGTCGCGCAGTGCTGGAATTAAGAATTGGTGTCGTCCGACGGGAAATGATGTCGTCCGACAAATTCCCGTCGATCGCAGGTCAAACCTGCGTTACCCCTCTGCCAATTTTCTTCCAAAATGCCTTCATGTCGTCCGACACCTTATAGCTGTCGTCCGACACCTTGGACTTGGTCTTTTCTACACTTCATTTCTTCAAGCGAAAACAGCTTTCCTTCCCTTTGGTCGGTGCGCTATATCTTCGTCTCCGATTGTTATTTAGCAAAACCCACCGTTGATATTGTAGATATAGAAGTCTTCTACATTCTGTAGAAATTTGGGGATGATCCAACGGCTGAATTATTGGGGATGGCCATTCTTCTACGACTGCGCAAAGCTGGAATCGACATGAGCCTCTTCGTGTATTTCTTCTCGTTTTCGCCCGATTATCGTCCAAACTCTACCAAACCAAAACCATGACAACATAAACACATAATCACATTAATAGGATGAAAATAAGCACAAAAACAATACAAGAAAGTCACACAAAACAATAGAAAATATCGCACAAAAACGTGCGAAACACCTGCCAACCATGTGACTCGACCGATCGACCACTCAATAGCTGCTACATTAGCAACCTTGGAGCAGTCTACTACGCGCTCGAGTTTCGCTCGTCTCACATCGAACGAGCTGGCAGACTTGCGAGCTAAGGGATTGTGCTTCAAGTGTCGCAAAACTTACACACCGGGCCATGGAAAAGTCTTTCCTATCAGGGAGCTACGAGTGTTGCTTGTCGAACCGAATGAGGCATTAGACCTACAACATTATGAATTTTACGAGCCCATCGGCCAAGAAGAACTCAATAAACAGGAAGACGTTTTTCAACCTTGGGGACAAGGTTGAATTTGAAGAGGGATGGAATTAATAGAGAGCGTAGGAGTTGGAGTATTTATTATATAATTAATATTTCTCTTTTATGTTTATTCATGGGTTTTAAAGTTTTGTTAGGTTGGGCGTTAGGGTTAGATTTATTTCTTATTTCTGCTATTAGGATTCTTATTTAAAGTGTCAGCGTAGGTTTATGAAAATTATCGAATATACCTAATATGGGGGATTTATACATTGGGGCCCTTCTAAGATTGAAATTATAAATTTCACCCATTCTTTTGACTAATTATATAATAGGGTTTTGTACCAATTTTATCCTTTTCTTTTTAATTTTATAGATTTTATTAATATATATCTAGCGCAATTGTTGAGATTTTTTAGCTCACCTATTAAAATTATCCTTTTTTTTTTGTTTTAATTTTACAGATTTAATTTTACAAATTTTAATATTGTTGAGATTTTTTAGCCCACCTTTTAAAATTATCTTTTTTTTTTTTTTAATTTTTTACAGATTTAATTTTATAGATTTTAATATATATCTAGTGTAATTGTTAAATTTTTTTAGCCCTCCTATTACTACCTAAGATTCCCAAAAATTGTACAACCCATGTGAATCTAAAAAAAGTTTAAAATTCGCAATCTTCTTTTATAATTAAAGCTAGCATCGGCGAGAGTTCATATCCAAAAATCCGACAACGATTCAACTCAACTAAGTTAGTACGAAATTAAATTCAACATTGCAAACCTCTTCTTCTACATATTCAACATTTTATATGATTTTTTTTCTTTTTTTCTTAATGTTCTGAATTACTACCATTCAATTATATGAATGTGATTTTTCTTTTACAAATTTGGAATGAATGAGTTGGAATTGGATTTTGATTTGACAATACATAGATAATCGAGTCTCTCCTACATGCCAGCACCGACAAGCCACGATGCCTCCTCGAAGTGCCGCCAAAGGTCGTTTCCACTCTACCCGTCGTTGTTGTCGACGAATCGGGACCACTTAGACTCTGGTGTAGAGCGTAGATCCAATTCGTACACCGTGCACCGAATGCCACCAATATATGCGTCACTTTTAATTTGAAGTTGTTTGTCGAAGAATCCGCCGTACAAATACCGTCACCCGCTGCCATCTAAGCCTCTCTTCTTTCGGCACTGCTTTGTAGAAAATGATGATTAATTGAGTTATTCTGACATTATTTTGGTGATTTGAAATCTTCTTTGTTCATCTTTTATTTAATTTTCTTCAGTTCAATACTCTGTCAACTCTATTCTATTTATTATCTCATTTTTTGGCCTAGTTTCTTTCATTTGAGAATAATTATTAACTATTATAGTTATACGGTAGCTCTCAGTTCAACTATTGTACTTATACAGTAATTCAACTCAGCTATTATAGTTTTAAGTAGTTCTATGCTTAACTATTAATTATAGTTGTTCTTAACTATTATAGTTATACTTTTATAGTTATACAATAGTTATCAACTACTATAGTTATACACTAGTTCGGCTTAACTATTATAGTTATACTACGTGCGATAATTCTCTAGCTACCTCAACTATTATAGTTAAAAATAGTAGTCATGCGCTCAATTTCTACATAATAACTATCAAAGTTATATTTTTCCATATAAAAAACTGATCAATTAATTATTCAATTTTAGTTATTGCAATTCATTTAACTAACATAGTTATTTATCTAATTTTTAACTATAACAATACTAATAACATTGGAAACGGAGTTAAATAACATTGCAAACATTGTTGTTATTAGACGAACAATCACACATATGGTATTTGGGGCCATTAAGAAATTACTGAGTTCACGGGACGTGTCGCGGGACTGCTGTGTACGGTCATGGGACGGCGAGGCTGAGAAGGGGTTCTGTGGTGTGCGATGCTGGAGATGGCGATGAGCAGCGGGAGATGCACGGAGAGGCTCGGGTTCGTCGGGGCTGGAGATAGGCGGAGAGAGAGTGCTTAATTACCGGAGTCAGAGTCGGGATGTTTAGCGGCGACTTCAACGGAAGATCGGTTGGACGGTGGTGTATCATAACCGAAGAAGCCATAAAAGGCCAAGAAAAAAGCGGCGGCTTAGATCGTCCACGGTGGGAGGAGTCACCTACATGTTGATTAATTAGCACCATCATCTCGCGCAGAAAGTGTAGCGGCATCTTAATGTTAGGGTTTACGTATTATAATGAGCTACCAAAATTATTAATCCTTTTGTTAATGTAATTAAGATTTATTTAATAATCAATAATATTAATTTTAACAAAAAGGTATTACGGACTTTGTCTAATTCAAAAAGTGCCCAAGAATATAATTAAAAAGATGTTAAAATCTTATTTTTTAACAAAATGTAAATGTTGTGTCTTGTTTTAAAAAAATGAAAAAGATGAGAAAATATTTATAATTAGCAAAACTAATGAGCCCTACTCCCTAAATATACCTAATATTATTTAATAGCTTGAAGGACATTGAGAATATATGCATGTATTGGATTTTTCCAACATTGTGAAAGGAAACTCTTTATCATGTATCTTAAATTAACGCCAAGACCACAAGTAAGCAAACCTTGCTCCAAAAGAGATACTAAAAATTAAAATAGTGGATGGATTGGTAACCCTAAAAGTGGTTGTATAAAAGGGCGAGATTAGGATTGTTGAGATCAATCTTTCGTCGCAGCTATATTTCAATCCATCTTCATCATTCAAGATATGTCTTTCTGCAGCCCCAATTCTGATGAATCTGAAGAACACGGCACCTACATCATCAACCCTGCTATGCATCAGGTCTACAGAGGCCCCCCTCCCTACGTCCCCTGCAAGCCCACTTCTTTTATATCTCGCCCCTCCGTCTTCAACCCCGCTTTATATCAGGTCTACAGAGGCCCCCTTCCCTACGTCCCCAACAAGCCCACTTCTTTAATATCTCGCCCCTCCGTCTTCAGCCCCACTTCTACTGATGAATCTGAGAACCTCATCATCAACCCCATTCCTGATATATCTCCGGACAGCCCCACTTCTGATCCATTTCACGTCTGCAGCGCCCCCCCTCCCTACGTCTTCAGCCCCAGTTCTGATGAATCTGAGGTATATATATATATATATCCTTAATCAAATTACTATCCCTAATATATATTCTTATTGCGTTTTTGTTTATGTATGTATGTATTCTTATTGTTTGGTTTTCTTCTTTCAACAGTCTAGAGCAAAGATATCTATTGTATCGAATATTGGGCCTTCATATGCTATGGTGGCATCAGGATGCAGACGAGGTGGTTTACTGCCTAAGCAATATAGACAGGGCGGTTCTTCTTCTTCTTCTTCCCACAAAACCTGTAGACAGGGTGACAAAACCTATCTTGCTATCTTTTGTCCCTCAAATATGACTCACCTGTTGCTTATCCGTGTACCGCTCCACAGCTTGCTGCTAACCCCCCCTAATAAGGGTAACAACAAAAATATATTGTCATATGACCTAAAGAAACATTACACGAGTATGTCTTGTCTCCATCCATCTGAGCTAACCAAGGATTTCATAGACTTGTTGCCAGTTGGATCTCCTCATCTTGAATCTATGTGTGCCGTATGTACTTCCTCTGTTGCTGGTCTAGGACCATGTATCTTCCTGTTTAATTCTCGATCTAATTCCAAGGAGGTGTTTCGATACAATCTGCATCAACCAAATATGAGGTTCCACAGATGCGCAGACATGCCAGCAGCCAACACTCTATATGTGCAAATTGGCGACTTTTTGTACGGGCTCAGCTATGCAGGTCAACCTGTTGTTCAAAAGTACGACATTGAGAAAGACATCTGGACTCTTGTCAAAGATAATATCATAACTAGGTGCACTTATAGCGACCAGAACAACCATTCCATAAGTAATGTGCCTCACGTAGTCATCAATGGCAAGCTACATATTTCGTTCGGCTACAACTCCTTTGCTTTCGACACTCAAACAGACACATGGGAGTATAGCAACTTATTTGACACATTTTGGTCGCACCACAACCCATTCAACTTGTATGGGCAACTTTTCTGGGGCATGAATGGAAGCGCTAATTTGGAGTTTGCTAAACGATCCTTTGGATTCTATGGAAGAGGGATAGTCTGGGATGAAGATATATTGCTTGGTGTTCTTTGCTCACGAAAATGTCAGTTGGTTGCCTTTCAATTGATTGATAACAAAGTCGTAAAAAGCCAGTCTTTTACTTTCGCAGATCATATGTTTGATGGGGCCAAACTTGTTGACCTTGGGCAAGGTTACTTTGGCCTGCTGCACTTTACTATTAGCTTCTTCCCCCCAGCTGGTTCAGACTATTGCCATCAGTTGGAGCTGGTGACGATTATGGTTTCGAAACCACTTCAACCACGAGACGACTGCTTCCTCGAGTGTCGAATTGTTCGCAGAGACATTGTTGCTCAAAATTTATATTATAGTATGATGCATGCTTCTAATCCCTTTTCTGTGTGATCGGATTTCTTTCTTTTTTCTAGCAGTCTTTGGTTTACCAATTTAAGATTGTAAGACATAATTTATCATTTGGTACTAATGTTATTCCTGTTAAACACATGAAATGGCAAGTTATTTTCTTCTTTTTGTATTCTGTTCTAAATCGCAAACAAATTCATGACTGCCTTTTTCTTTCTCAGCTAACCAAACATATTTGATAATCATTAAGGCTCTTTCATTACGCAACAAAATTAAATTTTGCAAACAGGTACAAGACGGCTAAGAATGAAGGATGCCATCTGAATGGTTTGTCTAGGTGCATCGTGTACTTGTTGATATTGTCTAAGCTTCTGCAAATGCCACACCAGGCCTCGGAAGATACCCTACTTTTAAGAGAAAGGTAAACATAATGAATAACATTTATTATGAATACCTGCCAAGAAGCTCCTCAAGAATAAGTCTTTGCGATGGCGTAACATAATGAATACAATTCCTGGGATCCATTACTATAAGTGTTTTTGTGTTTCTTGATTGTGTAGAAAAAGAAGAATAGCAAACTCGAGGCATTAAAACCCATAAGCAAAACATCACTTATAGTAGCAAAACGAGATGCGAAAAAAATCGAACCTCGACAGAGAGCTTCGTGGCAGCAGCCAGCCCCTTTTCGAACTTGTTGGCAAGGTCACGAACCGAAAGGCGCTGCTTCTGCTCGAGCAACAAGTTAGTTTCCCGAGCGATAATCTCTTTCGTGGTCAACACGTTCGAGTCCTCTTTGACCTCCACAATCTGATTGTTATCTCCGATTTTGTATTTCGGGAAGCGGCTGGAGGCGAATATGACATCAGCTGACACGGGCGACACCGAGTCCTTCTGCAGCGAGTGACTGAAACCCCGGCCTAGCCTCTGTCATATTGAGATCCCAGTTCCCTAAAATGTCGGAGCAAAAACTCCATTAATTTCTTAGCTTCGAGCAACAGAGGGGTTTACCCTATGTCTTGTAATTAGGTACAAATTACACTGCAAAAATTAAGAAGAAAACACACTCCATACAGATCCAAGCTTTCGCGCATTCAAATAATAAATCTTAATTTATTTATATTTTCAAGAGAAACTCAAAATCAACCCAATACTAAAACAACAGTATCCTAAAAACCTTTTTTTTTTCAAGAAATCGGAAATAACATCATCAGCTTCAGTGTTATAAGCCCAGAAAGTATGTACTCAATATTTGAACAAAACGAAAAAGCAATTAAATGCAGAAAATCAAAATCATGAAAACCCACTTAAACACACACACCCAGAGAGAGAGAGAGAGAGAGAGAGAGAGAGAGAGAGAGAGAGAGATCAGTTAATATTGGGACAGCAAAAAAAACAAACGAACCTAGTACGCAGTGGTGTTGGAAAATGGGGATTCTTTACCGGTAGCAGGGTTTGAATGTGGGGAGAGAAAGCAAGGAGAGAGAGAGAGAGAGATGAAGGAGAAATAAGCAATAGTAGTAGTATTTTTCAAAAAGCAGAGTAGATACAGAAAAATGAGAAATCTCTGTTTTATCTCTAAATGAGTATAAACTGTTGGGTTCTTCGGTCTTCAGAGTGGTCTTCATTCTGGATTGGAGACTTGGATAGATAATTGAATCACGTTGAACACGTTTTCCTTAAAGAGTATTTCGACCCTATAAGCCTGGGTATCACGAAATCCCTCGCAGGATAAGACAATATCGACACTCGAGTCTTAGGCTTAGAACACGAGCAACTTATGGAATATTCTGTTTTATTTGTTGCTTCAAAGCTTCTTATGTTTGTAGGTATTTTCAAGTGTGTTCAAGTGTATTCAACAAATGAATTTTCACTTCCTTATATAGGTATTAGATACCCTTTCATTTGGACTTAAGCACCCCTTGGTCGAAAAGGTACCTTTTGGAAAAGGTACCTTTTCACTTTGCACCTATTCATGTATAGGTACCTTTTAGTGAAGACACCCTTTCACTTTGGCACCTGGCAAGCCATGCAATTTCGAATTTGCATCATATTAATGATGTAATATCATCATCTAGCCATGCAACCATGCAACCACGAGATCACACTCGACATGCATTATTATGCTTATCCAAATACTTAAATCGTATCAATTCTATATAACCGTGTACTCCACACTTCTCCAAAGTTATATTATATTGACTAGATTTAATCCGAAGCTTTGAATGATTCCAATTACATTAAATGAACAGCGATTTCACTTAAATCACCAACAATCCTCCCCCATTTAAGTGCAATCCTTGAATCATACAAATTCAACAAATAAAACCAAACCCGTGCTTAAGATGAAAATGTCTTAAAGATTGAATTTTCATAGTAGTGAATTATACTTAACATATATTCGAGAATCACGGTGTCTTAAAGATTGAACCGTTCAACCCATCTGAATACATGAAGATAAAACACACACATGTTTAATACAATTCCATAAGGAAATCCGACACAAAATAGGCCATGTGTCCTTATCCATTCGTGAGTGCATATAAAGCTTAGCCACAGCTCCGAAGTTGCCACACTTCGCACTCATATAGGTAGATCCTTTTATCGTGCCCTGCAATTGCACTTTTTCAAAAGATTTATTAAGATAAACTTCAACCTATGACATGCAGGTTCAAACACAAACTTTTGGGACATATACATTGTGTTTCAATTTCAAATATAGGCTTTCCACATTGAATTCATGTTCTAATACAATTAGAAGTGAATTGGGTATCCCATATTTGAATATTAAAATTGGCTTTAAACTCATCCCAATAACTGACTTTACAACCAAGTCACTAACTAATCACTTCGTCAAGTGATTAGTTAAATTCTTTTTAATCGTCTCATCAAATCTATAAAGATTTCTCCATGAGTGATCAGTTCATGAACCACGTTTAATTATAACGTCAAAGTACTTTGACTTTTCATGACTATATACTTTAGCCAAAGTCATTACAATGTTAAACATAAAACAGATGAGATCACCATAGGTCGCATGCCTATGTGCATCCTCGAGTCGCAATGCCCCTGCGATTCACGAGTTATCCGAGACACTTGTCTCAACCAGCCAATATGCCTCATTTACAAGGTTCCATATTATTGATTTCCTCCGAGTACACCCTATTACAAGGAACGCCTCGATGTCTCATTCATGAGACATAATTATGTTGTACATAATATCCATAGTATAACCACTATGTCCAAATCATTCGAGTCAACTCGCGGATATTCGTTTCATCTCAATTGCATTGCACAACGGACATCAACCAGTCTAGACTCTTTAGCGTTTCATGCTTGAAATACGCACCTCACTTTGACCTTTGAGACACCTTGTTGTTTCTTAACCGAAACACACACCGCGCTCTTTACCGGTCAAAATTACTCGGCGTTTTATTTCCAGAACGCACCTTAGTCTTGACTAGTCGAGACTCGTTGCAATTTATGCCCACAACACAACCGCGCCCCGAATGATCGAGATTACTTGGAATTTCATACATAATTAATACATCAATGAAAATGTGTTACCTTTTTCACGAGCGTTCGCACTTGTTCATTTAAGTACCGCACCTTGCTCTCTATTTACTCGCGCCTTTAAGCCATTATGGTTTTGCCCCGCACACTCTCTTGTCTTCATGCATTACTCAGTCGAAATTGATCAAGCCACATCATATCTAAGCATTCTCCATATTTCCAGAAAATGAAAATACTCTTTAAGATTGTTGGGTTCTTCGGTCTTCATTCTGGATTGGAGACTTGGATAGATAATTGAATCACGTTGAACACGTTTTCCTTAAAGAGTATTTCGACCCTATAAGCCTGGGTATCACGAAATCCCTCGCAGGATAAGACAATATCGACACTCGAGTCTTAGGCTTAGAACACGAGCAACTTATGGAATATTCTGTTTTATTTGTTGCTTCAAAGCTTCTTATGTTTGTAGGTATTTTCAAGTGTGTTCAAGTGTATTCAACAAATGAATTTTCACTTCCTTATATAGGTATTAGATACCCTTTCATTTGGACTTAAGCACCCCTTGGTCGAAAAGGTACCTTTTGGAAAAGGTACCTTTTCACTTTGCACCTATTCATGTATAGGTACCTTTTAGTGAAGACACCCTTTCACTTTGGCACCTATTCATGTTGTCTTGCATGGCAAGCCATGCAATTTCGAATTTGCATCATATTAATGATGTAATATCATCATCTAGCCATGCAACCATGCAACCACGAGATCACACTCGACATGCATTATTATGCTTATCCAAATACTTAAATCGTATCAATTCTATATAACCGTGTACTCCACACTTCTCCAAAGTTATATTATATTGACTAGATTTAATCCGAAGCCTTGAATGATTCCAATTACATTAAATGAACAGCGATTTCACTTAAATCACCAATATAAACACGCTTGATTAATGTGTGTATTAAATCTTTGGCCCACCCACCATTGAAGGATTTTAGCGCTCTTTTTTGGCACATTTCGAAATTTTGTTTTAAATTCAGTTCAATTTAATTTAATTAATTTAAACCGTATATTTTAGTATACTGTTACGATGTCACGTTGATATATTTTAATCCGGGTTATGATGGAACCCGTAAAAAACATTCGGAAAGCAATATAAAATGGATACATATTAGTAGACTACTACGATTTCACAAAAACGAGTGCTGGATTCATCTAAATGTTTGACTATTTTTATTTGAAAGGATTTCATTCTTCTATAAAATATATGAAAATTAAATTAAATGACAACAGGCGAGGAAAGATTTTCCTTGTAACTCAAATTTAATCTACTAGTATCTTTCAACCCGAGAAATTCCCGGGAATATCTTTCTTCAGTTTCTCCGGCTATTATTTTAATTTATGTTTAAAAGAAAACTGAAGATAGGAGAAATTGATATAGTGATTTCATAAAAATTGATGACTACGATCGGCTAAAAATCTTACTTGATAATACATAAAAAGAACCTGAAATGACAAAAGATCAATTTACATTTCGGAACACCTCCTTGTAAACGACATTGGTAACTTTATTCGTGAGACTACCATTCAAATCATAAATTAAGAATTTTAATCCCGCTCGATTAGTGACTCTTGAAACTGCAACATATAATTGTTCGTGTGTGAACACCGGTCTTCTCAACAGAATCCACACTTTTGACAAAGATTGTCCTTGATTTTGGTTAATTTTCATAGCATAAGATATCATAATTCAATATTACGGACGTTGGAATCGAAAGGACAATTTTGAATCAGAAGGTGTAAGTGACACTTTTGAATTAGAAAGCGTAAGTGGCAATTTTGGATAAGAAGGCGTAAATGACAATTTTGTTAATATGGAACGCTAATATTTTTTTTAAATAAAAGAAATGTGAATCAACATATGGTCTAGTAGTATAAGATTTAGTATATTCATATTATAAATAAATTAGCTTTAATATTGTAAATAAATAAATCGGACAAAAAAATAATAGAGTAGGTGAAGATGAATAACTTCTTATATCAGGACTTTTGAAAAACCAAAAGTTTAATTTTCATTTTCGAAAATACATATTAAAAAGTCAACGAAGGCGAATCTCGAATCTAAATATTTAGTCAATCAATCGATTCAAAACACTTGGATTCAAAACACTTAGTCAATCAATTCGGGCCGTTGCTTTGCACTGAGAGTACAAATCAAAGTTTTACCCGGTTTATTTGAATCTTAATATAAGTAAATATGTTTAAACTTTTGTACAATATTTTTATTTGTATACATGTTTTGAAAAAAATAAAATTAAAAATTAAAGAAACATTTCGAGTTCCAAAACATAGAAAAAAATATATAAATACAATTAATTAAATTTACTGCAAATTTCTGAAAACCTCCTTGTACACAACATTTGTAGTCTTATTCGTCAAGTTTCCATCTTCGTCACATATTAAGAATTTCAATCCTGCTCGGTTAGTGACCCTTGAAACTGCAACATACAATTGTCCGTGTGTGAAAACAGACCTTCTCAACAAAATTCCCATATCAAAGATTGCTCTTGAATCATAACTTTTGGCAAAATATATGATTTAAAGGTACGGGACATGGGAAAAATATATATTTTGGTAAAATATATTTTAATAATTCCATACCATAACTTTTTCATTAATATATCAATGTATATGTGAAATATATTGTTCAAAAATTGTTCTTTATATCCTACAAAATTTATTTGTGTAAAAATAATAACTAAAAATATCGTCTATTTTAATAAAATGGTACGGAATACTAAAGTTATCAAAAATGTTTGAATTGAATTGATTTACTACACATTTGTAAATTTATTGAAATAAAATTGATTTAATATAGTGATTTTTTTTAAAGATTTAAGGATTTAGTTTCAAATTTTAATAATTTAAAAAATAATATTAATAAAAATATGGAAATAAATTTTTGAATCAATTTAATACAAAACTAATAAATAAATTTATACATATACTTATATTGTGCACTAATAAAATTTTAAAATAAAATTTGTATTTCTGTCTAATGTCAAGTATTTTTTTCTCAAATGTATGTTCTTTCATTTTGCAAGATCTCATTTTTTACTTATTTAATAGTTTTCTGTATTTAATATTAAATATTGAAACAAAGTTAATACCATTATAAATCAAACCAACATTGTATGATATATCCCTCGTGATCAATACTTTTTATTATAAAACAAATGCAAAAGAAAAAGATTAAACTCTATCTACAAATGGTTTAATTGTTAATCTAAAATTAAATAATTTAGTAGAATTAAGTAACAATCGAATAGATATCTTTTACCTTCCAGAAAACCAAGAGTCTCGGTATCGGCCGGAGGGAAGATGAGCGAAAAGTGAATGTCATCTGATATGATCTCCTTTTGGAGTGATTTTGGTAAGCTCCTTTGACCAAATTAAATGGTTGAATACGCCGAATAGCCGTATATACAAACCTGCGTTAGATCAAGAAATTAGAAATAAAGAATCTTAGATGTCTCTTACCAAAACAAAAATAAATACGAAGAGATGAAAACTTGAAAATATTTTGTAGTAGATGTGCATATGTCATAGAAAAAAATATATAAGATCCGAAAATAGTCAAAACCTGCAGAACCAATTATTCATCATACATTGACTGTAATTGTAATTGTTGAATATCAATATCGTCGGATTATGAAATTACTAATCACTTTCTTGTGATCAAATTTCAAACATGGACTAACGACAAACGCTGAGGGTGAGGGTAAAACTGAAAGACTCCTGTTGTTATGCGCTTGGTTGAGATGTCTATTAATCGAACCTAAGATATAGTTAGGCATCAGAAAAAATCTGGAGTAATTGGAACTAAAGTTGTTGATACGACAACCCACTTTATTTATTTTTTGGGATGTAGAAGATCCACCCAATGCAACTGATAAATAGTGAATATGTTGCTTTTGCACATCATCATCGATCAACTAAAACTAATTCTAAACGAACTATTCTTGAAAAACATGGAGTATTCAATCTTGACATCTCTTAGCAAAATTTGTCACAATAAATTAAATTCATGTTACAAAACATAAGATATTCCAAACTTTTAACAACAATTTTCAGAATATTTACACCCACATCACTGTCATCATATGTATAAGCTTCAATATTCTTCTTTCGTACAATAACTGTACATTTCAAAAGATCTTTATAGTGTTAAAATTAAATACCATGCATTGTATGATATATCCCTTGTGATCAATACAAAACAAATAAGCAACAAACTACTTTTTATTATAAAACAATAAAAACTTAGTCATAGATAGATAGGCAAAAGAAAAAAATTAAACTCTATCTAGAAATGGTTTAATTGTTAATCTAAAATTAAATAATTTAGTAGAATTATGTAACAATATAATAGAGATCTTTTACCTTCCAGAAAATCAACTGGTTGAATACGCTGAGTAGCCATATATTCAAACCCGCGTTAGATCAAGAAATTAGAAATAAAGAAGGTTAGATGGAGGGAAAATATCACAAATGGTCCTGTACGGATGTCATTTTCCGTAAGTAGTCCTGTATTTTCAAAAGTTATCACGGTTGATCCTTTTGCCCGGGAAAGTGACGCGTTATTGTCACGCGCCGCCAAAAATCTGACATGGCAATCGGAAATTACATCCGTACAGGACCATTTGTGATAACTTTTGAAGATACAGGACTACTTTTGGCGGCGCGTGACAGTAACGCGTCACTTTCCCGGGCAAAAGGACCAACCCTGATAACTTTTGAAAATACAGGACTACTTACGGAAAATGACATCCGTACAGGACCATTTGTGATATTTTCCCTTAGATGGAGATAAAAATTATTTTGGTCCCATAAAGAAGTCATTTTCTCGATTTGGTTTCATTTTGTTTCACTTTCTCAATTTAGTCCCGTAAAACTTAAAATGTGGTCAATTTAGTCCCTTTTAATTTCAAAAAGTCAAAATTAGCCAAAAATCTGTTGACCGATTACGATGTGATAGACAATTTGGGAGAATACGTTAAAAAATTAGGAAAATTTGGTGCGGTTCACGTGTCAAATTGTGATTTGACGAAAGTAATTAAAAAAAAGTAAACAGAAAATAATATTCACACTTTGATACATGGATCACACTAATTTTTCTTGCGGTATTTCTCCAAATTGACTGCCACGTCTTTATTGGTCAACCGATTTCCGGCTAATTTTGACATTCTGGACTGAAAAAAGACTAAATTGATCACGTTTTAGGTTTTACGGGACTAATTAAGAAAGTGAAACAAAATGAGACCAAATCAAGAAAAGAGCTTCTTTATGGGACCAAAATAATTTTTATCTCAGGTTAGATGTCTCTTACCAAAACAAAAATAATTAAGAAGAGATGGAAGCTTGAAAATATTTTGCAGTAGATGTGCATACGTAATGTAATAGACAAAAATAAGTAAGATTCGTAAATAGTCAGAACCTGTAAAACCAATTATTCATCATATCTTGACTGTAAATTCTAATTGTTGAATACCAATACTGTCGGCATTATGAAATTACTAATCACCTTCTTGTGATCAAATTTCAAACATGGACTAACGGCAGACGCTGAGGGTGAGGGTAAAACTGAATGACTCTTGCTGTTATGCGCATAGTTGTGATTTCTATTAATCGAACCTGAGATATAGTTAGGCATAGAAAAAAATTTGGAGTAATTGAACTAAAGTTTTTGATACGACAACCCACTTTATTAATTTTTTGGAATGTAGAAGATCCACCAAATGCAACTGATAAATAGTGAATATGTTACTTTTTTACAAAAATAAATGGAATAAATGATGGACTCGTCAACGCTGCGCCTAATACATATTCCGGCGGTATAATCGATATATCATAACAACATAAATAATCTATTTATCACTCATTCTTAATTCATTTTAATAATTTACTTGTATTAATAATGATAAATAAATATAAGATTTAGTATTATGATATTATAAATAAATTAGCTTTAATATTTTAAATAAATAAATTGGACAAAAAATAATAGAGTAGGTGAAGATGAATAACTTCTTATATCAAGACTTTTGAAAAACCAAAAATTTAATTTTCATTTTCGAAAATACATATTAAAAAGTCAACAATGCGAATTTATAATCTAAATAGTTAGTCAATCAATCGATTCAAAACACTTGGTATAGAAAACTAATTGATTATCAATATATTTAAAAATATTTGTTTTGAGAAAATATTTATTTTTTCACTTTTATAAATAAGAAATATTTGATTAGAGATAATATTGAAATTAAGAAATATTTGATTAAATATAATATATTTAAAAATAATTTAGAATGTTTATTATAATTAAGGAATATTTAATTAGTAATAATATTGATTTTATTAATGTACTAATGCGAATTAGAAACTGAAGTTTTTTATAAGTATATTTATGAACACTGGGATTAAGAACTGAAGTTTCTATTTTGTTATTATTCTTAATATAAGTATATTTACTTTCATATTTACGGAAAATTTTAAATATATAATTGATAAAATCATGACAATGTTTGGAAAAAATAATTCTAATTGATAATAGAAAAAAAAAACAAATTCAATTCAAATTTCTGAACAACTCATTGTAAACGATTTGTGAGGTTATCATTTTTCATCACAAATTAAGAATTTCAATCCTGCTCGATTAGTGACCCTTTAAACTGTAACATATAACTGTTCGTGTGTGAACACCGACATTCTCAACAGAATCCTCACCTTTAATAAAGATTGTCATTGACTTTTGTTAATTGTCCTAGCTAAAATATCATAATTGAGAATTGTCGACGTTGAAATTGAAAGGGCAATGTTGAATCATAAGGCGTAAGCGGCACAATTAAATTAAATTAAAGGAAATATTCATATTTCAATATTTTAAAATTAAATTAAATTGAAGTTAATTTCAATTTAGTTTAGCCGTTTCCAGTCCAAAAGTATACGTCCTAATAGGCAACCTCGAAATATTAACAATGTCATCTTTATTTTCGTCTCCTAAAACTTTGGTCTCAATAAGATAAGTTTTATGATTTGATATTATCAACCGAATATCATTACATAATTTGAGGGTATGATCGATATTTCGTATTAACAAAATTAGACTCGATTGAATGTTGTAAGCTCATTAGAAACCGGAAGAAGGTGACCATTAAAATATGTTGTTGAAGAGTATTGTGATTTAATTAATTAGTATTGTAATTGGTTACAGTGCAAGTTGAAGCATTATCTTAATTATAGCCATGAAAAGATATATGGATGAGTGGGTATCAACGACAGGGGAGATGACATTTTCAGTTTGTTGAGTTTTGCGTCTCTTTTTATTGAGATGAAATGATTTCCAAACCTGATTCTGCAAAACACATCAGTACAAATGTAAATTTCTGACAAAGGTTCAATAAAAACGAAAGATAGAAAATTTGTTTTTCAGAAATCGAATAAGTTAACTACATAACTAAGATCGAGATAAAAAAACTCAACTGGTGGAATCAGAAAGACAATTGTAAAAGACATTTATGGTCAAGATGATTGGTAGAGACACACTGTTTAGGAAAAGTGCTAAACAGTAAAAGTAAATGAGAATTAGTGTAATCCTTAAGATTATTAATATTTATGTGGGAAATATCAACAAAAACATATTTAAAAGAATGTTAGATCAGAGATCATACATAAAAATGCAATAACTTAAATTTAATTGAACTTGATCAAGAAAATGTTATTGTCATCCACAATAATAATTAACACTGAAAAATTAATAAACTAATTTTTGTAACACATACTTTTTTTTATCAACAGATAATTAATAGGAGTAGTTAATGAAGTTAAATTATTGAATAATTAGTTTGTTTGTATTTCAAATATTTCAATTCTCAATAGCTATTTATATTAATTTATTTGTATTTATAATTTGATATAGAAAATAAAAAAATTGTTGAAGTGTTTTCACATAATGTAATAATTTCTAACGCTTTCATTCTTAAATCATATAACCCGTGTGAATAGTATAATTAATATTATACAAAATTTGAATAGTATAATTAATATTATACCGTCCAGTTCAAATTTCTTCAGTTCATAACCCTTCAGTTCCATGTTTCTGTCCAAAAGAACAGGTCATAAGAATCTGTTATTTTAGACTTATTATTCTCAGTTTCAGTTCAAACCTAATAAATTTCAAATTAATTAAGTTATGTTCAAATTCATTAAGTTTAGTTTAGTCCGAAATTCTTTTTTTTTTTTAATTTTTTATTTATATTTTAAAATACAATTAAATTGAAGTTAATTTCAATTTAGTTCAGCCGGTTGCAGTCCAAAAGTACACGTCCTAAGAGTCAACCTCAAAATGTTAACAATGTCATCTCTATTTTCGTCTGCTAAAACCTTTGGAATGCTTAAAATAAGTTCTGAGATTTGTTATTATCAATTGAGTATCGTTACATAATTTGACGGTAAGATCGATATTTCGTATTAACAAAAATTAGACTCGATTGAATGTTGTAAGCCAATTAGAGACTGGAAGAAGGTGATCATTAAAATATGTTGTCATTGCTCTAATATACTGCGATTAGGTTTGTCATTGCTAGAATCCCAGGGTCATTCCTCTGATATACTTACACATTTAGTGAGTGAAGTGTACTGGTGGACGTCGAGAGACTATTTATTTCTGTACTCGTCACTCGTCTACAATCCAATGTGCAAGTAGAGATACAATGGAATTCATAAAACAAAAGAAAATGTGCTTAAATGTGATTCATGGTTTTGGTTCTTACGATGAGTAAACAGTACTACAACATATATGAAATTTCAAATGCAACAAAAAATAGGATTAGATAAATTCATAAGAAAAAAAATACATCTTTATCATAGAACTTTCAATTTCCATGGGATAGTAATAAAAAAAATCCTACAAAATACTCATCACATACCTTAATAAAACGAATTCTTTAGTTTCTTTTTTTGGATAGTAATCTCCATGAGCGCAACAGAGCAGAGCAACATCAATCTCTTTTTCGAAAGAAAATGTATGCTTGGACATGATTGCGGTAAAATTAACAAACTGACAAATAAACAAATATTATTACTTTTTGATGTGTGAGCTTTCTAAAACCAAATGTACATATATATAGGAAACACACACAAAAAAACATGTCATTCTCACAAAAAGTTTCGCAAGTTTTTCTTGAACGTCAAGAATGATTCTTGAAATCCCCAAGCAAAGAAAACACATACATAAACACATTACATATCTGTCACACATGAAACAAATGATCAACAAAAGAGAAAGGAATATGCAATTCTCAAATAATGCGGATTTACTTTAATCTTAAATAAAAAGAAGGTTTGAATTACGCGATGATATTGAATCAGTAGAAGGGCTTTCCATGAATCCACTAATTATTTGCAAACAAAATGTTGATGTCTTTCCAGAACCGTTCTGGGCACATGCCATCAAAACCATCCCAGAAAGTGATATCGGTATGAATATATCGGTATGAATATGACATACCTCAACACAGGTGTAAGTTTCGTGTATTTGCACCTCCTAATATTCAGATTTAGAGCTTCATCGAGATCAATATCAGGGTATGTGTTCACGGGAGAGAGAACGTCCTTCCAGCTTGTCTCCACTGGAATATCCTCATCAAGGTTTTATGGTGAAGGAGCAAATGCCTCAACAATCCCTTGTCAAAAAAATAAATGCATGTTATTTAACAAATAAATAATTTGAATAACAGGTTGGTAAGTATAGTAAAGAATGCTGAAAGCATAATTTGTCAACGGTGATCATCTTAGGTCATTTCTCAACGCAACTTCCAGATCGAAAAACCACTGCTACATAATTTGTTATTATATCTTGCAGCGGGGACCTACTTCAGTTTAATTGTATCAGTTGGTAAAATTATATAATAAACAATAAATGTTAAGGGATACCTCAGAATTTCAGCCGGCCTTGATAAGAATTGAGTGACCTATATCAGATTATGAAAACAATATTAAAGGATACATAACAAATAAAAAATATCAATCACAAAATTAAAAAAATATGTAAATGAGGACAAATTGTAAAAAAAAAAACTTACAGCAGTATGAACCAAAATTACATACCTGTTGTAATTGCAAAAAAAAAAAAAATTATTGAAATAGTTTTATATGAAAAATCATATAAAACACACTAATGGATTTACTTTAACATGACAAACCTGATACTGCAAAAAAAAATTGACAATTAGGGTTACGAATAATCATAAAAAACAGACATTAATCAATTTACAAAAACATGACAGCAAAACAAACAATTGACAGAGAAATCTAAACAACATAAACAATTGGCAATTGAAAAGATTAAATCGTCGCACTATAGAGGATCGAGGAATTGCACAATATGAAAATACCTGCGCTTTGTCGCATTTATATGCCTGATGTATCTGAGAAACATAGTCTACACTGGATAGTGCAGCGTGGATAGGCATGAGTTCCAACAAAAGCTCTTTATATTTAGGAGCTGAGGCAGGCCGCGGCTATACACCTAGATCATGTTATACCATATAAGCGATTTCAAGTCGGACTCCTTCAAGAACTAAATGTAGCTCAATGTTGTAAGAAAACGGACTCTGAAAATTTACCAAAAGAAATTGACCCTGCCATTCGAATGGCCATATAATAGGAATAAGAGACAACACGACAGCCGATACAAAACCTTGTACAGAACGTTTAAATTACATAAAACAAACTCATAGATCTGGAAAAAACTATCGAAATTAAGGCAAGCAAGAAATCAAAATTACAGGTATCGAAATACTGGTAATTGATACACACCTCAATCTGCAAAAAAAAAAAGCAAAATTTGAAAGTCGTATAAAAATTCAATACAATCTTCAAGCAAGAATTCAAACTAACAGAAAATGAAATACACGCAATTGAGACATACCTCAAGCTGAAAAAAAAACACGCAATTGAATTACAAACTCATAGATCTGGAAAAAACTATCGAAATTAAGGCAAGCAAGAAATCAAAATTACAGGTATCGAAATACTGGTAATTGATACACACCTCAATCTGCAAAAAAAAAGCAAAATTTGAAAGTCGTATAAAAATTCAATACAATCTTCAAGCAAGAATTCAAACTAACAGAAAATGAAATACACGCAATTGAGACATACCTCAAGCTGAAAAAAAAAACACGCAATTGATAACTTATTATCAAGTTATCAACCGCATCAATCTCGAGGTTGTCGATCTCCTTGAGCAGGTCGAGAAGCGGATGGATATCAACGTCTTTCAGCTAATCCAAGGATAAAATAAATCCATTTGTCTTACGGCGGGTTTTCGCGATCTTCGCCTGCGTACAAAAAACTACTCGGTGAAAAAACAATGTAATGCCCAACGGAAAAGATAGTGTCTACAGTCATTAGAGACCTCGGATAGTGCGGACAAAATCGACTTATTTGGTGTAATATCTTGCCTCTTGGAATATAAAATGAACCTAATAAAGCAGTAGCTACAGTGACTTCCGTGTGTTTTCAATTTCATTGGCAATCAGAATGTCTACTAAGAGGTCCAACATTCCTCAAAATCATTTATGTTCACATTTGTAACAATACTTGCTGAATTAACCATGGGCATTGATTAAGAGAAAATACAAAGACACCTCAACTGACAACTGTTTAATTCAAAAGTGTCGTTGTATTTAATAACCCAAATGTCGTCTCACGAGAAATAATATTATCGGCGGTGTAATACGATTCGATTGTTTGTCGTAAAAGCAAGTAAAGTAAACACGTTGTCAAGTAGTAACCATTTTGGGGGGTTGTGATTTGAGATAATTAATTAACTAAATACGAGAATTAAAATAAGTAGACAAGTAAACGAGGTGCGATATCAAATGAGAAAGGGTTAGGGGGCTAGAGTCCTTCGCTTTTGAGAACCGAGTCGATCCTTTAAAAACCTAGATTTTGATACGGACGAGGTCGTTTACGTACGACCGCGTCGTCCACTAGTGATACACCTCGTGGAGGTCCTCAACTCGAGACGACCTTGAGTCGCACGTAAACGTCACTCGGATCGAGTGCGTGCCCACTAGTGATGTTCCTCGTAGAGGATATTCAACACGAGGCCCCACGACTCGAACCGAACGACTCCTCGATTCATTGAAAATCCTCGAAACATTATCGACTCGATCTCTAAGCCAAGTACTCTAGCACCCTAACAAGAGACCTAGCTACTCATGATAACACGAACAAACAAGCATGTAATATATAGAATACTCATGATCGAAATAAGCTCACAAAGATGTTGGGGAGGCGAAACGAGAACGAACCGTGCTTCCGGAATCGAGCCGAACTTCAACGTGTCACCCGAAGAAATGGCTCCGATAGAAACGACGGGCTCGGTGAGATGATCGATGTTCGTGAATGATGTTTTGTGAGGCAATAAATCAATTAAAAGAAATCTAAATATTTGGGATTAAAAATCAAGAACAAAATATTTTTTTCAAGAACAATATCAAGTCAAGGATTCAAAAACAAGTGAGAATGAGAGTGTGTCCAAATTCTCCAACTAACAAGGTTGTCTTATAGTGCAACATGCACAAAGTCTTGCCAAAAATCCTACTAGAAAAGACTAAAATGCCCTTCAAAAACACTCCCAATCGGACAGTCAAACTGTCCCAGAAAGTCAACTGAAATCGCGCAATGTCGGCCGCCGTCTACTTTCAACTGCAAAAATGTCGCCCGCCATTGAAATGTCGGTCGACTTTTCTTCAGTGCAATCTTGATGTCGTCCGACATTGGCTCTTCGCCCGCAGGAAAGGTCTTCGAGCGCAGTTTAAACCAACTGCTACGACGTCCAATTTACACAGATGTCGGCCGACATTGATTTCCTTCTTCACATATGCCGCCCGACATTGGAATGTCCGCCGACATTTCTTCAGTGCAATCTGAATGTCGGCCGACGCCAGGTAAAATTTTCACCCGAAAAGCCGATTTGCTCCGTTTTCACCCGTTTCACCTACAAAACACGAAAGACGCCTCGATCAAACCGTTTAATGCAAATAACAACATAGGATCACATAACGGGGGAAATGAGCATAAAAGAGAAACCGAAGTGAACCAAATAAAACCCAAACTCGACACCAAAACCGGGTCAATCAACAACCCACTGGGAAGCCAAATGTGAAATGCAAGAATGAGACATTTGAAAGCAAGATATATAAGATTCGGATCAAGATAATGTATTAATTTAAAAAACAAAATATATGGCAACATTAACCAAACTCTTTGAAAGGTACTATCTTTCAAACCTGATAAAGACCCCTTAGCAAATACAAACATAATACAGTGAGTGCGAGTTTAACAAAAAGTGAACGCGAAATCATGAACGAAAAAGGCAAAATTTGAAATCCAAGAATGCCGCAGTGTACGTACATACATGGAGACAAACTGTGAATAATGCAAAGTCCAGATTTGGAACAGAAGCATTATGCAAAATGGGATCATACCTCAACCTGTGTATTTATTATTAATATTTTTATTTTAGCAATCGAAAACCTTGTCAGCAAAGAAGTCGATGAAAGAAAACGGAGTGATGAATCCCATCATCCATCCCAATTCGTTCAACACCATCAGCTCCATCCTCTGTATGGCCGAGCTTTCGAAACTGTAATCTTTGACGCAGAACTCCAGCAGGGGCGGCACCACCGAAACCTCTTCATTCTTCGCCGCCAGCGAGAGGCAAGCCATCGAGAGCAGCCTCATTGCCCACGGTTATGATCGGATCTGGTTTGGACGGGTTTCGGGTCGATTGGACAGCTTCCGCTGAAAAGGATCGGGTGGTGGAGAGGGTTCTGGGAAACACCTTTCTGGATATCCTTGCTAGGGTTGCCATTTTTCCTGTTGAATCAATTAAATTGGACCATCTGTGACTCGGAAAGGGATTTGCCGAGGGAGATTGCAATTTTAGATTGTTAAACTGCGAAATTATGAGAAAAAATAAATTATGATAGAGAAGCAAAATGTGGGAAGAAAAACCTTGACCGAACGGAAACTTGTGAGGGCTAGGGATGAAGGTTGAAGGAGATGAGATGGATGAATTTGGAAAATGAGAAGAGAAGAGGAAGAAGCGGAATAAGAGCTGTATAATTGGAAAAGTTGACCGAAATAAATATTTCAATTATTGATATTGATATCATTTAAGATTTAATAAGAAAATATTAATTGACGTGGCAAAATTGAGAGATTCTATTGGACAATAGAAATTGAAATTGAAGGAGAAATGTTTCTCAATATGTGAAATTGAGCATTTTGATTGGTCAATAGCTTTCAATTAAATTTAGGTGGCAAAATTGAGGCTTTTTATTGGTCTACTGCTTGATAGATAATTGTTCTGGATTTATATAGAACAATTATCTATCAAGCAGTAGACCAATAAAAAGCTTCAATTTTGCCACTTAAATTTAATTAAAAGCTATTGACCAATCAGAATGCTCAATTTCACATATTGAGAAACATTTCTCCTTCAATTTCAATTTCTATTGTCCAATAGAATCTCTCAATTTTGCCATGTCAATTAATATTTTCTCATTAAATAAATAAATTTAATTGAAACATAAATGGTCGGTCAAATATCCCATAATTACATTTTCCTTGGTCCGCTTCTTCCTCTTCTCTTCTCATCTTCATCTTCCCCTTCCCCTTCTCACAGATTATCTTTTTGCAGATTCTCATGGCGGCGTTTCTCCTTGAATGCGGCGGATCCGAATCGCAGAGAGTCGATAGTCCCCTCCGCAGCAGCAAAAAGTAGGGTTACTCGTTTTTTTTTTCAAATCTATTGTTTACATTGCACGCAAAATTTGCACGTCGTCCTCTCCTTCAACCTATTCTCCTCCTTTAGTTAATCATGCTTCCGTCTTTTTAAAGCTTCAATTTTTTTTCTTTTGCAGATTGAGGAAGGGGTTTGCACGCGAGCATCGAGGAATCCGGTTAATCTTTCAGCAAGGATCTATGGCGGCTCATCGTGGCCCGCAAGCTCTTGAAGCCATGGCACCCTCTCCCCCTGCCCCGCCTCCTCTACGACGCGGTCTACAGTAGTTACGATAAATCCACCCATGGCCCTCCTCTCTATTGGTTCCCTTCCCTATAAACCCCTCTCCCTCTCTCTCTCTGTTTCAGTGTGTGTGTGTGACCCCTCTCCCTCTCTCTCTCTGTTTCAGTGTGTGTGTGTGTGAATATCTGTGGATATGTGAAGATATGTTTATGTGCCAAGAAAGTTCTAGAAGGTGCTGATACAAGTTAATTTATTCAAAGCATTTTATTTGGGTATTATGAATTCATGATTAAAAATCTCATCTTTCAATTAGAATTTCACAGATATGGTGAATTTAGTTTATATGTATTTTCATGATGTCATAATTTATCATGATCATTTGAACCCATTTTGGGTTTTCTTCCGAATTGTCAGAAATGAGTTGAAAAATAAAAACATGGGGCGTCTCATGTAATTTCTGTATTTTTGATTTCGTGCTTTTTTTTCAAGTTTCAAATTTGTTTGATTAATTTTCGTATAATCAAGATTTCAATTTCCATAGGGTTTTGCGAAATTCCAGAAGAAACGCGCGATGCGAAGAATGATAACATACGCTGACGAGAAGAGTACTGTCAAGTTTTGGTTCGGACTTGCTTCCCTTTTGCCAATGCTGGTAGATTTACTTATTTTTTTGATGTGGAATTTTCTGTTTCAGGATTCGGAGCCCGCGTTTGTTAGTGAGAATTTTCTGTTACTGTATTAACATTTCTTATTGCAAGGTTTCAGGTTGTAGCTAATGCGGACGATGCTTCACCCGGAAGTGGATCTTTTGAAACTGGCGACTGCGGCAGCAGAGGTGGTGGTGGAAGGCACAATAGCTCGAGAGGACGATCTCAACGCAGCCATGTAATGATATCAGCTCTTCACGTATTTATTATTATCTCACTTTTCTGTCTCTTTTTTTCTCATCGGTATTTTGTGTATGATGAGGTGATTGAGTTACAGCTGAAAACCGAAAACACTGATGTGTGAATGTAATTGTATCACACTACCTGTACATATATCTTGAAAGCTACAACAATTTTCAATCATGCATGTAGGCATGTAGCCCCTTTTCATTTGAAGTTTAAGTGTTGGAAGCATTTTTATTCTGGCTACATACTAAAAGTTTGGGATAAATCTTATTAGATTATACCAAGAGGCATAGCCCAAGTGATCAAGTAATACCAAGAGGTTTATTCTTCATTGGTCAGCTTTCTTTTATTTCTTCATGTACGCTTAACTAATGAATTTTTTTTATATACAATTTTACCCCTTTGGAGGTTTAGTTTATATTCTTATATGTTGCTTAATCAATCAGTTTTCTCGGGATGATTTTCTGGGTTTTTTTTTAATACGCGTATTGGGTTTTTGATTATCTGTATGTATATTCTCAATTTTTTTATATGTATATTCTCAATTTCTTTTTGCTTTTCGCTGCTCTTTCATTATTTTCCGTTCACGCTCTCCTCTTCTCATATTCACTCGATCAGCTTCTATTAAAAAAATAGTGAGTTTTTGGATATTTTAGTTGGGATTTGAAACTGTGATTTAGGGTTTTTATCAAAGTTCCAATTTTTTTTTCCAAGTTGAGAATTAAAACCGATGCGTTCTCGGTATGTTTTAATTTGGCATATTTCGTTTTTTTCCCCAGTTTAAGAATCAAAGTTTCGTGTTTCTCTATTTGATAAATCATTTTTTAGAGGAGCAGCGATCACTCGAAAATCAAACCAGCATCCACACATGTATGCATTTTTCCTTCCATCCACACATTTCTTTTTCGTCGATTTTTAAATTTTTATTTTTATCATGATTTTTCTATGCACCTTGACACTGAAAATCAATCACCCGATAATCAATCCGGCATCCCAGAGGTTTACAGACTCTGGTATGTATAATTTTTCTATTCAGTCTAATTTTTTGTTTTAGATTTGTTTTTTTTCATCCCCAAATGTATTTTTTCGTAACCCTAATTATGACATCGTTTTTCTATGTTTTATAATTTATCACCGGATCCAATTTTTCTGAAAATACCCTTTTTCAGTTAATTTAGTTCGAATTTTTATTATTTAGATTCGTTTTTTTCATCCTCAAATGTTTTCTTTTCCCTTTTTCCAGATTCCTGTGCTTCCGTTCATACCTTTTGGATTTAATTTTGTTAAATGAACTTCACAGGGGATGGCAATCGGGAATGGACTTACCAACCCCGGGACACAATACGGAGCATACGCTGATTTCTCTTTGTATATTCAACCTGATTACAAAATCTGTTCATGCCATGTTGTATTAGCCTGATTTCAAGACATATTATTATTCGGCCGAGTTTCAGAAAATTTTTCATGATCGCCAAGGTATATTCTTATCTCCTCTGGTAATTTTGATTCTTTTTTCTTCTTATTTTTAATCGATTTGACATGTATGCCTTTTTCCTTCCATCCACACATTTCTTTTTCGTCGATTTTTAAATTTTTATTCTTATCATGATTTTCTATGCACCTTGACGCTGAAAATCAATCACCCGATAATCAATCCGGCATCCCAGAGGTTTACAGATTCTGGTATGTATAATTTTTCTATTCAGTCTAATTTTTTTGTTTTAGATTCGTTTTTTTCATCACCAAATGTATTTTTTGTAACCCTATTTATGACATCCTTTTTCTGTGTTTTATAATTTATCACCGGATCCAATTTTTCTGAAAATACCTTTTTTCAGTTAATTTAGTTAGAAATTTTATTATTTAGATTCGTTTTTTTCATCTTCAAATGTTTTCTTTTCCCTATTTCCAGATTCCTACGTGCTTCCGTTCATACTATTTTTTTAAGGTTGTTATGATATGTTCTTTCTTGAAAACAGGGTTTTTGACAAGTCAGACATGTGGTGAAATCAATCTGGATATACTCAAACTGCATTACATTGAAAACATGTTCGATTTTTTCAGTCCTTTGACTTCTGTAAGTTTTTTTTTTTCAAATTTTTTCAGTTTCGATTTCTATCAGAAATCTATACAGTATGAATTTGTAGTACTATCGTTCTATGTTCATTTTTTTGGGTTGAAGATCGATGTCGTGATGTCGTGCTGCTTATGCTATTGTTAATGACTCAAAATATAAATTAATTAATTATCTGCTTATGCCTTTGGCCAACTGTGGAGATTGGGGCCATTGCCGCTCGAAAGGAAGTCTATGTGGCGAAGAGAGATGGAATGTTTTCTTTGTGTGAGTGATTAAATTGTTGAGCCGTGATACGAATTTGGCATAATTACCTGATGGAGATATATAGAGTTGAGGTGATGTACATACAATGTCATTTTTTAACTTTATCGTATTGCACTTCTTCTATTATTATTACTTTGAATTAATATGTATTTTTTGCAGCATGAAATGTAAGTTTATTTTTATTCCTTCTCATTTCCTTCTTTTTCTGATATTATTATATTATTCAGGTTGTCATTTTGTTCATACAATATACCTTGCAATTTTGATTATTAAGTTTTTAAATTTAATTGGAGTATAATTTATTAAGCATTTATTGATTGTTAATATTTGGTCTAGGTGTTTGGTGGCTATGGAGGTACTGATGCAACACCTTTCACCAGAAGTAATATTCTCAAATTCATTGTCGAAAACTCCTTTTTTCTAGCCTATATATAAAAAGCATTAAAGAGTGTGTATCTTAAAATCGATTATGCCTTTGTCGATGATAGCTCCCTCGACGTATCTTTTGGCACCACAGATTTGACTGCATTCATATCAGGAAGGTAGGTAACTTGAGTCTGTCTTTTATGTATTTACGCTTCAAGTGTATAACCGCTTTTTACAATTTCCACATAAAAGTGATACCTAGCGGTCAACGCGGGAGACTGTCCAGCTGTGCTTGGCAAGCGTGGCAAAGCAGTCGAGATGTCAATAGACCACACTTACTCATCAGAGAGGCTACGGATCGAGAAGCTAGGTGGGGCCATCTACGACAGCTACCTTAACGATCAGCTATGTTGTATTGTATCAAGAGAACTTTATGCTTTGGAGTAGCTTCCCTCTCTACAAGCCTGAAATTCATCCATGCCTTCAGGTCTCTTATTTTTACACTTTTTCATTTTGTGAGATTTTTGATTTCTGGTGAATCTTTTTATTTCTTATGAATTGAAATAGATTTAGCATTATGTATAATACTTGATGTTTGTGTTTTAGCATTTTTCGAGATAAAAATGTAACTACAACTAATGCTTACTCTACTCATTTGCCTTTTGCTGGTGGGTCTATGATAATCTCACTCATGCTTACTCTTCTCCTATTTTTTCAGTAACAGGTAGACCATGTTTTTGTAATGTGTTTTATGCATGATTTCTATAATTTTTTGTAACCATATTTGAATTAATGGTTATTTTTTGCAGTATCAAGTATGTAATTTTAACCATATTTTTGTAAATCGTCTAATTCCATTGAAATAACATTTCTTTTGTGTCTTTCTTTTCCCTGCATCTCTCAGGTTTGGCGAGCGTTTTTCTTCTGTCTTCCTTCCGTGTTCGCCATAGACGGTAAGCCGCTTCCTGCTTTTTCTTCAAATCTTAATTGGTTGTTTAACGTAATTTAGATAGTTAAAACCCTTATATTTCTTCCGTCTCTCTTTTTGTCTCTCTTTTTGGATCTCGAGAAAGAAACTAAGAAATAGTGCAATTTCTTTCAAGTGGACATTGTCTAAGGTAAAAATGTATTATATTTTTTAACTTCTGCTGCACGTGTATGCTTTTTAGTGTATGCTTTTTAATTAGTTTCCTAATTAAATTATCTTATATTGTTTGTATTTTCTTAATAGAAGAGACATAGCTTTGCCACGAAATCCAATCAACACCGTGTCGTCAAAATATTCAATTCAAAATTTTGTTTCCTAATTTTTATCTTCCATTATAGTGCTACTTTATACTATTGTGTATTACATAACTTTAATCATAAGCAGATTAAATGGTGAGTTTTTTACATACCTTTTTTTTACATGTTTTTTCAGAGTTTTTTCAAAGAATTCAATTCAATTTTTTTTTTTTTACTAATTTTTAACTTCCATTATAGTGCTACTTTATACTATTTGTTTATTAATTATCTCACGACTTTTGTCCTGTTTATATAGTCTAATCGAATTTGTGTAACATCTTATGATGTTTTCATTATTTGATTACAATTGTGTTGTGAATAATTTTTTGATGCTTTGTGCATGTAGATATTGTTAGGATTTGTTGAAAATAAATTTCACATAAAAAATGATTGAGATCATGCAAAATGAAAGAACATACATTTGAGAAAAAAATACTTGACATTAGACAGAAATACAAATTTTATTTTAAAACTTTATTAGTGGACAATATAAGTATATTTATAAATTTATTTATTAGTTTTGTATTAAATTGATTCAAAAATTTATATCCGTATTTTTATTAATATTATTTTTTAAATTATTAAAATTTGAAACTAAATTCTTAAATCTTAAAAAAAAATCACTATATTAAATCAATTTTATTTCAATAAATTTACAAATGTTTAGTAAAACAATTCAATTCAAACATTTTTGATAAACTTTAGTATTCCGTACCATTTTATTACAATAGACGATATTTTTATTTATTATTTTTACACAAATAAATTTTGTAGGATATAAAGAACAATTTTTGAAAAATATATTTCACATATACATTGATATATTAATGAAAAAGTTATGGTATGGAATTATCAAAATATATTTTACCAAAATATATATTTTTCTCATGTCCCGTACCCTTAAATCATATATTTTGTCAAAAGTTATGATTCAAGGGCAATCTTTGATCAAAAGTGGGAATTTTGTTGAGAAAGTCTGTTTTCACACAATTGTATGTTGCAGTTTCAAGGGTCACTAACCGAGCAAGATTGAAATTCTTAATATGTGACGAATATGGAAACTTGACGAATAAGACTACAAATGTTGTGTACAATTGCAGTAATTTTAATTAATTGTATTTATATATTTTTTCTATGTTTTGGAATTCGAAATGTTTTTTTAATTTTTAATTTTATTTTTTTCAAAATATGTATACAAATAAAAATATTGTACAAAAGTTTAAACATATTTACTTATATTAAGATTCAAATAAATCGGGTAAAACTTTGAGTTGTACTCTCAGTGCAACGCACGGGCCGAATTGATTGACTAAGTGTTTTGAATCCAAGTGTTTTGAATCGATTGATTGACTAAATATTTAGATTCGAGATTCGCATTCATTGACTTTTTAATATGTATTTTCGAAAATAAAAATTAAACTTTTGGTTTTTCAAAAGTCCTGATATAATAAGTTATTCATCTTCACCTACTCTATTATTTTTTTGTCCAATTTATTTATTTACAATATTAAAGCTAATTTATTTATAATATGAATATACTAAATCTTATACTACTAGATCATATGTTGATTCACATTTCTTTTATTTAAAAAAAATATTAGCGTTCCATATTAACAAAATTGTCATTTACGCCTTCTTATCCAAAATTGTCACTTACGCTTTCTAATTTAAAAGTGTCACTTACACCTTCTGATTCAAAATTGTCCTTTCGATTCCAACGTCCGTAATATTGAATTATGATATCTTATGCTATGAAAATTAACCAAAATCAAGGACAATCTTTGTCAAAACTGTGGATTCTGTTGAGAAGACCGGTGTTCACACACGAACAATTATATGTTGCAGTTTCAAGAGTCACTAATCGAGCGGGATTGAAATTCTTAATTTGTGATTCGAATGGTAGTCTCACGAATAAAGTTACCAATGTCGTTTACAAGGAGGTGTTCCGAAATGTGAATTGATCTTTTGTCATTTCAGGTTCTTTTTATGTATTATCAAGTAAGATTTTTAGCCGATCGTAGTCATCAATTTTTATGAAATCACTATATCAATTTCTCCTATCGAGAGTTTTCTTTTAAACATAAATTAAAATAATAGCCGGAGAAGCTGAAGAAAGATATTCCCCGGAATTTCCCGGGCAGAAAGATACTAGTAATCTTAAAATACAAACTACTAATTCTCTCAAGTCTAACAAGCTTGAACTTGTAAGTATTCAGACCTAGCTAACACATAAAGAACAATGACAGCAAAGAATTGTGTTCTAAGACCATCTCCAATTGGAGATAATTGATCTCCTAAATATTTATCTCCACATCATTTTATTCTCTCTCCACGTCATCAAATATTTTCAATTTATCTTTCAAATATCTCACGTTCTACAATAGGAAATATTTCAAAAGTTATTTTATTTTCTATCACTTTTATATCATTTTCTCATTTCAATGTATAATTATTTTATTATTTTCTTATTAATAATATTAAATCAAAAAATTTAAATACAAATTAATAATAGTAATATTTTATAAAATAAAACTAGCCAAAAATTAATATATATCCAAATGAAATAAACTTAGTCTTAATTTACAGATCTTGAAAAATAAAAAATATTGATGTAAAACATTATAAATTTATAATTAATTATACATCAAAAATATTATTTATAAAAATAAAATAAAATAAAATAAAATGTATCCCTTTTTGTCTACTCCTCCACCTCACCCATTAATTGACTTCACTTTTTACATTCTTGTCAGAATAAATAGGTGGTTATTCAATAACTTTTTAAAAATTGTTCAAAAAGTTACTTGCATCAAATATTTCCTATTGCATTGAAATACTCCCCTAAATAACTCCTATTGGAGTTGGTCTAAGGGCTGAATAATGCTTTAGTTTAATCAAGATGAAGTAATATATTTGAAAAGACAAAAACACCCCGGTAGAGGAAAATAAAAGAAACTAGTATCTTTCCGACCGTGCGATGAACCGAGAGTAATATGACAGGTCGTTTTAGTAGCGGAAAAATCAATTAAATTTGTATCGAACTAGTTATCGAAATAACTCGCCCGAGTCGGTCTCGAGGAACACTACTATCGGCACGTACACGTGTTTATTCGTTTGCAACGGAGGAAACGAAAGTGAAATAGCATAATGCGTACTTTGATTTGGGGTTTTGTTTTTAATCTAAAAATTATCTAAGAATTGAAACGACAAGAAAACGATGATAAATTATCTAACTTGAACTAGGGTTTCGAAACTCATAATTTTAATAGATGGACAATTGAACTTTAGAACAATGGAATTCATGAAAGTGATTAGAAAAATAAAGAACAAAACAAGTGATCCAACACAAATATTAAAAGCAACAAATCGAAAGAAAAACTAAAACTTACTAGATTAATATTCGAATCCAAAACGTAAACACCCGTCGGTAGCTAATCCGACTTTTGCCAAGATCCAAGAATTCTAAAACAATCCAAAGCATACGATCGATCGAACGAGATGAAAGCTAGTCCCAAGTCTTCTCTCCAATCTCAGAAAAATAAAGTAAAAAGTGCGTAAGTGTTTTACGGGACGAAGCCCTAATTATACAGCCAAGAATTTCCGCGGTCAACTGGGGTCAAAGCTGAAATCAGGAGGAGGCGGTCGCCGAGTAGGCAGGCGATCGCCTGAGCGAGGTCGCGAGCGACCGCTCAGGGCATGGGCGATCGCCTGCAATAATTCTCCTCCACCTGTAAGTCAAGAGCAGGCGATCGCTGGGAACGTGGCCGGTCGCCTGGAGGTCTTCGCGAGCGATCGCCAGGTACGCGAGCGGGCGCCTGGTCCTGTATGGCAGACCTGCTTTGCCTCGACACCAATCCTGCTCGATTCTTCGATCTTTTCCACGTCAACACGTCCCAAAAGCCTGCATACTCAACAAACCGTCAAACATTCCACTACCACGAGGAAAACGTATACAAAAGACGCAAAACATAACAACTCACGTTCAACTAAACAAAGAAAATCGACACAAAAACGAATACGTCAACTCCCCCACACTTACTTCTTTGCTTGTCCTCAAGCAAACAACACAAGAGCATAACACGAGTCAAACAAAAATGCCAACCAAGTATTCAATTCCTCAAAAGTTACGAGTAAATCTCCGGTGCGTACGGAAAAAGTGAACATGAATAAAAACTTGACCCAACGTTAACTAGAAACCATAAAGATCAAAAGAGAGTCCTCACACGTCACCACTCCTCTTTCCCTCGCTAAGATTCACTCTATTCTTTTACTCTCGAGAGGGGTTCCACTCAACATTGCACACAAGTGAAAGATGCAAAAATGAACAACTTGTGCACTCAAGAAGGAAAATAAATGGAACAAAGGACGAGCTTCAAATAATGTCATGTGCGCCTAAGAACATCAACTAAACACGGACTCAAATCGTATTCTCCACTAATCAAAGTATGCCATCTCAAGAATCAAGGGAGGTCGATAAATCGGGTGTAACGGGGCTCGGCTAAGGGTATTCGGGATTATTTGGGATAAAGTGGACTAATCTTGTGCCATCACGTGTCTCCACCACACCAAACATCCGACAACTACACAACAACCTCGACACCTCCACCAATCAAATGTACACCATCAAATCACATGTCAACCCAAGCAAACGATCAAACAATTTATTAGTATCTACTACTAATGTACTCTCTTTTTTTTTTTGGAGACTAAACATGTCTCAATTTTCTATTTTTTTTTGGAGACTTATAACTCGTCTCATTTTTCTTTTTCTATTTTTTTTTTTTTTGGAGACTTATAACATGTCTCGAATTTATTACAAAAGCAACAATTATAAAAAGGCACGAAACCAACACCCTCCAAGCTCATACCCCAACCAAAAGAATCCTTCGTCTCCCTCCTTCACGGAAAATAGGACAAGAAGAAAAAGGCTAAACGTAGGCTCAACGGGGCTACTAGGGTGTCCCACGACGGGCTCCGGGTCAACAAAGAGAGGCTAAAAAGGCTATCCTAATCGATCCTATCCCAATCACTTTCAAGATCAAGCAAGTTATGACATAAAGTCTCAAATAGCAATCTAAGCACGGTTTAGTTCTCTATCGTTCATACGGGCACACATGACATAGAATAAGGAAAGTAAGAAGCTCGAGAAATACAACGAAATATATCACACGAAGAATAAAGCTAAGAAGGCTCAATAGCTCACAAGGTCATTTGGAAAGCGACATGAGAACATGCAATTATCTCGATTTACTTCACAATGACTAATCACGGGGTCAAACATTATTCAAGCACCGACCTCTAGCACCAAAAATCCACCAATAACTCAAAGCAACGAAATAAAATAATTGGCATATGAATCATCTATCGCATACTCTCATGATAATCATCACACATAAAATGGGGGGAGTGGACACGACATCAACCAAGAAGAGACAATCACACAAGAAGCACACAAAGGGAAAAAGTAAAGCAAGAGATAAGAAGGCAAACCCCCCACACTTGGGCTAAACCGTGTCCTCATGGATAACGAGCTCCGAAAGTGCGAACCCCACTGAGTAGTCCAAGAGTGACGAGGAGTGTCGACCTGCAAACAAGAACGCAAAGAAACCACACCAAACCAACGAAGAAGTAGAAAGAAGAAAAACACGACAAGGGAAAAAGAAAGACACTATGTACATACCGCGACCGTACGAAGGTACGGTCGATCCTCATGGCTCGGGTGGTGGATGCTGTGGCCCTCGGAACATGGCCATCATCGCCGCATACTGAGATGCATGGTACTCCCTATCGGCAGCGTACTGGGCAACATGATATGCGCGATCCTCGGCCTGATACTGGACGTGGAAGGCGTGCTCTGTGTCCAAGCGAGAATCAATCCGGCCGACCTCGGTAGTGAACCGTGTCTCTAGTCTGTCGAGACGATCGTCGAAGTAAGCGCGATCAGCAGTAGACGTACTCTGGAAGTCAGTCCGTAGAGAAGCGAACTGATCAATCATCCCATGGAAGCCGGCCGTATACGAAGGATAGGTCGGGTACATAGTCGGGGCTCCCATGGCCGGAGCGGCAGCTGGTGGAGGAGGAGGAATAGGGGCGTCGCTCCCAACACGCTCGGCATGAGGACGGAAAACATTGTCCTCGTCAATCAAGTGGGACTGCCAAAGCTCCTGGAGGTCAATAGGTCGTGGAGTCTCCAGGGGAGCAAGGTCGTCCGGTAAGTCACCGTTGAGGTCGATGAAGTCCAGCTGATGGGCAAGGCGAGTAGCGATGTGGAAAAACGATGCATGGTGGGCTTTCCGGTCGACTGTCGTCTTAATCTGGGAGAGCATGTAGTCAACCAAGGATGATGTGAGGCCCTGCTGTGCCCGGTTGAGGAAGAAAAGCTCGCACTTGTTGACTTTGTTACCCTCGTCCTTCCCCGAGATGTTGTACGCAATGTACCTATGTACGAGGAGGAGGGTCGGGTCGGCAATGTGCGCGCTTTTCCCGGTGTGAGAAGGGAGTGATGCAACATTCCTCCACGCCTCGTCCTTGTCGATGGTCTGGGGAACATGCCTTTGAACACCGGAAGTCGGGAAGCCGAAAGCCACTCGGAGCGTGTCGACGTCGAAACGGGCATCTTGCCCCATGAACCGGCATGTGTAGAACCTCCCATTCGAATGCTTTTCCAACGTACAAAGCATCTCGAGGCCCAATTGCTCGGAATAACGATGGTCTTGTTGGGCAATCGTGTTGAGTCCCAACAACTTCAAATATTTCTCAACATCATCGGCCAAGTCCATACCCCGTAGAAGATTCCAATCAAAGGGGCGGGGATATTCCAACGTATGTTTACGAAAGGTTAGAAGGCGTTTACCTTCGTCATGATCGTAAATGGGGAAATCCGACTCATACTCGTCGGCGAGATCAACCTTCGGAGGCGGGGGTGGTGGTGCGACTTCGGTCGATGGCCCGGCTTCGGTTCGGGCCCTCTTGGCCGAAGGAGCCTTTTTCTTTCCTCCTCGAGTGTTCACCATAATAATTGAGAAGGAGAGATGTCGAAATTACCGGAGTTCACGGGATTGCCGTGAGTCGAGAGTCGAGAATCGGAGCCGACGGACGGGGACCTCGGTGAAGGCTCGGCTGGAGCTGCAGAGGCCTTGAGCTTTCAACAACTGGCGGACGACGGTGAGGGCAGGCTGGCGGAGCTAGGGCAGGCGGCGGGTGAATGGTGCTCCGGCTGAGCGATACGATGGCGGGCGGTGGTTGGTAGAAACAGTTGGCCGGAGATGGTGGTGGCTGACGATGTTGTCGGTGTAGGTGATGGTGAGCGGCGGCGAGGGTAGGTGACGATGACGGCGGCGAAGCGGGGCTGACGGTGGACGGGGGCGGTGGTTGCTGAAGATGGTGGAACGACGGCGAACGGGTTGACTGAGGTTGAAGGAGTGCTTGTCTCGGGCGGCGGTCGCCGAGTAGGCAGGCGATCGCCTGAGCGAGGTCGCGAGCGACCGCTCAGGGCATGGGCGATCGCCTGCAATAATTCTCCTCCACCTGTAAGTCAAGAGCAGGCGATCGTTGGGAACGTGGCCGGTCGCCTGGAGGTCTTCGCGAGCGATCGCCAGGTACGCGAGCGGGCGCCTGGTCCTGTATGGCAGACCTGCTTTGCCTCGACACCAATCCTGCTCGATTCTTCGATCTTTTCCACGTCAACACGTCCCAAAAGCCTGCATACTCAACAAACCGTCAAACATTCCACTACCACGAGGAAAACGTACACAAAAGACGCAAAACATAACAACTCACGTTCAACTAAACAAAGAAAATCGACACAAAAACGAATACGTCATAATACTCAAAGTTTTACCCGATTTATTATAAATTTAATTTTTAAGTATATATGTATAAACAATTGTATAAATATTTATGTTTATATACATTAGTTTGAAATACATCAAATTAAAAAAATTAACTTTTATTCAATTCTGATTCGTGGAGTTGAGCTATATTAATTATTTATTATTTAGTTCAAAAATTTACAATGATTTTGTTCAATATCACTACCAAACGTAGAAAAAAATATTAAAAAATAATATTTATGTTCAATCTAAATTTATAATAAGGAGGGTTAAGAGTATTAAAACTAACCTTTAGCTTGAGAACATGATTCCGCAATCCGAAACATTTGATTGTGTTTAAAAATTCGGTATAATGTATTTGATCGAACATCGTGGTTCCTTTATCTGCCGAATCAATACTATCAACACTAAGATAAATCTTCTACTCGGTTGAATGCAGGGAAACCATATAGTACTCAGTAACGGCTTCGAATGTAGGAGCCAAAATTGCTTGACCTTTCAATAAATTAAGGTCTCCAATATGCTGGTGGAAATTAGGAAAAATAGCATCAACAATCAAACCGATGTAGTCAGTAAAGTTAGATATGATGAGATCCTTGGGAATTTCAATAGTGGCCTCGCCATCGTTTTCCTCTCCCAAAGTCCCATCGACAATGCATGTCATCCAATCTGCAAATTGCTTTAACGCAAATAGAACAGTTCCTTCATCCACATTCTCCAATCTCATATTTTTCGTTAATCTCAAAACCTTGCCGTCATGCCAAATTGAAGAGGAATTGATAGTTGTATGGACAATTTCTTGACGCGTCCCTTGTTGGATTACGGGAAGATTTTGACGATAATTAATGGGTGTAAAGCAAGTGAAATTGAGTATTCTTATTGGAGAATTAGAATTCAATTTGATCTACGTGGCGAAATTAAGATTTTCTATTGGCTAATTGGAAATTAGTTGATTAAGGATATATATATATATATATATATATATATATATATATATATATATATATATATATATATATATATGATGGAATATTGATTATGTTTTTTTCTGTTGTAAAATATTGTTTTTAGAATATATTAACAATATTTGAATAAATATTGATTTTAGAATATGTTTACAATATATGAATAAATGTTGTATCTATCTATACATATATAATTTCTGAATCTACAAATCCCACGTGGACCAATGAGAAGGCTTTATTAATACTATGTTTACACTGCAAAATAAATAATAAAAATAAAAAATATTTATAAATTTGAATATTGAATAATTTCTTTTTTTGGTAATTGTACAAGATTTAATAATTAGTGTATTCATATTTATTTATTTATAGTAGTGATAAACTAATAATTACTAATTTTCTACGTTTCTTATTTTCTCTCCAAAATCCTCACACGAAAATATATTTGTCGTCCTCTTCTTCCCGCGCCGCGTTGATCCGAGGAAAAAACCCTATCACACGAACAGCATACGAGTCTGTCCTCTTTTTCCAGCCCCGCGTTGATCCGAAGACTTTCTTTCACCCTTCCAGTTTCATCCAACATCCATAAACATCAATCAATTTGTAGTGAATCTACCATCCAAAAATTCGACGTCTATACATATATAATTCCTGAATTTACTAACCCCACGTGGACTAATGAGAAGGCTTTATTAATACTATGTTCACACTGCAAAATAAATAATAAAAAATAAAAAATATTTATAAATTTGAATATTGAATAATTTCTTTTTTTGGTAATTGTACATGATTTAATAATTAGTGTATTCATATTTATTTATTTATAGTAGTGATAAACTAATAATTACTAATTTTCTACGTTTCTTATTTTCTCTCCAAAATCCTCACACGAAAATATATTTGTCGTCCTCTTCTTCCCGCGCCGCGTTGATCCGAGGAAAAAACCCTATCACACGAACAGCATACGAGTCTGTCCTCTTTTTCCAGCCCCGCGTTGATCCGAAGACTTTCTTTCACCCTTCCAGTTTCATCCAACATCCATAAACATCAATCAATTTGTAGTGAATCTACCATCCAAAAATTCGACGTCTATACATATATAATTCCTGAATTTACTAACCCCACGTGGACTAATGAGAAGGCTTTATTAATACTATGTTCACACTGCAAAATAAATAATAAAAAATAAAAAATATTTATAAATTTGAATATTGAATAATTTCTTTTTTTGGTAATTGTACAAGATTTAATAATTAGTGTATTCATATTTATTTATTTATAGTAGTGATAAACTAATAATTACTAATTTTCTACGTTTCTTATTTTCTCTCCAAAATCTTCACACGAAAATATATTTGTCGTCCTCTTTTTCCCGCGCCGCGTTGATCCGAGGAAAAAACCCTATCACACGAACAGCATACGAGCCTGTCCTCTTTTTCCAGCCCCGCGCTGATCTGAAGACTTTCTTTCACCCTCCAGTTTCATCCAACATCCATAAACATCAATCAATTTGTAGTAGATCTGTCATCCAAAATTCGACGTCTTGAATATGTTTGTTATTCAGATACAGTATAAGTTTTAAGGGCCTTTATATTTTTTTTGTTTAACTTCATATTCACCTAACTAAATTTGAATAGTATTAATATTATAATAAAACGTTAACGATCATGATGCAAACAGCGGCTCACATACAAGAAGAGCATAGTTATGCCAAGAAATCCAATCAACACCGTTTCGTCAATACTCCAGGTAACTACTTTACCGGATCCGTTTTTTTTTTTAAACATTTTCCTGTGATTTTTAATTTGTACTTTTTGTTTTGAATTCGTTATTTGTTCCGGTTCAATTAGTGAATTGATATCTGAATTTGGTTAATTTTGTTACTGTGTTATTGACTGTGTGTGTGACTTCAAAATTGTAGTACTTTTGACAATGTTGATAATTATTTTATGTTTTTACATTTCTTGATTCAAACTATATTCTGACCACTCTAAAATTAATAGTTATTTTGAATAAAGATCTCTGTTGGGAATTTGTTATACGGTTTAATGTTATATTTTTAGATTGAATATATGTTTGTATCATTCTTTGTATGATTCTTTGATTTTGTTTTTGTTTGTTTAGTTTGAGATAAGAAGAAAAATATGTCCACTATCTTTTTTTTTTCATTCAATCGTGTCTATATTTCTTTTAAATCCTTTTTACCTTTTTTTCTCATGTTTTCAGGTTGTGGGCCGGTTTGCGCTGCGTCAGGGTCGTGGTTTTTTTTACAGGTGGTGGACCATGGGATTCCGAGAGCCGTGTTGTTTGAGATGCTAGAGGGGCTGCGCGGGTTCTACGAACAGGATCCCGAGGAGAGAAAGAAGTGGTACACGAGGTATATGAAGATAAGCCTGATTTACAATAGCAACTTTGATCTGTACAGACTATAGCGCAGCAGCAGGTGCGAACTGGAAGGATGACTCCCCGTTTTCCAAGCCCTGAGGAAATGTCTATATTTCTCTACTATAATTCCGTGTACCGATATTTCTTTTGTTAATTTGTTCTTTTTAAAGGTCGAATAATAAGTTTAATTTTTCGATTTTATTGCTCGGACGTCGTGTCGCTTAATTTATTAGGTTGTCTAATTAATTTTGCATGAAGTTCATCACATCGTCCAGCCCCTCGCCCGGTCCCACGTCACGTTGTGCGCCACCTCACTAAGGTTTGTATTGTTGTTCTAATACATAGAGTAATCTTACCGAAATTATGTTTTTTTAATTACATGCGGGCGATGATGTTAATTTTAATGTTGCAGTCTTGCAGTCAACCAAACTTCTCTTACAGCTACTCCTCTAGCTACCCCAAGCTCCAATGGATCCTTTATAGGATACATTGTTTCAGCCATAGTCGAAGGTATATGCGTGGAAAATTAAATCACTTGGATGATGTTTCGCACGTTTTTGTGCGACTTTTCTATTGTTTTGTGTGACCTTTTTGTGATGTTTTTGTGCTTATATTCATCCTATTCATGTGAGTTTGTGTAGATTTTGTTATGGTTGTGGTTTTGTAGGATTTGGACGAGAATTGAGTAAAAACGAGAAGGATATGTTCGAATCGACTCATACCGGTGTCCAGCCTTTCGCATCGTTGGGAGAATTCTCATCCCGACCAATTCCACCGTTGGATCGTCTCCAAATTTTCCAGGACTGTAGAATACTTCTAGAGCTACAACATGAACGGTGGGTTTGTCGAAATAACAGTCCAAGACAAAGATATAGCGCACAGACGGAAGCAGCAAAAACCAGAATTTTGGCGCGTTTGCGCCATCCTGGCGCATTTGCGCCAAACTGCTGAGAGCGTGGCGCATTTGCGTCAAGCGGCTGGGAGCGTGGCGCATTTGCGCCACATGGCGTTGACCCAAGTTTGACCAGCCTTTTGGATCTCTTTTGGAGGGGCATTTTCGTCTATTCAAGGCCAAGATAGAGAGCACTATATAAGGATTTTGTGGGCACTAAAAGTATCTTATCCACTCCATCCTCACCAACACCCACCTTTCCACCCATTTTCTTTCTCTTAGATATTTTCATATTCTTAGATCTAGTTTTAGTTTCAATTTTATCTCCATCTTCCATTGAGATTTTGTATTCAAGCATTTGAAGAAAGTTGTTTAGATTGCTTCAAGGAACACATTGATGTAAACAATATTCGATTTGGAGCTCTTTGGTAATATCTCCCTTTTCATTGTTTGTTTATGATTTTGATGATGAATGTTTGTGTTGATATGATTGATATGTTTGGTTAGATTGCATGTTAGGGATTGGGTGATGAGTAATTAGGTTTGGGTGATTTGTAATTACATGAATTTGGGGATAATTGATATTTTGACTTGTTGAGGAGATGGACCAAATCCCTCATTCTTGGTATGCTTCTATTGTTTGATTTATACGTTATAGACCATAATCTATTATCCCCGGCCTAATCGTGGTTACGTATGGCCGGCCTAATCGTGGTATCGTATGGCCTAACTCGATTAATTGTGATTTCCGATTATGAGAGTTTTTACATGTGAAGTGAACCTATATAACCTCGTTTTGATGCTTAGACTTGAATCTCGGTTTTGGGTATGGTTGAAGTTGATCACGAGTGAGTGTAGTTCCACTTAGCATTGTTATTCGTGTATTGCATTGAACTCATTCTAATTACTACGATCTCATTCCCTAACGTTCCACATACTTGATCATTTGCATTTTAAATAGTTTAGTATTTATTAGTCTTTGCATGCTACATTTTGTTTTAATTCACTCCTTAGCTTTCACTCTTACAAAACACCCCCTTTCGTTGCTTGTTTTCTTTTTCTTATTTTCTTTTGCACTCGAGCAAGACAAATTCTCTTGAGACGACACACCACTACAAAAAAGTCGCGGATCCCCTACGGGGATCCCCTACGGCTAAAAGCCCGTAGGGGCGTCCCTACGGCGTCCCCTACGGGATATACCATGTTGACATCCCCTACGGGAACCCCTACGGCTGGTGACGTAGGGCGGAACCCCGTAGGGGCTTCCCGTAGGGGCCTAGGCGGGAAAGCGCGCGCCCCATTTCCCTCCAACGTGGCCTACGGGGTCCCCTACGGGTGGCCGTAGTCCATATGTCCCTACGGCTGTTGTCCCCGTAGGGGACAAGGCGCGAAGCCTTCCCTCCAATTAATTGGCGGAGCCCTACGGCAATGCCCGTAGGGGTCCCTACGGGAAGGATCCCCGTAGGGGAGTATCAAAACGGCAGCGTTTTGACGCTTGCTTCGTCCCCTACGGGATTGGATGCCGTAGGGGCCCCTACGGGAAGATCCCCGTAGGGGATTAGTAAAACGACACCGTTTTGTGTAAAATACTTATTCCCTACGGGCCCGTCGCCGTAGGGGATCCCGTAGGGGAGCCCTATATCAGAGCGGGCATCAGCAGAACACTCTCACTTCGTTTTTTTTCACAGAGAGAAAGAGGGGCGGCGACTTGGAGGCGATTTTCGGCTACTTGGAGCTCCGTCCGGCGATTTCAAGCTACGAACACATCAAGAGCTTTGATTCATAACATAATTTCAAGGTTAGATCTCGATTTCAACTTTTAATGGTTCGTTTTTTCAATTTCCAAAATATTAGGTTTTGTTAGAAAACATGATTTTCGGTTTGATTGAGTGGTTTATTGTTCTTATTGAGCTATTATGAGTATATGTATCATGTAATATGTTGATTTTGAGCTTGAATTGTTGATTTAGGGTTTTGGAAATTGTGATTTTTTTTTCGATATTAGGGTTTTGGGGTTTTTGAACATTTGAATGTGTTTTGATTTGGGTTTTTTGGGTTTGTTTATTTATTTAGGTGTTTTTGATTTATTTGGTGAATTAAGATTTTTTAAAAAAATTATTGTGTTTTTTTTAAGATTTTTGGAAAATGGTTAAGGGGCAGCTCTTGGTTTTTGACGTTTTCGGATAGGAAATGACATTTTTTGCCAAAAGTTCAGTAGAGAGACCCCCAATAATTTCTCGATACGCAACTTTTTCGTTTATGGAATTTGGACTAAATCCTAAATCTTGAGGGTCAAAATCCCCGTTTGTGGACTGATTTTCGTAAAAACTTCAAGAGCCTACGTTTTTTAATTTTTGTTGCATCGGTGCTCCGAGAGATTATTGAGGCTCGTATCCACCCAGATGGATACACTCTTTCTAAGGTCCCTAAGAGTCATCAGGAGATTTATTGGACCGAGTTTCAGGTACGTGTGTTGATATTTTATTGTAGCTCGTATATATTTTATCTAACGCTTTGATTTTACTAACTGTATTTATTTTGTCTGTTTTGAAGCGTCGCTTTACTTGGGATAGGAGCAGGTTCACTATTGCTGAGATCTATAAATGGTTCAGAGTAGTGTTGATGAGGAGGTACAGCAGCCGCGTGAGCGAGTGGCGTCAGAAGTGGAGGGAATCTAGAGTGGCTCCGAGCTGTGTGCCCGATGAGGTGTGGAAGAGGTGGTTGGTGATATTCGACTCAGCCGAGTATAAAGAGAGGTCTGAGCGTAACACGAAGAACCGGATGAGTGAGCCAGATGGGCCGGGCACCGGCATTTCAAAGGCCGCTGGAGGATCTCGATCGGGCGTCCGATATGCCTTGGACATTGTAAGTTTTGTAGTTATATATATTTTTATATTTTAAATTATATATGTACCTGTTAATTATATATGTTTTCATATTTTGAAGGCTGAGGAGTTAGGTCGACCTGCGACAGCTTTGGACGTTGCAAAACGTCTCCACACGAAGAAGGACGGGACCCCGACATCTCAGCGAGCACATCAGCTCATTGTAAGTTTATAATGTTATTCTTTCGACTATTTCTAAATTTTTGTTTTAATTATTTTTAACTAATTAAAGATTTTCCTTTTAGGCTTCGGTGGAGCAGGCTATTGAGGAGCGTCGAGCCTCTACGCAGGAGGAGCCCGATGTGGACGAGGTCTACCTGAGCGTCGCCCCGAAGAAGAAGAATAGGATCTTTGGGACGGGCACCTTAGCGAAGGTTTGGATGTTAATTTTTTCTTTATTCATAGAATCAACAAGTTATAATTGTTTACTTACGCTTCCGTCTGCTTCAGGTCTTTAGCAGCGGCTCCTCCTCATTTTCTGTGTCTTCCTCGTCTGGCCCGTCAGAGTCGGAGGAGCGCATCAGGCAGACTTTGAGAGAGGAGTTCGAGCAGAGGCAAAAGGAGACCGAGGAACGTCTTGCTCGAGAGCGAGAGGCTGAGCGCGAAGCACTTGCTCGAGAGCGAGAGGCTGAGCGCGCTGCTGATCGTGCCGAGTTACAGAGGGGGTTCGCTGCGAGCTTGAGAGAGATGGAGCAGCGTTTGCGAGATGAGATGCTGGGTCGATCGCCTCCCTGATTGTATTTCATTATGATTTGTTTATGTTTAACTTCATATTTTAGCTGTGTTTGAATTATTTTGGATGTTTTTGAATGTTGTTGAATGATGTTGAATGCTTCTGAATGATTTTGTATGATTCAGAATGATTTTGTGTTGTTAAATGAATTTGTATGTTTCTGAAAATTGAGTGCAGGTTTGGGGTAAAAAAACAGGATTCGCCCTGCCCCTTTTTTTTGAAATTCCCTACGGGAGGAGCCGTAGGGAAGTATGCCAGACGTCCCCTACGGGAGGAGCCGTAGGGGACACTCCTTCACGGTCCCCTACGGGAGTAGCCGTAGGGGACACTCCTTCACGGTCCCCTACGGGAGGAGCCGTAGGGGACAGCCTCACATGGTCCCCTACGGGAGCATCCGTAGGGGACACCCCTACGTCCGCCCCCTACGGCGTCGACGTCGGCCTGCCCTACGGGAAGGATGGGCGGGGAAAATGAAGCTCCCTACGGGCTCCCCTACGAGCTCCCCGTAGGGAATGTCCCCTACGGCGATTATTCCCCGTAGGGATTAAGCTCCCTACGAGGCTAACCCCTACGTCCAAATCCCGTAGGGGATGCCGTAGGGGATGGCCTTCCCTACGGGGATCCCTACGGGAACTGCCGTAGGGATTTCGCTGTTTTTTTGTAGTGCACAAGGCCGATAGTATTGCTCCTCAAGAGAACGACATTTGGGTTTACAAATCGAGACAACACATTTTAGCGAAACAAATTTTGGCGCCGTTGTCGGGGAGCAATTTAGGCGTTTGTGTTAGTTGATTGATTGTTTGTCTTGCACTTTTTATTTCTTGTTTACTTTTTTTTCGTTTGCTTGTGTTATCGTTTGATTTCCACTCGGTGCGTGTGATCTTGTGCTTTAGTTTTGTGTATGCAAGGTTGAAGACGTTCATCCTTCCATCTCTTGTACAACGACCGAGGTGACATCATGGCTAGACGCAACGGTAACCGAGCTTATGACGATGATTATTCCGATTTTCCATCGGAGAGGGACTTTTCTCCACGTCATTGTTCTAGCCGCCAAGCTCATGATTTATATCGCCGACCTCGGCATGCCGGTGTTTCTTATTATGACGATCGAGATTACTCACCTCCACGCCACCGAAAGCATCATAGATACCGCGACCAAGATCTTGATTACTCATCCACCGAGAGGGATTCGATGTTACCACCACCTTGCCAAACTCAAAGACCAAGGAAGCCTTCTCGACCTACGATTGCCGATTTCTCAAGGCCACGACTTCACCATGTGTTACCTCCACGACGTGACATCGAGGATTCCAATTGATCGAGGTACAATTACGAATCTTCTTGCAAAAGTTGTGTTCCGAGGGTCCAAGACGACAAGCTATTGCCGCATCATCTAGCTCGACTACCGTCATTCTCCGGGTTTCCTAATGAAGACGTTTCTTTGTTTCTCAAAGATTTTGTTATTGAAATTGAGACCTTTCCATTGGACGGCTTTGATAAGAATGAATTGAGAGTATGGTGCTTCAAATATTGCATGCGAGATGGAGCTCGAGATTGGGTTATGTCATTGTCTTCTAGATTCGGGAGCTCATGGAAAAATCTCCTCGACGCATTTATCGCCCGTTTCTTTCGGCCACCACCACGGTCCCCTAGGATATTTCATTCTTCTATGGATGTTTTGATGGACGTGATCGAAGGTGAGATGGACCACTTGTTAGTTGAGGGCATATTATAGCCGACCAAGAAGACGATCCATTGATGATTGATACCGGTGTTGAGCCCGAGAGTCCTCCTATTTATGACATGAGCACCGAAGAAGACAAGTGTGTAGATGTATTTCTCACGTTGGAACTCGAGAATCCAAGTGTGAGACATGCTCCCCCGCCATCTTTGTTGTTTGGCCCCGGTTTGTGTAAGATAGGTCACGGTTGGAGCTTTGGTAGGCGCATTTTGGGATTGGTTGATTTGGGAGTGGACATTGGTTTATCCCGAGGTAGAGAGGATGTGTTGGATATTGATGATGACAATGTAGGTGATCTCGGTTGCGCTTCTACGAAGGTTGAATGGACTTTGGAGGAGATGGTGTTTCTCCAAAAGTTGAGTTCGATATTTTTAGAGATTCGGGTGGAGGAGAGTAGTAGGAATGGCTTATTGGACTTATTTTGTTTCCTCGATCGATCATTCACTCATTCTTATTTAGAGGATCGAGTCCCATTGGCCGAAACGCTCTATCTCCGGAAGTATAGCTCGATCTTTTCAGCGGCCGAGTTGGAAGATATTTACTATTTACCTTTTGACGCAAGTGTGGGGGAGACGTCCTTATCAAAGCTTATTGTTCGTTGTCTCACTTTGCGTGCTCTCGATGGACCTTCTCTTGAGAACCGAGCGCCCTTGGCCAAGATGATTTTCTTGAGAAGGTAGAGTTCTATATTTTTAGTGTCGAGGTGGTAGATCGTGGATGGTGTTTGCTCGGGACGTGAAACGAGTGCCTCGTGGGGGCGAGCCCACGACGTCAAGCTAATGACGTAAAATAAGCGCTTCTTGGGAGGCAACCCAAGGTTTCATTTATGTTTTTGTTTTCTTTTTGTAGGAGAGAGTACGTGGATCCCCATGCCCGATGCCCAAGCCCTCGATGCGATGATTGTCTCTTCTCGACTAAGTCTACCATTCCACGACCACAAACCATGAAGGATTGATGTTTTTCGTTTGAGGTTGGATGTCCATTGCCGCCCCGTTGATTAGTCTTCGACTTGCCATGTCCGGTTCTCTCCATTCTAGGGAAGTTTCGTTATCCTCTTCGTCTCTTTTCCCTTTATTTTTCGCATGAGGACATGCTTGTATTTTAAGTGTGGGGGAGGTTTATTGGAATTCACCTTGTGTTTTTGTGTTTCAGGTTTTATGGTTGTGTCTTGAGTTGTTCATTGGATGCCTAAATGTTTTACCTCTATTGCTTGAGTTTTGGTGAAATTTTTTGTGAATGATCCTTGTTTCGTGCTCATGAGCATTGGGTGAAATATGATTCTCATGTTTGTTGTGGCTCATCCATTTACCATTGTACCTTGCGAGATTTTGAGCCGTTTAAGCTTTCTTCTTGAGCGATATTCTTTTTGATAGACTCGTTGTGCTAGCATGAACCTCATGTTTCTTTGTTTCAACAACGTGTGTGTCACTATGAACTAGAGAAAACTAGAACTTGCTCAAGTTGATTTTCAAAGCTTTATGTCATAACCTACTTGATTTCGAATATGATTGGAAGGATCGTTTTGGATTTAACCACTTAGCCAAATATTTTTCGACCTTGAGCCCGTCGAGGGACACCCTAGTAGCCCCTTTGTGCCTACATTTAAACCATTTTATTCATCACCTTAATTCTTTCTATCTTGGAGGATTTTGTTTTGAAGATCATATGAGTTGTAATCCTTGTGAAATGATGAATGTGAAGAAAAGAGATGTGCTAATAGCTTCAATGTGTAATTTAATGTCAATGTGCTCCAAAAAAAAAAAAAAAAAAGAAGAAGAATAAAGAGCACAAAAATGTATATGATTCATTGTTTGGTGTCAAGTATTTGTCGTTTGAGTGAGTTGATTGTGTTTCTAAGAATGAAGAAAGGGTTCAACATGTAAAAATCCGACCCGGGGCAAGGAGTGATAAGGAAGGGCAATGAAATGCCGTATTTTAAGTCCACTTATCCCAAAAAATCCCGAATACCTTGAGCCTAGCCCCATTACACCCTTTGAACGACCTTCCATGATTCTTAAGATGGTTAAATTTGATTTGTGGAGTCTATCACTTGAGTAAGCTTATGGTTGTTGTTCTATGATACTCATTGTTGTTACTTGAGGTTTTCATTTCCATACATTCACTTAGTTCGTTTATTTCTTGGCATATGCAAGTTCTTCATTGCTTATAATCTTTCACTTGCATATAATTTTGAGTGAATACCATGCTTCGAGTGGAAAAGAAGAGAGTGAACCTTAGTGAGGGAATGTGGATTGGCTCGACACTCATTTGCATTTGTATGATCCTACGTGTTGCATGTTCATTGAGCTCGTGGTTGTTCATGTACTTATCCGTTTCTATACACCAAAATCTCATCTTTGCATGCCTAAGAGTAGGGCTGGGCGTTTCGGCCCGAAAACCCGAAAGCCCGGACCGAAAACCCGAAAAAAGCCCGTCACGGGCCGGTCTCAATTTTTTTGGGGACCGGCCCGCCAAAGGCCCGGACCGAAAATTAAAAAGTCGGTCCAGGCCGGTCCCAAAAAAAATTGGGACCGAAAGCCCGGACCGGCCCGTTTTTTTATTTTTATATAAAATTTTAATAAATATTATATATATTTTATATAATTTTTTAATTTTTTAATTAATAATTCAATTTAAAAAAATTTAATTATAAATATTTTATATAATAATATCATTTAAAAATTAAAATTTTATTTTTTTTATAAAAAATATTAATAAAAAATTAATTTTAATAATAAAAAATATATTTTTAAAATTAAAAAACCGGGCCCGAAAAGCCCGAAAACCCGGCTCGGACCGTCGGGCCCGGTCCCAAGCCGGTCCTTCACTTAAAAAAACCCGGACCGGCCCGGACCGAAAAATCGGGTTTTGGGCCGGTCCCTAAAAATTTTGGGACCGGCCCGGCCTGCGCCCAGCCCTACCTAAGAGTGTATTCATGATGTCATCTATTGTTTTTGTGTTTTGGTTAGTGTTGGATTTGCTTGAGGACAAGCAAAGGTTTAAGTGTGGGGGAGTTGTTTCGCACGTTTTTGTGCGACTTTTCTATTGTTTTGTGTGACCTTTTTGTGATGTTTTTGTGCTTATATTCATCTATTCATGTGAGTTTGTGTATATTTTGTTATGGTTGTGGTTTTGTAGGATTTGGACGAGAATTGAGTAAAAACGAGAAGGATATGTTCGAATCGACTCATACCGGTGTCCAGCCTTTCGCATCGTTGGGAGAATCCTCATCCCGACCAATTCCACCGTTGGATCGTCTCCAAATTTTCCAGGACTGTAGAATACTTCTAGAGCTACAACATGAACGGTGGGTTTGTCGAAATAACAGTCCAAGACAAAGATATAGCGCACAGACGGAAGCAGCAAAAACCAGAATTTTGGCGCGTTTGCGCCATCCTGGCGCATTTGCGCCAAACTGCTGAGAGCGTGGCGCATTTGCGTCAAGCGGCTGGGAGCGTGGCGCATTTGCGCCACATGGCGTTGACCCAAGTTTGACCAGCCTTTTGGATCTCTTTTGGAGGGGCATTTTCGTCTATTCAAGGCCAAGATAGAGAGCACTATATAAGGATTTTGTGGGCACTAAAAGTATCTTATCTACTCCATCCTCACCAACACCCACCTTTCCACCCATTTTCTCTCTCTTAGATATTTTCATATTCTTAGATCTAGTTTTAGTTTCAATTTTATCTCCATCTTCCATTGAGATTTTGTATTCAAGCATTTGAAGAAGGTTGTTTAGATTGCTTCAAGGAACACATTGATGTAAACAATATTCGATTTGGAGTTCTTTGGTAATATCTCCCTTTTCATTGTTTGTTTATGATTTTGATGATGAATGTTTGTGTTGATATGATTGATATGTTTGGTTAGATTGCATGTTAGGGATTGGGTGATGAGTAATTAGGTTTGGGTGATTTGTAATTACATGAATTTGGGGATAATTGATATTTTGACTTGTTGAGGAGATGGACCAAATCCCTCATTCTTGGTATGCTTCTATTGTTTGATTTATACGTTATAGACCATAATCTATTATCCCCGGCCTAATCGTGGTTACGTATGGCCGGCCTAATCGTGGTATCGTATGGCCTAACTCGATTAATTGTGATTTCCGATTATGAGAGTTTTTACATGTGAAGTGAACCTATATAACCTCGTTTTGATGCTTAGACTTGAATCTCGGTTTTGGGTATGGTTGACGTTGATCACGAGTGAGTGTAGTTCCACTTAGCATTGTTATTCGTGTATTGCATTGAACTCATTCTAATTACTACGATCTCATTCCCTAACGTTCCACATACTTGATCATTTGCATTTTAAATAGTTTAGTATTTATTAGTCTTTGCATGCTACATTTTGTTTTAATTCACTCCTTAGCTTTCACTCTTACAAAACACCCCCTTTCGTTGCTTGTTTTCTTTTTCTTATTTTCTTTTGCACTCGAGCAAGACAAATTCTCTTGAGACGACACACAAGGCCGATAGTATTGCTCCTCAAGAGAACGACATTTGGGTTTACAAATCGAGACAACACATTTGTTTATGTCAATTGACATGTCTCGGGGTTGAAACTTTTTATTTAATGGGAGAGTTGTGACTTAGGTAGTGTGTGAATATTAATTATTTTTATTATTATTAATTAATATTTAAACAAAAATATAATAAAATAAAAAAAGAAAGGTGTTTTTATATTATAAATATGCATTTTAAAATGAGTAAATAAAAATGGGGACATTTTCGCAATCCCACAAGAAATGTCATTTGCATGTATTTAATCCTCGTATGCTATCCCGTCTTGGAGGGGGGGTCCAGTCCTTGATGCGGGCAACCTTCTGTAGAGGGGGTCCTAGTTTGTGGGATGCACAATTTTATAAATGTTAGCTTTTAGGACCGTAACCTGGCTCTGATACCACTTGTTACGGGACAAAGCTCCGAACGCCACACGATCGAGACCGGTGCCACTAGATACTACTTGTAGAAGATCGACGATGTATAGTACGAATAATAATGCGGAACCCCGAAAATAACTCAACAATAAATAAAGAAGATAAGGAATTTACGTGGAAACCTAAATCGGGAAAAACCACGGGAGGAACGACGAGAACTTTCACTATAATATTGTCGACGATTACAATGATTGATATCCACTCTAAAACCATCTAATCTCACACAATATTATCACATGGTGTCTCTCTTGGTGTTCAACACACATCTTATTGTGTCTATGTCCTTATTTATAGGTGTAGAAAACCCATAAATTAGGTAACCAATAGAATAAGAATAAACATTTTTCCTAATATATGACTCCTAAATTCACAAGGAATAGAATTATATTGTATTCAATATAATTCTAATTTTCCTAAATAAGGAAACAAAATTCCTACGGATTCGAGTCATATTTTAACAATCTCCACCTTGACGAGAAACCGCGAAACCTCATCGCGCATGCGAATTCAAATCGCACATCAAACCATATAGCGAAATCACATCACACTCCATAGTCTCGTCCCTCGTCTTCCTCCAAACGCCCCAACGTGCCTAATTCCTAGAAGTCTGGACCGTCAAAGGTCTCCATAACTCGGAACGTACATACCCGAGTGTCTTCTTAGAATTGTGAGCCCAATTCGAGATATACCCTCTCGGCCGCTTTCTAAGCGCACATGGCTCACTAGTTTTAGAAACACTCCATAGATCGAGAAACACTCGATCCTTCTTGTCGACTTTCCTCACATGCCCAAGCCGCACATGGTCTAGTTGTGTAGACTCTTCACCCGAGAGCCTAGTTTTTCCCACGGTTACTTCGTTCACCGCTTCATCTTTAATCATCTTGGTCACTCCGGCCTTACTTGGTTGCGCGCCTCTAAGCCGGATAGACTCTTCTACCAAGAGTCGGGTTTCGGCCCCGGTTACTTCCTTCACCGTGCCTTCTTGGAGGACATAAGGTCGTCTCGCCTTTTCTTCTCCTCCCAACACTACCAAAGCCTCTTCGGTAGCCTCATAAACTCCACCTTCTCCGGTGTAGCTTTTATCAACCTCGGTTACTTCCTTCGCCGAGCTTCCATCGAGGACATAAAGGCGACTCGCCTTTCTCTTTCCCCGCAATATTACCAAACCACCTTTGGTAACCCTTAAAACTCCACCTTTACAAGTGAGTTTGTAGCCCTTCATATCAAGGGTACTCAAGGAAATCAAATTCCTCTTCAAGTCAAGGACATGTCTTACCTCGCCTAGCGTGCGCACCGTGCCATCGAACATCTTCAATCGGATATTCCCAATCCCTTCGACCTTGCACGAGGTGTCATTAGCCATGAACACCGCACCATGCTCCAAAGATTCATAAGTCTCGAACAACGACCGATCCGGACACATATGAAACGAGCAACCCGAGTCTAAGATCCAATCACCACAAAAGTTGGAGTTCTCGCCTAGAGCCATTAGTAGTTCTCCATAAAAATTCCCATCTACTAATCCAACGTCACCGGAATTCCGATTACCGGAATTATTGTTGTTGCTCTCCCTATTCTTCAACGCGTAGCACTCTGACTTTATGTGTCCCTTCTTCTTGCAATAGAAACACACCTTATTCCCGTGTCGCGACTTCGAATTCCCCGAGTCGCTCCCTTTATCACGGTACTTCTTTTGGACGCTAAGTCCTTCACCCACATCGGGCACACCATCCTTGTTGGACTCCATCCTTTGTACGTTTTCCCTTGACGAGAGAGCCGAAGTTACGTCTTTAAACGTGAGACTATCTCGTCCATAGAGAAGCGTGTCCCGAAAAGCCGCCATGGAGGGGGGTAGCGAGCATAACATCCAAAACGCAAGATCATCATCTTCGATCTTCACGCCAATTTTCCCAAGGTCAGCTACACGCTCCTTGAATCTCGCTACATGGTCTTGAATCGACGACCCCTCCGCCATCTTGAGGAAGTAGAGACTTCTCTTCAAGTGATGCTTGCTGGACACCGTTTTCTCAACGCACATTGACTCCAACAACTCCCATAATTCCTTTGCAGTCTTCGCCTCCGTCGTTTCCTCAGTCAACGAATCCGAAACATGAAGCCCTATGGTCGCCATAGCCATCTGATCGAGCTCCACCCACTCGTCATGCTTCATGTCTTTCGGCTTGTTGTCAATACCAAGTAGAACAATCTCTTGCTTAAGAGATCTGAGGACTAACCTCATCTTGAATTGCCAAATAGGAAACCTCGTGTTGAGACTTAAATTCGGTAGATCGTACCTCACGCTCGCCATCGAAACCTTAGCTCTGATACCACTTGTTAGCTTTTAGGACCGTAACCTGACTCTGATAACACTTGTTACGGGAGAAAGCTCCGAACGCCACACGATCGAGACCGGTGCCACTAGATACTACTTGTAGAAGATCGACGATGTATAGTACGAATAATAATGCGGAACCCCGAAAATAACTCAACAATAAATAAAGAAGATAAGGAATTTACGTGGAAACCCAAATCGGGAAAAACCACGGGAGGAACGACGAGAACTTTCACTATAATATTGTCGGCGATTACAATGATTGATATCCACTCTAAAACCCTCTAATCTCACACAATATTATCACATGGTGTCTCTCTTGGTGTTCAACACACATCTTATTGTGTCTATGTCCTTATTTATAGGTGTAGAAAACCCATAAATTAGGTAACCAATAGAATAAGAATAAACATTTTTCCTAATATATGACTCCTAAATTCACAAGGAATAGAATTATATTGTATTCAATATAATTCTAATTTTCTTATGGATTTAGGAGTCATATATTAGGAAAAATGACGATGTATAGTACGAACAATATGCGGAACCCCGAATATAACTCAACAATAAATAAAGAAGGAGACAAGAAAAGAAGACAAGGAATTTACGTGGAAACCCAAATCGGGAAAAACCACGGGAGGAACGACGAGAACTTTTACTATAATATTGTCGATGATTACAATGATTGATATACACTCTAAAACCCTCTAATCTTACACAATATTATCTCTCTCTATGATGGTATTAACTTGTGTTAACTCGTGTTCTAATTGTGTCTATGGAGATCCCTATTTATAGGTGTAGAAAACCCATAAATTAGGTAACCAATAGGAATAGAAATAAACCCTTTTTCCTAATATATGACTCTTAAATCCATAAGGAATAGAATTATATTATATTAAATATAATTCTAATTTTCCTAAAATAAGGAAACAAAATTCCTACGGATTCGAGTCATATTTTAACAATAAATTTAATTTGCAGCTTTGTAGTTACTTGAATTAATTCGTTTTTTTTTTATTAAATTAAATATTACAAATTCGGTTCACATGGTGACACGTGTAATTAAGTAATATTTCATAGGTTGAAGGACATCGAGAACATACGCATTGGATTTTTCCAACTTTGTAGTAGTATCTTAAATTAACGCCAAGACCACAAGTAAGCAAACCTTGGTCCAAAAGATATAGGAGTACTATAAATTAAAATAGCGGATGGATTGGTAACCCTAAAAGTGGTTGTATAAAAGGGCGAGATTAGCATTATTATTGAGATCATCTTTCGTACGTCTACCCTATATTTCAATCCATCTTCATCATTGAATTCAAGATATAATTATGTCTTTGTACAGCCCCAATTGTGATGAATCTGAGGTATGCGGCACCTTCATCATCGACCCCAGTTATGCTATATCTCAGGTATACGGCGCCCCCCCTCCCTACGTCTACAGCAAACCCAGTTCTGCTAAATCTCCTCGGTTTTACGGCCCCTCCGTCTTCAGACCGATTCCTGATATATCTCAGGGCACCTTCATCATCAACCCCAGTTATGCTCCTATATCTCAGGACAGCCCCAGTTCTTCTGATCCATCTCAGGTCTACGTCTACAGCAAACCCAGTTCTGCTAAATCTCGGTTTTGCGGCCCCCCTCACTACGTCTACAGCAAACCCAGTTCTTTTATATATCACGGCCCCTCCGTCTTCAGCCCACCCATTCCTGATATATCTCCGGACAGCCCCAGATCTGATCCATTTCACGTCTGCAGCGCGCCCCCTCCCTACGTCTTCAGCCCCAGTTCTGATTACTCTGAGGTATATATATATATCCTTAATCAAATTACTATCCCTAATATATATTCTTATTGCGTACTGTATTTGTTTATGTATGTATTCTTATTGTTTGTTGTTTGTTTGTTTGGTTTTCTTCTTCCAACAGTCTAGAGCAAAGATATCTATTGTATCAAATATTGGGCCTTCATATGATATGGTGGCATCAGGTGGTTTACTGCCTAAGCAATATAGACAGGGCGGTTCTTCTTCTTCTTCTTCCCACAAAACCTGTAGACAGGGTGACAAAACCTATCTTGCTATCTTTTGTCCCTCAAATATGAATCACCTGTTGCTTATCCGTGTATCGCTCCACAGCTTGCTGCTAACCCCCAACAACAAAAATATCTTGTCATATGACCTAAAGAAACATTACACCAGTATGTCTTGTCTCCATCCATTTAAGCTACCCAAGGATTTCATAGACTTGTTGCCAGCTGGATCTCCTCATGATTGGTCTATGTGTGCCGTATGTACTACTTCCTCCTCTGTTGTTGGTGGTCTAGGACCATGTATCTTCCTGTTTAATTCTCGATCTAATTCCAAGGAGGTGTTTCGATACAATCTGCATCAACCAGATATGAGCTTCCACACATGCGCAAGCATGGCAGCAGCAGCACTAAATAACGCTCTATATGTGCAAATTGGTGACTTTTTGTACGTGCTCAGCTATGCAGGTCAACCTGTTCTTCAAAAGTACGACATTGAGAAAGACATCTGGACTCTTGTCAAAGATAATATCATAACTAGGTGCACTTATACCGACCAGAACAACCTTTCCATGACTCATGTGCCTCACGTAGTCATCAATGGCAAGCTACATATTTGGTTCGGCTACAACTCCTTTGCTTTCGACACTCAAACAGACACATGGGAGTATAGCAACTTATTTGACACATTTTGGTTGGTGCGCAACCCATTCAACTTTTATGGACAACATTTCTGGGGCCAGATTGATTCCGCTAATTGGAAGTTTGCTAAACGATCCTTTGGATTTTATGGAAGAGGGATAGTCTGGGATGAAGATATATTGCTTGGTGTTCTTCGGTCACCAAAATGTCAGTTGGTTGCCTTTCAATTAATTGATAACAAAGTCGTAAAAAGCCAGTCTTTTACTTTTGCAGATCATTTGTTTGAGGGGGCCAAACTTGTTGACCTTGGGCAAGGTTACTTTGGCCTGCTGCACTATACTATTAGCTTCTTCCCCCCCACTGATTCAGACTTTTGCTATCAGTTGGAGCTGGTGACGATTCTGGTTTCTAAACCACTACAACCACGAGACGAATGCTTCCTCGAGTGTCGAATTGTTCGCAAAGACATTGTTGCTCAAAATTTATATTTTAGTATCATGCTTGCTTCTGATCCCTTTTCTGTGTGATCGGATTTCTTTCTTTTTTATAGCAGTCTTTGGCTTACCAATTTAAGATTGTAAGACATAATTTATCATTTGGTACTAATGTTATTCCTGTTAAACACGTTGTGTTTGTTTAGTAACCATCATAATCATTGAATTTTTCTTATTTATATTACATTTGTATGTAATGAAATGGCAAGTTATTTTCTTCTTTTTGTATTCTGTTCTAAATCGCAAACAAATTCCATTGACCGCATTTTTCTTTCTCAGCTGACCAAACATATTTGATAATCATTAAGGCTCGTTCATTACGCAACAAAATTAAATTTTGCAAACAGGTACAAGACGGCTATGAATGAAGGATGCCATCTGAATGGTTTGTCTAGGTGCATCGTGCTTGTTGATATTGTCTCAGCTTCTGCAAATGCCACACCAGGCCTAGGAAGATACCCTACTTTTAAGAGAAAGGTAAACATAATGAATAACATTTATTATGAATACCTGCCAAGAAGCTCCTCAAGAATAAGTCTTTGCGATGGCGTAACATAATGAATACAATTCCTGGGATCCATTACTATAAGTGTTTTTGTGTTTCTTGATTGCGTAGAAAAAGAAGAATAGCAAACTCAAGGCATTAAAACCCATAAGCAAAACATCACTCATAGTAGCAAAACGAGACGTAAAGAATCCAACCTCGACAGAGAGCTTTGTGGCTACTGCCAGCCCCTTTTCGAACTTGTTAGCAAGATCACGAACCGAAAGGCGCTGCTGCTGCTCGAGCAACAAGTTAGTTTCCCGCGCGATAATCTCTTTCGTGGTCAACACGTTCGAGTCCTCTTTGACCTCCACAATCTGATTGTTATCTCCGATTTTGTATTTCGGGAAGCGGCTGGAGGCGAATATGACATCAGCTGACACGGGCGACACCGAGTCCTTCTGCAGCGAGTGACTGAAACCGCGGCCTAACCTCGTCATATTGAGACCCCAGTTCCCTAAAATGTCGGAGCAAAAACACCATTAATTTCTTAGCTTCGAGCAACAGAGGGGTTTACCCTATGTCTTGTAATTAGGTACAAATTACACTGCAAAAATTAAGAAGAAAACACACTCCATACATATATTATTATTGTATTTAGACGGATTTTTGTATTTTTTTTGGAAAAAAATTATATATATATTATTATACTTAGTTATTACTAGGGGTTGTCAAAAGTTTGATTAAACCGACCAAATCGAACCAAACGACACTATTCGGTTAAACCAAACCGAACCAAATTAATTCGGTTTGGTTTTCGGTTTGAATTTTTTGAACTTTTCGGTTTTCGGTTTGGTTTGGTTTTTTAACCGATAAATCGATAAAAACCGAACCAAACCGAATAATAAATAAATTAATAAATAAATAATTATATATATACATATATAATTATTTTTAAATAAAATAATATACTAATAATATTTAATTTTTATAATTTTATTTTTTTTTATTTTTTTTATAATTTGAACTTTATTTTTATATATATTTTTTTAATTAAAAGTAATAATTATTATTTTAAATTTAATTTTTTTCTAATTTTTTAAAATTTTAATTAAAATCTGGTTAAAACCGAACCAAACCAAACCAAACCAAACCGAAATAATTTGGTTAAAACCGAACCAAACCATTTCTAAAACGGTTTGGTTTTGATTTATAAAAATATAGATTAAATGGTTCGGTTAACCGAAATTTCGGTTCGCTTCGGTTTGGTTAAACCGAATTGACACCCCTAGTTATTACCTATAACCTCGAATAAATTCTAATAAAAATAAATCTTAATTGTCCTATATTTTTTGGGTTTTAGTAGTTATTTTCTTTTCATTTACAAATGTACCGTACCAATTTTATAAAAAAAACATTAATGTGCTTTAGGGTTAGAATTTTATTTATGGATTGAACTAGTCTCATATTTGTAATTTATTTTTTGAATAGAATTTTATTTATGAATTGAACAGTCTTATATTTTCCATAAATTTATTTAAATTTTATTTCTTTTCATTTAACGATTGTTTCATATTAAATTTGCATCACAATAACTTAATAACTTTATATGTTTAAGTGAACTTTATTGAATATTACAAATTCGGTTCACACGGTGACACGTGTAATTAAGTAATATTTCATAGGTTGAAGGACATTGAGAATATACGCATGTACAGTATTGGATTTTTCCAACTTTGTAGTAGTATCTTAATTAAATTAAAATAGCGGATGGATTGGTAACCCTAACCCTAAAAGTGGTTGTATAAAAGGGCGAGATTAGCATTAATATTGAGATCATCTTTCGTCGCAGCTATATTTCAATCCATCTTCATCATTCAAGATATTACTATGTCTTTCTACAGCCCCTATTCTGATGAATCTGAGGTATGCGGCACCTTCATCATCGACCCCGCTATACTTCATTTGTACAGAGGCCCCCCTCCCTACGTCCCCGCCAAGCCCAGTTATTTTCCTGATATATCATCTCAGGACAGCCCCAATTCTGATGAATCTGAGACCTACATCATCAACCCCAGTTATGCTGATGAATCTGAGACCTACATCATCAACCCCAGTTATGCTGATGAATTTGAGACCTACATCATCAACCCTGCTGATGAATCTGAGACCTTCATGATCGACCCCGCTACATTTCATTTGTTCAGAGGCCCCCCTCCCTACGTCCCCGCCAGACCGCCGATTCCTGATATATCATCTCAGGACAGCCCCAATTCTGATGATGAATCTGAGACCTACATCATCAACCCCAGTTATGCTATATCTTGCCCCTGCGTCTTCAGCCAGATTCCTGATATATCTCAGGACAGCCCCAGTTCTACTGATGAATCTGAGACCTTCATCATCAACCCCAGTTCTGCTCCTCGGGTATACGGCCCCTCCGTCTTCAGCTCCAGTTCTGATCCATTTCACGTCTGCAGGTCGCCCCCTCCCTACGTCTACAGCCCCAGTTCTAATTATTCTCAGGTATATTTTGATGTTTTTTGTTTCCATATATCCTTAATCAAATTACTATCCCTAATATATATTCTTATTGCGTTTTTGTTTATGTATGTATTCTTATTGTTTCCTGAATGGGTATGGGTTGTTTGTTTGGTTTTCTTCTTCCTACAGTCTAGAGCAAAGTTATCTATGCTATCGACTTCGAAAAAGCCTTCATATGCTATGGTGGCATCATCAGGAGGATGCAGACGAGTTGGTTTACTGCCTAAGCAATATAGTCAGGGCGGTTCTTCTTCTTCCCACAAAACCTGTAGACAGGGTGACAAAACCTATCTTGCTATCTTTTGTCCCTCAACTATGAATCACCTGTTGCTTATCCGTGTATCGCTCCACAGCTTGCTGCTAACCCCCAACAACAAAAATATCTTGTCATATGACCTAAAGAAACATTACACCAGTATGTCTTGTCTCCATCCATTTAAGCTACCCAAGGATTTCATAGACTTGTTGCCAGCTGGATCTCCTCATGATTGGTCTATGTGTGCCGTATGTACTACTTCCTCCTCTGTTGTTGGTGGTCTAGGACCATGTATCTTCCTGTTTAATTCTCGATCTAATTCCAAGGAGGTGTTTCGATACAATCTGCATCAACCAAATATGAGGTTCCACAGATGCGCAGACATCCCAGCAGCTATATGTGACACTCTATATGTGCAAATTGGTGACTTTTTGTACGCGCTCAGCTATGCAGGTCAACCTGTTCTTCAAAAGTACGACATTGAGAAAGACATCTGGACTCTTGTCAAAGATAATATCATAACTAGGTGCACTTATACCGACCAGAACAACCGTTCCATGAATCATGTGCCTCACGTAGTCATCAATGGCAAGCTACATATTTGGTTCGGCTACAACTCCTTTGCTTTCGACACTGAAATGGACACATGGGAGTATAGCAACTTATTTGACACATTTTGGTCGCACCGCAACCCATTCAACTTTTATGGACAACATTTCTGGGGCCAGATTGATTCCGCTAATTGCAAGTTTGCTAAACGATCCTTTGGATTTTATGGAAGAGGGATAGTCTGGGATGAAGATATATTGCTTGGTGTTCTTCGCTCACGAAAATGTCAGTTGGTTGCCTTTCAATTGATTGATAACAAAGTCGTAAAAAGCCAGTCTTTTACTTTCGCAGATCATGAGTTTGAGGGGGCCAAACTTGTTGACCTTGGGCAAGGTTACTTTGGCCTGCTGCATTTTACTACTAGCTTCTTCCCCCCCACTGATTCAGACTTTGACTATCAGTTGGAGCTGGTGACGATTCTGGTTTCGAAACCACTACAACCACGAGACGACTGCTTCCTCGAGTGTCGAATTGTTCGCAAAGACATTGTTGCTCAAAATTTATATTATAATATGGATAATCCTTCTAATCTCTTTTCTGTGTGATCGGATTTCTTTCTTTTTTCTAGCAGTCTTTGGTTTACCAATTTAAGATTGTAAGACATAATTTATCATTTGGTACTAATGTTATTCCTGTTAAACACATTGCGTTTGTTTAGTAACCATTATAATCATTGAATTTCCTTATTTATATTTACATTTGTATGTAATGAAATGGCAAGTTATTTTCTTCTTTTTGTATTCTGTTCTAAATCGCAAACAAATTCCATTGACCGCCCTTTTCTTTCTCAGCTAACCAAACATATTTGATAATCATTAAGGCTATTTCATTACGCAACAAAATTAAATTTTGCAAACAGGTACAAGAAGGCTATGAATGAAGGATGCCATCTGAATTGTATGTTTTCCCTCCACTTTGGCATTTATGCCATCTGATATCCTATTATTATCCTCTCTTGTATGCTGGTATTAATATTTCCTGACTGTAATCAGATTGTGCTCGAAGCAGACAATTATCAGCCTTATCTTATCTAGTTATCTCTCCTGGGAAGGGTGTTTTGGAGCTGGCAAAAGAACCGTCGTGCCTTTATAGGTGCATCATGTACTTGTTGATATTGTCTCGGCAAAAGAACCGTCGTGCCTTTATAGGTGTTTTGTAATCAGATTGTACATCGTCGTTGATGAGGTAAATAAAAAATATATCTGTATGTCCTTGTTGAAACTTGTTTTGGTTTTTTTTTTCTTTGTGGTTGCTTTATAGGTGCATCGTGTACTTGTTGATATTGTCTCAGCTTCTGCAAATGCCACACCAGGCCTCGGAAGATACCCTACTTTTAAGAGAAAGGTAAACATACTGCTCAACATAATGAATAACATTTATTATGAATACCTGCCAAGAAGCTCCTCCAGAATAAGTCTTTGCAATGGCGTAACATAATGAATACAATTCCTCGGACACTGCCCCACAGCTAGCTGAACTTTGTAGTCACCACCACCATTCACTGGGGAAGAATTTGTGTTTCTTGATTGCGTAGAAAAAGAAGATGGGACCAACCTTGAGAAGCAGCACACGCTGTACCTGTTGCTGATAAAAATCTAAATGCATGAGGTGCCGTGTCTACGCATGAATACGGGCAGCTTACAAAATTTTGTTTTTGAAGTTAAAACAGGTTTCTGCTTTTTTTTTTAGTCGAACCAAACATGCACATGACTCGATACGATAAATGAGATGCCCCATATACCTTTTGTCGATGCAGAGAGTGGTGTTGATAAAGATATCACACGCCTCTCATTCGGGTTTGTCAAACGGGTCAATGCATTCTTTGCACTATCAAACATATAGTGAATGAAAAACAACATCTATGCATTCTTTGCACATCAAACATTTAGTGAATGAAAAACATCTTCCGACTGCAAATTTTTAATCACATAATAGTAATTGTAAGTCTATGCATTCTCTACACAATCAAACATGAATGAAAAACATCTTCCGACTGCTAATTTTTAATCCCACAATAGTAATAGTAATAGTAATAGTAATAGTAATAGTAATCGAATGATAAGACGATTACATTAATTACCTCTCCATGTTATAAGCACACTTAACTAACTTGATGCCACTTTTTGACTTCGTTTGCTTTTTTTATTTTTTTTAATTAAACGCTCGGTAGGTAACTGACTTTTTTTAATTATTTAATTAAAAACGGGTTTTTCGATAACATTAATTAAAGTTTGTTTTTACGAAAAACTTAAATATTTTTACATTTTTGAAATATATAAAATGCTTACACGTGTGTGTGCAACATCAATTTTAAATATTAAGTTTTCGTACACGCAATTAATTTCATGCCGAATTTTCAAAAATACCAAGTTTTTAATTTAAATTGCGTAATAAATATAAACAAATACGACTAAGTATAAAAATACTAAAAAAAGTTTAGGAACACACCGTTAACATTATCATATAATTTTTTTTTTTATATAATCTAATATATAAAAATATATTAATTTTATAATAAAACCCGATTTTGGAAAACAGTAAATAAAATTCGTTAAAATTTTCAAATAAATATCAATTTTAAATATCAATTAAGTCATGCGTTTATATTTATTCGTAAACGTAGTTAAATTCATCTTGGATTTTAAAACATACTACGTTTTTTGTTAGCAATATATATATATATATATATATATATATATATATATATATATATATATATATATATATATATATATATATATATATATATTACGATTTTGATCGCAATTTTATACTTTAGAAGTATTGTGGTATTTGTTTATATTTATTGGATAATTTTAAATTAAAAACGTAATATCTTTTGAAATTCGGACGAATTTAATTGCGTTTACGCGTATGTAAAAACAATAATTGATATTTAAAATTGATATTTATGCAATTTTAAACAAAAAACGTAGTATATTTGAATTTCGGACGAATTTAATTGCATTTACGAGAATGTAGAAACGCTAATTGATATTTAAAATTGATGTTTATATTACGTGTGTATTTTGTAATTTTTAAAAATATAAAATATTTACGTTTCCCAAAAATAAATTTTGATTAATTTTAACTGGTTTTTGATTAAATAATTAAAAAAATTAAAATAAAAGAAAAGCAAAAGTGGCATCAGTGTGTGTATATAACATGTGTGGATTTGGTGCAGTTGTTTGTATTTATTTATTTTCTATCTATTTCTCCTTTTATATTTCAGTTTTTCTTTTCATTTTTTTGTTTTAGATAATTTGGTTTTTCTTTTACGTTCACGTTTAACATTTTTTTAGAAATCAATTGCAAGATAAAAATATGCTTAGAATTGCGATTTAAAAATTATTTCTTATTTTTAAATACAAAAATAAAATATTTTTAAATTATAAAATACAACTTAAATAAAAAAGTAAAAATAATTTTATATATCTAAAATTACATTTTATAAGTTGTTATTTTTTTAATACAAATAAAAAATTCTTTTTAATTTGTATTCAACCTAAATAAAATATAATTAATTTCGGAAAGTCACGTTTTCTCTTTTCACGAGACTAATATACAATTAATATCGATACACAAAAATACGGACATAGACACGTGTCCTAAGGTAACCGCCACGTCAGCAAATGAGGAAGTCAACCTACGAGAATGACGTCAATGATGTCAGAAACAATCACGACGCGAGCCCCATATTTTTGCTCAGAAGATACCGCCCAAGCCAAGATAGAGGACACTGCCCTAGCCGGATATAGAGGACCCCATGTCAAAGGATCAAATGACGTAAGGATGATGCTCCAGCCGACTGCGGGACCGGACATGCCAAGAATCTGAACAATGATTAAGGGAAATGTGAGGGTTTAGTGGGATTTCCAAGTGAGCTTAGTGGGTTTAGAGATCCAATTAAACGTGATTAGGTGTCCCTAATTCTGCATGCATGGTTGCTAAGTGGCAATAAAGTGTAACTTGTGAAATGAGTAGAGAAAGGGGGGATTTTCATTTGTGTCATTTCACTAATGAAATAAAAGAGAAAATAGAGAGCATATTCAACTCAAGATCTTCATCTTCTTCGTTGTGTTCTTTATCCATATTTCCATATTCGGCCCATTCTCCCCAATATAAACATGTAATTGTTGTGTCGATGAACTTAGAACCTCCTGTCCAGTAGGTACCCCATGCATAAATAAATCGACCTCCAACAAAGATAAAATTTGATCGAAATTTGAAATCGAGATAAAATTAAGTTGAAAATTAGAATTTAATAGAAACATTATAAAAGTTTATATTTAAAATTATATATATATAGGGATAATTATAGTTTAGTGGCTGAACTATAGGCACTTTCGGACTTTGGTGACTCATCTATTTTTTTTGGTGGGTTAGTACCTGAACTAAGACTTAATTAGACTTTGGTTGTTGGATTGGCGGATCCCGGCGACACGTGCAAAACACGTGCCTTCAGTTGACAGGTGTCGCGATAACGTTGGCTGAAGGTGCGAAATTACTCTTTTAACATTTTAATTATTTATTAGATTTATTTTTAAAATATATTATACGTATCCCCTTTCTCTACACATATTGTCCATATACGGTCCATATACATATTCCCTTTCTCAAAGAATCGTATACATATAAATCAATGGATTTTTCCAGGAACAAATCCTAAACAATCGTATACATATAAATCAACGGATTTTCCCAAGAACAAATCCTAATTTCGATTTTAAGAGAACAATTGAAAACCAAATCAGATATCAAATGAACTACGAAATCAACCAGGCTTTGGACTGCAAATCGTGTACTGCAAATCGGCCGCCGCCACTCTCTGCCTCAAGTGCGACGACTACATCCACTCCGCCCAACCCCTCTCCGGCCGCCACCTCCTCTCCCTCCGCCACCGCCTTCTGTCTGCGACACCTCGTCGTGCGGGTCCCACCACCGCCGCCTCAAGTTGAGCCTCAACGACGGATGCCCTTCCGTGCCCGACCTAACCAAGATGTTCTCGTTCCATCCCCGCTCGTCAAGTTTCGGCCGGCCTCGTGGACCGTTCCTCCCCTGCCCTCGACGAATTCCGGCTACGGGTTGTCATCGTTCGTAGGGGATCAGTTGTCGAGTTTCTTGTCTCATGGACCCCAACTCGAAAAGGTTTTCCCGTGTTCCCTTTCTCCGCCCAACCCCTCGTCGGCCCGCTGGCGATTTCAAAATTTTAGGATTTCAGAATTTTAGGATTCTGAAATTGAAATTGGGGATCTTACGGGTTTTGGGTGTTGGTGAAGAAAGAGAAATTAATATATGTGAAATAAGATTTTTGAAAATATATATTAATTTGATATATATTAATAATGTATGAAAATGTCGATAATACCCTTCAAAACTCGCAGTTGACAATTAAATAAGCACGTGTTTTGCACGTGTCGCCGGAATCCGCCAATCCAGCCACCAAAGTCTAATTAAGCCTTAGTTCAGGTACTAAACCACAAAAAAAAAATAGATGAGTCACCAAAGTCCGAAAGTACCTATAGTTCAGCCACTAAACTATAATTATCCCATATATATATATATATATATATATATATATATATATATATATATATATATATATATATATATATATATATATATATATATATATATATATATATATATATATATATATATATATATATATATATATATATATATATAAATATATATTATGGGATCCTATACCATGGGGCAGGTGTTCATGTATATTTGGATGGACCCCCGGTCAATCTTATAGAATAAAAAGGGATTATTACATAAATTTGCCCAGGGTTTCGAGTTTTTGACACTAACCTACCCAAACGGAAAACCGTGACACCCGTCTACCTAAACTTTGCTCCGTTAGTCACTAACTTACTATTTTTGCCGGACCAAAATATTCTTTAGAATATTCCGAGAGCGTATTATTCACTTGCCAGGTTAGTCAATTTCAAATATTACTAGAAAGGTATTTTTCTATTAACACAAAGTATTACATTTTTTTAATTAAAAAAAAAACAAAAAAATAGTTGAGGAAAGAGAATATCCTTACCATATTCATTATCAAATTCTCTTGCAACAAAAAAATCTCAAATAAAAACAATTCAATCTTGTTAAAACCCTAATAGAGAATTCACATCTTCGATTCATCCTAATTCTCCAATTACATTTGCAGCTCCGAATTCATAGCTTCGATTCATCCGTCCTGAAACCTAATCGATTCAATCTAAACCTAAATCGTTTTTGCTGCTCCAGATTCAAATTGCGGCCAGATCTGGGTGGTGGTCCGTGTTGGAAATCGATATCTCGGTGTTAACGGAATTGCGGAAACATAACCCCGAACGAAATTCCTTCGCCGGAAAACATCACGAACCACCACGCATGACCGGAGCCCGACCAAGAACACCACGCGGGGATAACCCCACGCGTGCCCTAGCCGAGCCCCGTGAAGGGCTCGCGATCGCATGGGATTGCGCACGGCAACCCCCCGGGGCTGCTCGTAGCAGCCCCCACAGCGAGTCTGGCGACTCGCCGCCGCCGCATCGGAGGGCGGTCCGCCCAGCGGACCGCGATCGGGCCAGCCACGCGGCTGCCCGGCGATCGAGCCCAGCTCGATCGCGTGCCCCGACGTCCAGCCGGGGCTCCTCCATTGTGAGTATCGGCGATCGAACCCTAGGGTTTCGATCGCCTCCCTCGGCGTCTAGCCGAGGGTTCTCATGTGATCTCGGCGGGGATCTCCCGACCTCCCGCGGTCCGGTGATCTTCGATCACCACCGCGAGGTCGATCCCAATCCCCGTGTTCATCCCTCGGATCTTGGTTCATGTATATATGACGATAATAAATTAAAATCATCGAAGGGGGTTCAACGATTTTACCTTTGTTCTCGTTGTGCGGAGAAACGAGATCTTTTGATGACCTTGAGATCTTCCCACGTATTCCTAGCACTAGCTCGAACGTCGGGTGGACGACGATCTTCCGAACTCCATGAATCTCCCTCTCTACTTTCTCTCTCTAGAATTGTGATCTTCAAGTTATGAGAATAGAGAAAACCATGTAGTGCTTTTATAGGCTACGTAGGGGATCTAAAGGAGGTGGAATATTGGGCTTCCAATATTAATGATTAAATTGAGTCCAAGCCCAAATCTATTAATCCATTAATATTAATTATATTTATTTTCCACTATATAAATATAATTGCACTCCCAATATTATACCATAATATATCAAATAATATTATCTCTCCGGTAGTATTATTTATTCCGTGCGTTTAAGATAGAAATGTCCATGAATATATTATATTTATTGCTAATTAATTTATTCATCTCTTGAATCCGAGAATAATACCATTCAACTTTTATTATTATGCGGAACAAATCCACCTGCAGGGTTTACATAATAATTCCTTATGAACTCATCTCGGGGACATTATCGACCCTTATCGGGACACACTTTCCCATCAAGAATTCACAGCATGTCATACACAAAATACAGTGACCCTACTTTACCGGTAATTGACCCAATATTCTAATTATTCAATTCCTTTGGAAAATCAAAATCACTAATATTAAATGCACACACCCGCAATAATATCAGGGATTAAGAATAAAATACACTGAGATTTAAATCGATTATCTAAGGTAATCATAATCGATAAATCTCAAGCGATCCGCCCAATACACCAAGTGTACAAGTATGATAAAATAATCAAGACCAATTATTTTCTCACTCATACAACGACTATACCGATGGATTGGTCCTTGTCCATCTAGGTCGTGAGCAACTGTTTGATTATATACGAGTAACCGATAGTATGATCTTCCGTGTGACGTCGCACACCATACTAACTACAACGTATATAATCTAGGACTATAATTTGCATATATTTAATTATAAATAATTAAACGCAAATAATTGTTTATTTAATTAAATAGATTAATGGCAATGGATCGGGAGTTCATATCACTTAAATCTAGACATTAAGTATACAACTCCAACAATCTCCCACTTATACTAAGGTCTAGTCTTTTCTTCCAAACTCCCGACTCCCATACTCTTCACGTGCTTAAAATGCACTTCCAAGAAGTGCCTTGTGAAAGAGCAATCTAGATTGTCGTTCTGATGTTATCTTGGTGACTACATCGTCGTCTTCCCTGACGATGACTCGTATCAGGTGGTACTTGCTCTATGTGTTATCTTACACTTATGGACTTATGAATTCTTACGTTTGCCATTGCACCGCTATTCTCAATAGCCTTTGGTAAACTAAGAATCACATCTAAGTCCCAGAGGTTATCCTGGAGCCATACCAAAACTTCCGCTGCCTCTGAGGCCGCTATTTGGTTACCTATGGTAGAGTCCGAAAATCATCGTGCTTATCACTCTTCCATATTAAAACTCCTCCTCCTTAAATAGTGAAACACACAGCCTGATATCGACATACACCGGTCCTATTTCTGATTAGAAATATAAGAGAATGTAATCCAAAGGAAAAGCTCGTCTGCTCCGTAATCCAGAACATAGTTTCTAGTACTTCAAAAGTACTTTGAATGTTCCTTACAACAGTCCAATATTCCCTTCCATGATTACCTTGATATCCTCCCACTATGCTAACCGCATAGCCGATATCAGGTTCTCGTTTTCAACATTGCATTTATCAAGCTTTCCACACTCCAAGTGTAAGAAAACGCATTCATTGCTTCTATCTCATTTTGTGTTCCAAAACACATATCTTTAGATAGATGCATTCCGCATCTGAAAGGTAACAACCCTTTCTCGGAATCTTGCATGTTAAAACGAAACCATAATCATATATATGTAAGATGTCCAGGAGAAGTACAATGTTCTTTCCTAGAGATGCAAGATCTCAAGAACATGTCCAACTTCTTCCTATATCTTTCATATCGATTTATCTAGACAATCATCATTTTATGTCTGACAACATCTTTACATTGTTGCCAATGATAAAATGTTATCCACATAAAACCCGAGAAACACCACCTTATCTCATCAATTTGCAAGTACCACGATCTTAATGCTTTGTTCCAATTCATAAATGGATCTGTTACACCATAAAAATCCAACACCGACACGTGTCCAGACGACCGGAGCCACGTCATCAAGAAGGTGGTCAAACGGCGGACCAAAGTCAGAATTGAAGCCTTGTATAAAGAAGGTACCAGGCGAGCTCAACAGTAGCCCCGGGAAGACAGCCCCGTGCCAGATTGGGCGATCAGTCAGTTAAGGCTCCAGGCAAGAGGCGGTGCGCCTCTGGTGACATGCAGCAAGTGGAAGACAAACTTAGTGGGTATTTAATGTAATGACTTAAAAGTCTTCATGAGTGGGATTAGATATGATAGGAGGCTAATAGGTGGCATTAGAAGAGCTTGCATGCTCATGCAAACTCTTAGTATAAAAGAGAGATGTAAGAGAGGAGGAAAGGACTTCACTTTTTTGGTAATCTCCAAATACTATTAAGTAAAGGAAATAAAAATGAAGAACACTATGATGTTCATCCCCATTTCCAGATTTCCGGCAACATACATTCTCCGATCTATAACTTGTCCATTCAAATAAATATCTTGTTGGTACCCTTCTTTAATCACCCCCCATTCCAGTAATAGAATAATTTAGAGAAAAAGGGTCCGAACTGTGGCGCTAGAAGGAGATCAGGTTTTACGCATCGGAGTTAGAGGTTCAACTGGCGACAAAATGGCAGACGAGAGGGAAGGCGCGACGGTATCCGACGACTCTGTTGATTCCGGCAGACGGCGCGACGTCAAAGGCAAGGCGGTTATCGAGGATCCCAACGCTCCGATGGTTGATGCAGACCCAGAACCCGTCGACCGAGACGCGCCGCCGCCGCCGATCCAGATTGTCGACGAGGATAGCCCCGCCGGCGGCCATGCAGAAACCGATCTGCACTCGGATTCTCAGGTAAGAACTCCTATTCGCCGTCATCGTTCTCGCCGCCGTGCTCGTCCTTTGCACCCGTATGATTTGGGTGGGCCGTCGACGCCCGTTGTGGCTCCGCCCCCAATCAAATTCGGAAATCTGGATACTCCAGAAAAAATTGATGAAGCCGTGCATGCTCTTATGCACAGAAAATACGTTTTGACAACTCCATTGAAACATGCAACCGGTGCTTTTATGACACCTGGACATGCCACGACAGTGACTCCAGAGAAGGTCAAACGCCTCCACAGGAGAGAGCGAAAAAAGCACCCGGTGATAGATCTAAACCGAAATGCTGAATCTGTGGCCACTTCGACGGATCATCGAAGGAGAGGCAGCCAGAGTGACATGCATCGGTATCGGGAGGGTTCTTCCGTGCCTGGGGCCCGAGGGGCTAGGGCGGAGGACCCGGAGATCGTAGATCTGAAGCAGAAATATGCTGAGTTGGAGAGACGTCGATCGGAGTCGGTTCTACGACGATTCCGGGTGATCGATTTCCAACATGTGAAACTCGACAATTCGAAGGTTGTGTCCTGAAGACCAAAATGTATATTTGAATAACTAAGTTTTTCCTATATGGTTTTACTAGTTACAGGTTTCAATGAGATGGATTGATCACCAATAACTATTTTCAAAAAGTCAAAGATATTCAGTGATTACAATCAGGGGGAGCAAGTTGTACTCTTTTTCCTTCGCTCAGGTTTTGTCCCACTGGATTTTCCTGGCAAGGTTTTAACGAGGCAGCAATCCTGTAAATAATCATTCAAGGGGGAGTGTTATGAATATTATTAATTAGTGAATGACTAGTTTACCCTTTCTTGGTGAACAAGACAGAAACCCTACTTTGTATCCTATATAAAGGGGTCTCCCCATATGAACGAGATAACAATTCAGAACAATTTCTATTCTCCTCTACATTTTCTCTCTTTATACTATATTATTCTCTCTTAATTCTCTTGAGTTTATAACAATCTTTATATTTTTGTATTATTTTTTATTAAGTTCATATTTTTGATATTTCTTATGATTTTATTTCAGATATTTAACTATTAATAATATTAATTTTTCATTTTTTATGGTCGGAGTGTCATCATATTGTTACAAAATATTGATCATATTGCCGATTTATGTAATGATACTCGATTGGTAATAATAAAAGTAACTTGAAACTTACATTATTGAAGTAGATGTCTTCGCGAAAAGAAAGACCACATTATTTACATTTCAAGGTTGTCACTTATTATATCTGTTTCAAATTTGTCGTTTTCAACGTAGACAATTTTATGTTATGATATTGCAAAAGTTAAGGGCAATCTTTATCAAAAGTAAGAATTCTATTGAGACTACTGTTATTTATACACAAGCATTTGTATGTTGCAGTTTCAAGAGTCGGTAACAGAGTAGAATTGAAATTGTTATGTTGTGAAGACAATGAGAACCTCACGAATGTGGTTTAGAAATTTGCAATATAACTGAATTACATTTTATTTTTATTTTTATTTTTTTCAGCCATTGATTTATTTTAAACGAAAAAATCTCTTGATTTTTAATAGATATTGAGGCCGATTAAACTGCAGGTTTTTTCAGCCATTGTGTAACGCCCTAGAAAATTCATTGGCTTAAAGGATTTGAATATGTTACTCATACCAACAGATGCATCTTCTTTTTTGGGCATCCTCCTATAAGATTTCCAAAGTTAAGCGTGCTGGCTCTGGAGTAGTTTTAGGATGTGAAAAGACAAGTGTTGGTACAGTGCGGCCAGGATATCACTCCCGCAAGAAGTCATTGGTAACCGAGCCGGCCCATTAGGGTCGGGCTTCGACCCCGTAACGGGTCGGGACGTTACACATTGATCTACTTTAAATGAAAAAATCTCTTGCTTTTTAATGGATATTGAGGCCGATTAAACTGCAGGTTGAGTTTCGAGTCAAAAATTGAACGAAAAAAAACTTTAAAACAATATATTTATTAATAATAATATTCAATTTTATAAATTAAATAGAATTGTTATATGTTTAAGAAGACTAATAAAAACCATTGTAAAAACATTAATTTTTGAACAATCCAAAATCAATAAATCATTGTCAAAACATCTAAATTGTTTTTTTCAAACTTATGAATATAAACATAAATCTTTATACAATTATTTTAACATATACAATAAAATCAAGATCAAAATAAATCCGGGTGAAGCTTTGAGTGGTACTCCCTAGGCATCGCACGGGAAGAAGGATCTAGTTGTCTAAAAAAAACTAAATACTAATTGAAAGTAGATATGCATGAATGATAGGAGTACATAAAAGATTTAAGGCCATAAAATAATTTGAAAAACTGGTACTCGAACAATATTCTCATTAGGGGTGGGCGTGAGACGGGATTAGGAGAATCCCGTCCCGTCCCGGAAATAAATTTTTGGGACGGGACGGGACGGGATTTGCATTTTAGAAATCCGTCCCGCATGTCCCAATCCCATTTGGGTTCGGGTCGAGATCGGGACGCGATCGGGACGTCCCAAAATATTAAATAAAAAATAAATTAATTAATTAAATAAAAATAATTAATATATTAACGACTTATAAAACAATAAAAATTCAAATAAAATAAGAATTAATAATTTTTTATAACAAATATTCATACATATACATACACGGGCATATATATATTAAATTGATTTTAAATTTTAATTTTAAACATAAATTATTAAATAAGTAAAATAATATTGGACTTATTTATATTTAATTTAAATGATATTTTAATTTTATTTAATATTTCAAAATAAAAATGTTAGTATTTCTAAACACAAATTAAACAACAAATATTAAATTATTTTGAAATATTATGAAATTTTAAAAATATACTTAATTTAATAATAAATTTAATTGGGAGTATGATTAATATTTTGATATTTTATTAATTTGTTTGAAAATATGAAAATTATATTATTATTAAATAAATTATTGGGACGAGACGGGATAGAACGGGATCCTTATCCCGTCCCGTCCCGTTATGAAAAATTTAAAACGGGACGGGATGGGACGGGATTGCATTTTCAAAAATGATCCCGTCTCATCCCGCTAATTTTCGGGATGAGATCGGGACGAGATCGGGATTCCGGAACGAAGTGCCCACCCCTAATTCTCATTGCGCCTTTAGTTTATACATATCCTTATCTTACAATATATAAATCGAGAAGCAAATGTCCTACGTGGCGAATTCACAATCGTTGGATGATCAAAAAAAGTGTTCGTGTTCACACCTATCAACGGATGTTAATTTTACAAAATTTTCGAATTTTCTATTATTTAAATTATAAAAAAATAATTTTATAACTGGTTACTCTAATTACGGTAATTAATTCAAAATAATTTCCTTAATTATAGGTCAACTACGCGTACGCAATTAATGGGAGAGAATCTGTATTTCTTATTAATATATTTCACCAATTCTTAATTAATTTATTTATATTATGGTAAATCTACTCCTTATTTCAAGCAACTAAATAAATTTGATATTATCTACTATTTATATTAGTCTAATCATGCATAATTCGAATTATATTACTATAATTACAGAATTTAAATAAAATATTTTCAATTAATAAAATCGACAATTCAAATTATTTATATTTAAAATATAATAATGATGGTCAAACCCTAATTCAAATCCATCCCTATATAAAGGACGTCATCTTCACTCACTCCTTACCTCTCACTTTTCAGCTCTTTTTTTTAAAATTAATGTTCTTAATTTCTGTATTTATTTTATGAATATGAATATTAATTTATTCATGCTCACAATTATATTTTCTTTTGCAGGTTCTCTATGTAAGTTTTTTTATTGTTTTTTTTATTTCGTATTTATATTTAATTTTTTGAAATAAATTATTTTTGTATTTTTTGCAGCCTTCAATGTAAGTATTCTTTTACTAATTCTATTTTAATTTAAATATTATTGTACGATTCGTGTTTTTATTTTTTGCAGGCTTCAATGTAAGCATTCTTTACTAATTCTATTTTAATTTAAATACTATTGTTTTACGATTAATGTTTTTATTTTTTGCAAGCTTAAGTATTCTTTAAATATTATTGTTTTACTATAAATGTTTGTATTTTTTGAGTATTTTTTATTAATTCGTATTTTAATTTTAATATGCTTTTCTAATGATTAATATTTGTATTTTTTGCAGCAAATCAATGTAAGCATTTTTTACTAACTAAATTTTTAATTTTAATATTTTTTTGTCGTTTAATATTTGTATTTTTGTTTGCAGAAAATCAATGTAAGCGATTCTTTTAATCAACTTTAAATTTTAAATTTCAAGTTATGAGCTTTATTGTGTTTTTTTTTTTGTTCTTTTGTAGGTTTGTTTATACGTGAAAGAATCGGGAAATCGAAATAATCAAAAGTCGAAGAATAAAGATCGAAACATTGGATTGCACAAGTTTTTATAAGACTCTATCCTTCGGTTTAGAGTCTTATAATAATTTTAGATTTGTTTTTGTTATTAATTTTTTTAATGTAATTTATCAATGTATTTTGATTTGTTATTTATTTAATAAAATTTATAATCTTTCTATTTAAGAATATAGTATTTTATTTACTCTTATAAAGATCACGTGTATTTTGTTATTATTTTTAAATTCGATACAATCAGTCATTATTTTTATATTAAAACAAGTTAGTTATTAAGAATATAAATAAAATTTTATTTTAGTTTGGTGTTTTTTTATAATAATTTTTATTATTGTTATTTACTTAATTAATCATGTTTTAAGTATATCAATTCCAAAAAAATCGATTTTTCCTTTTTTTAAATGATTAAAAATTAATTAATTAATGGTTTATGTTAATTACGATAGGTAATTAAATGAATTTTCCTTAATTATAGGTCAACATTAAGCCACAATTAGTGTGATTGAATCTTAATTATATTAGTATAATTACGGTTATTTATGCTATTAATAATATATAAATAATATTATTAATTCAACTAATGGTAAATCAACTCCTTATTTTAAGCAACTAAAGAAATTTGATATTATCTACTTATTTAAAGTAATTTGTGTTAATAATTTATTTTTCTTTTATTTTATGATGTAATTTACGCAATTTACTGTAATTTTTATTATTTCTGTGTAACTCATGATTATTATTTTAATAAAATTTATAATATTTATATTTAATTTTAATTTTAATTTTATTTTGTTTTAATTTCAATATTTTTGTTAATGAAATAAAATAATTATTTGAGTTAATAAAATAAAATCATTAAATTAGAAATAAAATAATGAATTGATTTAATAAAATATAATCATTAAAACAAAAATAAAATAATCAAGTGAGTTAATGAAATAAAATTTTATTTAATAATTATCGGAATAATTTAAAAGGCAATAATACAATTGATGATTAATCTTTTTTTAAAAAAGTATTGTTTATTATTCGAATTTTTTGTATGTTTTTTTTTAATTACGGAAATAAATTCAAAATTAATTTATGTATTTTAGTTTGACTTTTTTTTATATAAATAATAATAATAATTCTTATTTAACTTATTTATCATATTTTAATTATAGCAGCTACAATTACTAATAATGAAATATTCAAAAATAATTCCTTAATTATTTTGTCAACTATCCATATTTGATGTATGAATAATATTATAAACTTATATAAAAATTACCCTATCCTTAATTAGAGAATAATATTATTAATTATTAATATGGTAAATCTATTCCGTATTTTAAGCAACTAAATAAACTTTATATTATCTATTTTTCTATATTAATGTTTGAATTTGAATTATTATTTATAATTAGCTATTTTATTGTTTATTTAAATACTATAAAATCTAGATCCATATATTATAATTTTAAATAAAATTTAAATTATGAATATTATTTTATTTACTATTACATACACTTTAAATTATTAATATAAAGAAAATTTAATTTTCTGGCCCGAAAACTTTATATTATCTATTTATCTCTGAATTTGAATTATAATTTATAATTATCTATTTTATTTTTAATAAAAATAGTATAAAATGAAAATTCCATATATTATAATATTAATTATATTAATTTTTATTTTTTTATTAAATGATTTTTATTTTATTTTTTAGCGTGATTAATTATTAAAAGATTTTGCGTTATCGTACTAATTACTTATTTAAAGAAGATATATTTTACCAACCGATTATTATCGACAATCTTTGTTCTACGGCCAAATACAAAGGTAGATGAATTTTCAATTACTTTATTACGTTTGACTTGATTCTTCCGTTTATTTTCTTAATATTGTGAAATTACGCCTTCAGCGTATGATACCAATTTTTCGTGAAATTGGTCTTGAACTCACAGACAGCAGCTTCCGTCAAAGTAAAACACTCACACAATTTGTAGAATAAAAAGTGAAGACAAAGTTATGTAATAGTTTCCATTTCATTGATCACAAAACTTAAACTATTACACTTGTAGAGTATGGTAGGCAAAACCACTACAAAAAATTCGCGGATTCCCTACGGCCATTCCCGTAGGGAAATCCCCAAAAATCCGTAGGGAACAGGGTTCCCTACGGCATCCCCTACGGGAATCAAGCCGTAGGGGTTCCCTCGTAGGGAACAGATTCCCTACGGGCTTTTTAGAGCCGTAGGGGAGATCCCTACGGGCGGGCCGTAGGGGATCCCCTTGGGAAGCTCGTCTCCGCTCCCCTTCTCCCCGTAGGGGTTCCCTACGGCATCCCCGTAGGTTGGCCCGTAGGGGTATTCCCTACGGCTAAGCCCGTAGGGAATACGTTTTTGGTTAAAAACGTGGGCCCTATGTTACTCGGGCCATCAGCCCGACCCACAACCCATGGCCCGACAATGTCTATACCACCCAAGGCCCGACCCAAGCCCAGCCCTCTTCATATTAATTAATAATGTGTATTGCATAGCCCAGGGTTTGAACCTTGGACCTCATGAGTGAAGAAGAGGAAGATAACCGCTGGGCTATCTGAGTTATATGTACAATTTTTAAAAGATAATATATATGTATTCATTAATCTATATTAGTTATGTAGTATAATGTAATAATAAGATAAAATACAATATATATATATATATATATATATATATATATATATATATATATATATATATATATATATATATATATATATATATATATATATATATATATATCAAATTATAAATATAAATAGTAGTTTAACAAAAGTTAATTTTAAATAAAACACCATTTAAATATATTAAATTCCAAAATTTTTGTAATTGTTTATTTTTATAAAATTGCGTAATTTTTTGGGTAATTTTATATTTTTTTTATTAATTATTTTTATAAAATTGCTAATTTTTTCCGTAATTGTATAATTTTTGTAATTAATTATTTTTATAAAATTATAATTGTTTAGTTGTATAATTGCGTAGTGCTTAAAAAAAACTTGTCAAAATGTTGAACCAACATTGTATAATTTTTGTTATTAATTATTTTTATAAAATTGCGTAATTTTTTGCGTAATTGTATAATTTTTGTAATTAATTATTTTTATAAAATTATAATTGCGTAGTTGTATAATTGCGTAAAGTTAAAAAAAACTTTAATTGTAATTTATTATTTAGTGAAATATTGATTTAAAAAAACATTTCAAATAATTTAGCATAATTTTATAATAATATTTAATTAATTTATTATTATATAAATGAATATTAAAAAAAAAAATAAAAAAAAATAAAAAAAACAATTTCCCTACGGCAAATGCCGTAGGGAATATTTTTAAATATTCCCCTACGGGAAATAGCCGTAGGGGACCCCTACGGGAAAAATTCCCGTAGGGAATTTATTATTCCCCTACGGCTGCGGCCGTAGGGACAATGGAGGGAAGCTATGCGCGCGCAGTTCCCTACGGGAATTTCCTACGGGAGTCACCCCTACGGCTGAGGCCGTAGGGAATACCGTAGGGGAACTCTGAATATGATTCCCGTAGGGAATGCCGTAGGGAATCCCTACGGGAAAATTGCCGTAGGGAATCCCCGTAGGGATTCCCTGGTTTTTTTGTAGTGAACGTTTACAAGAAGTTTCCCGAGTGTCGCAACAACTCCCACTAACTTGCAAACTAGCACACGAGTACCTAAAGCTATATCTCCTAGCTCTAATCTTGGCACACGGCGCAAAAGCTACTACACAAACTCGAAGCTCGACTACGATTCTAAAAATCAGATTTCGTTCTCTCAAAATCATCAAAATGATGAAAAACAAATCCATGGGTATTTATAGTAGAGCCGCACATGTGAGAGTGATGACGTGGCACGTTCTCATTCGTCGCATGCTTGGCCTATGTCACATTTCCATGGATGACATCATTATTGTAGAACTTGGATTCTTGAATCTTGGAATCTTGAATCTTCGATTCTTGAATCTTCGAATCTTGAATCTTCAATTTCAAAATCAAACTTCAATTTCAATCTTGACTCCATCGATCTCAATTTTTCATCTTCAATTTCTTGTGAAAATCTCTAAGTGTTGAAGCTTCAGAATTTCATCGTCTTCATGGTCGTCGATCTTTTTGAAGTTACAAACTTGGAACAATTCTTCATTTCCTCGAACTGAGTACCTGGTGAAAGAAAACACGTTGAAAGTACTTAGTCTTTGAAATCATGGCAAAGGAACATGAACTACGAAAAATAACATAAGGAACAAAACCGGCGACTCTAGTCTCCAGAAATGTGGCAAGGGCAAAGTCGCCGTTTTCATGCCAAGACTTCAAAACCGGCGACTCTGGTCGCCGTTTCTTCACACTCCAAAAGTGGCGACTGGAGTCGCCGTTTTTCACACATGCACAAAAGCGGCGACAACAGTCGCCGTTTTCTCAACCAACCAATCCAGCGACTTGAGTCGCTGTTTTTCAGTGCATCCTCAAAATCGGCGACTAGAGTCGCCGTTTCCACGCAACTCCATCCTTGCACCAAAAACGGCGACTGGAGTCGCCGTTTCCTTGTCTCTTCATTCTTGCATCAAAACCGGCGACAGGAGTCGCCGTTTCCTTGCATCACCAAAAGCGGCGACTCTAGTCGCCGTTTTCATGTAAAACCAATAAGTGGAGACTCAAGTCTCCATTTCCATGCGCAAGGTAGTTGACTTCGGATTCTTAACCTGTAACCCTGAAAATCAACAAAAACAAAAATACAAGGAAAAATATGTTGTCGCCAAAATCAACATTTACAATCTCCCCCTTTTTGGCACAACTCATAAAAACAAGGTTAAGTAAAAACGAGATACAAGAATCTCCCCCTCAACCAAACAAACCACAAAAATAACTAAGTAAAAAGATGGAAAAACATCAATCATACAATCAATGAAAAACCATAAAAAGACTTAGCCAAATATTTCAAACCAAAAGATAAGCACTTAGATAAATTCAAAGTAAGGATAAACCATTGTATCAAAACACGAATACCAGAGTTAAGCAAATATGAAAAACGTGCATGGACGAATAGGTTCAAAGTTGTATGCATGCAACATCAAAACAAGAAAAACGAGTTCAAGAGTTAAACAAAAACTGAAATTGAAAACTTGATCAAGAACTTGAACTTCAGTCTTGAGGCACGGCTGTTGGAGAAGGATCACGTTCCGGACTTTCGATCAACTCTTCTTCATCATCTTCATAACTGAAGCCGTCGTCAGAGCTAGAGTCGTCACTTTCATCGAAGTCGGTTTCCGGATCCCCGAAAATATCTCGCTCACCCAAACCATCACCTGCAGCTTCGTCAACGTCCACAACGTTGACATCATCTTCGTCCCTCAGACCATCAGACGGCATCGCGAACGACGCCCCTGGATTTGTAGTATCATCCATCTTCCCTTTCCCTTTGTCACGTGAATTCAAAATCCCTTCAAAAATATCTTCATCGGTTTTCTCTCCATCATCACTCACAACCTCGATTAGATTTCTTTTGGACAGCTGCGTATGAGCTTCCTGAATCGCGTCCCGCACCATCTTCAAAATAAATGTATCTTTCAAACTGGCATCTGGGGCTCCAACATCTCCAAGTCCTCCCCCTTGTTGGATCTCCCGTTGCAGTTTCCGGAAAGATTTTTTCTGCTTTTCCTGCGCCTCTATCATTCTGTTGTAAGCATCAACATGTTCGGCTTGACGCTTTTCAAGAGCTAAGGAGTCGACATAAAATTCCTGAACCAACGCCGAAGGAACCACAGCACGGTGACTATGGATCGGATGATGAGGATTCAGATATGAAGGAATATTGGAAGTCGGACCGAAACCTCGAGGAACAACTCTCGGAGACTTAGCACCCTCAGCTTCAGGTTCTGCGGCAGCAGCAGTCGGCTGTGATTTCTGGCGCTTAGCAGCTGGGGACGTAGTTTGTGGAGTTTTAGGCTTGCGCTTTCGTGAAGACTTAGGAGTTGGGGGCGGAGTTAAGATTTCCGGAAGTGCATTCCTATCAAAGAGTCCATGCCAGGGTAAGTCGATAACTCTTTTGTGCGGATTCAAATACTTGCCCGTGATCTTGACAGCCCCGTTCTTTTTCATCTTTTTCTCAGCTGAAGTTTCAGGAATAAACCCCTGGTCATGAAGCATACCATAGATCAGACAAGGATGCGTGAGATGGAATTTTTTCTCCGTAGGCAACTCAGCTTGCCTAATGATGGCTTCATCCGAAAGTTTTGCAATTTTGCACAAGTCAGCGAAAATAATTTTGCCCAAGTTAACTTGTTCGCCACAACTGAGACGGAAAATGAGGTGCATCAACTCAGGGTCCAGGACAGTTGGATCCCGATTGGCAATCCAGTTTGACATCCCAAGACGATGCAAGATGCCATAGAAGGCAGACAACTTGGACGGCGGTGGCAGTTCGGACTTGACTTTCTTCTGGGTGAGAAAAGTGCCAACCGTCAGGTCATCAGCTCGGTCCGCAGCTGTCGGTGATGTCCATCTGGAATCAATTTCCAATCTTTCCAAAAAGGCGTTGATGGAGAAAGGACGGAACTTGTATAATTTTTCACGAAAAATGAAACATCCATACAGTCGACTCTTCGGATTAGCAAATTCGGGAGACAAACTAGCATAAAACTTGTAAAGAATCTGAATGGAGTATCGATAGGTAAGGTTCACAGATTTGAGCATGTGCACCTTGGTCAGAAAATCTGTGATGCCATGTTTTTCATAGTCCTCCTTGAGGATAGTTCTGTCCGTATGGATTGGTAACTTCGCAATCAATTTGTGGCGACGTTCAGCAGTTGGCGTGAAGAATTCACGGGAATGAGCTTTTGGACACTCAGAGTATTCGGCAATGTATTTGAAGCCATCAGTTGAGATTTGGGATCCAGCTGATCCCGAGGAATGAGGTGCCAAAGGTGGTTTTTGGGAGCTATGGGTTTTGGATTTTTCAATTGACCCACCACCAGAATGTTTTGAAGTTGGAGACTTGACTCCACTGCCACTGACGACAGGTTTCTTTCCTGAACCACTTCCAGCTGGAAGCGATGATTTTGGTGTCTTTGGATTCTTTCCAGCAGACACAGTTGCAGTTGATGGAATCTTAACAACTTTCTTTCCATCCTTAGTTATCTCGCCAGCTGCGAGTAACCGAAGATATTCTGCCTTGGAAACGACCCCACTGTAGATGCGGAGGGAACCATCTTGGTATTTTGTTTTCCCTGACTTAGGTTCTTTTCCCGGCTGACGGGCAGTCGAGAGTTCAGGTGTAGCTGATCTAGTCAAGTCAACAGAAGTTTCAGCAGACGAAGCTTTGCGACGATCAACTTTGTCAAGATGAGCTTTGAGCTCTTCGTAAGCCGCTTTCTTAGATTCAGGAGTAGCAGCATTTTCGAACTGCTCGTTCAGATATGCAGTCATGTCAGCCATCATGTCATCGAAATTTTTCGCCATGTCAAAGTTCAGAAGGGTGAGTAACTGACAGTTAGCAGCTGTGAGAATGGTAACCACGAAAAGAAGTTCAACTTCAGAAAACAAGGACAGGGCGCCGGTTGCGCAAAGCTAGAGTTGCCGGATGCAACGGAAAAAACAAGAACCTAAGAACTAAGAATTTCGGACGCCGAACTTGCAGTTGAGAGGCGAGAGATCGAGAGCTTGAGAGTTAGAGAATTCTGATGTAAGCGTAAATGAATTAGGTTTTCATCAAGGCCTATTTATAAGAAAATTTTGGGCCGCCCGTCGGAATGAAAAAACCCAGTCCAATACCTGCAAACAGCTCTTCTCAAGAAGAAAATCAGGTCAAAAAAGACGAATAAAAATTTATTAATTTGAAAATATTATTAAAATAATAATTTCCAAAAATAATAAATAATAAAATAAAAATAAAATATATAAAAAAAATGAAAAGTTTAAAGATAATCAAACCATGGCATGAAAACCGAAGTTGAGAACCATCGGTTGAGAAACGAAGTTGAGTGCCATTGGTTGAGAAACTTGAGTTGTCAATTTTTCTTTGGAAATTCGGCTAAGGCAAAAATTCCAGAGACATGAGTCTCCGTTTTGTGTATGTTGAGTCTCCGGAATTTTGCAAGTGCATTGTCGCCGCTTTTACGGCGACTGGATTCTCCGGTTTTTGGCACAGTCAGGGTAGCCAAGAAACTGGATGTTGGAATATGTCCTTCGATCCTACGTGTGCAATCGATAAAGTCATAAGGTCGTCTATGGATATTAAATGATTATTTGATAATATTAATTGTTGGGAACAATATAATATTGATCAATTAAATCATACCTACAGGGTCACACATGAACTCGAAGATAATGTACGATGCTTGATATATATATTGATTTAGAATCAATATTTACGTGGAATTAATATACATGCATGGGATGCATGGCTTGCATGGATACATGTCACATAGTGTGACATGGCATGCCACACAAGCAAGTGGGACCACATACAATGCATGGTGGCATGTGTATGTGGCATGACCTTTCATCTCCTTTGTAACCTCTTTTGTGTGTTAAATGGTGCATCTTTATGCACATTATGATAGAGGTTACAAAGAGGTGTAATGGTGTGCATAATGGAGTGATTATATAGATGAAAATCTGATTTTCATCACACATAATATTCAGCCACGAAATTCCACACAAATAGAGAGAAAAGAGGTGATCTTGGAGATCCATTCTCAAGCAAGCAAAGGTGTTCATTATCCGGGTTCGTGTGCAACACGTAGAGGCCGGGCCATTTGTGCGGCTTCAACATCCGGACGATCCAAAGGAGTGAAGAGTTCATTCACAAGGAGATCTTTGAGTTGCTGATCTATTAAGGTGGTTCAATCGACTCAACACCACCTTAACCGAAATCAACGATCACAATAAGTAAGTAATTGTTGAACCTTATATATATATATATATATATTGGATGTGTATATATATATATGTTTATATGTGTTCTTATACACATTAAGTGTGCACTAAGATCATAGCATAGTAGATCTATTGCTTTATACGCTTCCGCACACACGGTATATCGATCGGATCGGTATATCGGTACATTCAATTGGTATCAGAGCCTAGGGCTCGTGCACACTTTTGTGTTGGACACGAAGGTTAAATCAACATAATTGGATTATTTGTTTTATTGTGATTATGTGATTAGATGTAAGGCCGGCCACCGTTAGTGGTCGGGTGAATGATTTCGTCGTTTTTTACGTTTCGATTGGCCGTAGTATTTGAGGGCTGCGTCCCTTGGAATCATTTGTAATAGATAGGTTTTTCTATTATATTTGTATTGTACTACTTGTAAGCGATGGACTTGGTCCATGGTTCGATGGAGGATCTCGGCTCTCCGGCGAAAACGAGAAGAAACGAAGCAAAACGAAGCAAAACGAAGCAAAACGAAGAAAACCGGGGCTGCTGGAGCCAAACGGCGGGCGCCGTTTTAGCTCCGGCGGGCGCCGTTTTGATTCGGCGGGCGCCGTTTTGGAAACGGCGACCGCCGAATGGCCTATTTTTGGGCAGATTTTTTCCGGACCCTTTCGGCGGGCGCCGTTTTGGAAATGGCGACCGCCGGTGGTGTTCGGCGACCGCTGATTGTGAAACGGCGGGCGCCGTTCGTGGTTTTTTGGGTACGGAATAGATTTGACCAAAATCGGAGGGCACGGAACTGAAATGGCTAGCGAGGAGCAGTCCAGAAGATGTTCAAGGATTTTGTTGTTTAATTCTTTTCTTTTGAGAGTTGTGAGGTTCTAGGGGCCTTTCGATTTCGTATTTATTTGCTTTGCTAGTTATAGGTTGTTTTATGTTATAAATGTTCAACTTACATATAAACAAACCTATGCATGCAAGTTCCCAAAATAATGAGTATAATGTCTTGTCCAAAACATCACACCCATAAAGCCCTCGATCATAAGTTGGTAGGTCCGCCTCAGCGGGGTACTACTTGTTATCTTGGGATAAGTGGGAGTAAGGGTTAGACCCTTACAAGTGAGTTTGGTTTTCTCATCGATAGATCCACTGCAGGCGTGGCTATCGAGACATGAGATGAGAATGGGACTCTCATCGACCGAGAGTGACATTGGATGTCATTGACATGGGATGTCTACCTATCTTGGAGTTCTTAAGTGCGGACTCAGTCGGCTTAAGGATTCGCAAGATGAGGGTCTTGGGATCGTTTTGTTCTAATTTATTAAAATGTCAAAAACCAATGCCTAATCTGTTTTTCAAAGACTAAGTTCAACTCGACTCATTCTCACCCCGGGGAGTGGAATGGAGCCAAAGCGCTTGCTTATGTCGATGACACAGATTAGAGACATTCGAGCCATTGGATGGCGTGAATCGATTGTCTGGTTGGCTCCCTCATTTTAATGAGAGATAGGGCTTCAATTGCATGATAAGATCGCTGGTTAGAAAACCTCGAGTTTTCACTTACGATTTATCACGGTTTTGATATTAAGATAATTGGGAACGACGATATTGGATATCGAATGAACAAAATGAAACAAATAAAGTAGTTATGCGAGACAACCTTATTTGTTTAAACGCTTTGTGGATGTTTACTTACTTAATTTATCTTTCTTCTGTAGTTTAATATGTCTGTATCAACTCAATTCAAGTTCAGCTCTATCTTGGATAGAGAAAAGTTGAACAACACCAATTTCCTTGATTGGCAACGTAACTTGAGGATAGTCCTCAAATACGAAGAAAAGGAAAGTGTGTTGGACAAACCCCTTCCCGTGCTTCCCGCTGATGGGGGCACGGATGCCCAAAAGGCATCATATGCCCTTGCTAAGAAAGCCTCGAATGAGGTGACATGTTTGATGTTGGCATCCATGGTACCCGAGTTGCAAAAACAATTCGAGTTCATGGAAGCCTATGACATCATAGAAGAGCTCAAGAGCATGTTCGGGGAACAGGCTAGGATTGAGCGCTTCGGTGTCACCCGGGCTATAGCAACAGCTAGGCTGGAAAAGGGTAAACCTGTGGGACCACATGTGCAGCAAATGATTGGATTATTTGCTTCAAGTGCTCGCCTCGGTTTTGCATATGATGACGAGTTGGCTACCGATTTCATTCTTCATTCTCTTCATGATGGATATGACGCCTTTAGGCTGAATTTCCACATGAATGGACTGAAGAAATCGCTTCATGAGCTCCATGGGATGCTTAAGGCTGCTGAGCCGGCGATTAAGAAGGACCCTAGGAGGGAAGTTCTTATGATTCGGGAAGGAGGTACCAAAAAGTTCAAGGGGATTAAGAAACCGGAAGTGAAAGGCAAAGGGAAAGGGAAAGTTGTGGCAACTCCTTCCAAAAGGTTCTTGAAAGCTTCTAAGGTTCCTGGGGAATCTGAGTGTTTCTACTGCAAGCGTGTTGGACACTACAAGCGGGATTGCCCCAAGTTCCAGGAGGATGTAAAGAACGGTGTCGTTCCTTCATCTTCAGGTATTTATGTCATAGACATAAACTTTACAAATTCTTCTTCTTGGGTATTGGATACCGGATGCGGTGCTCACATTGTTTCACATGTGCAGGGACTGCAAAGAAGTAGAAGTTTGGTAAAGGGAGATGTCGATATGCGGGTTGGAAATGGAGCGAGGGTCGCTGCATTAGCCGTAGGATCTTATGATTTGTGTTTGCCTTCGGGCCTTGTTTTAGTATTGAATAATGTTTATTTCGTTCCAAGTATTACCAAGAACATCATTTCTATTTCAGTATTGGATACTGAGGGATTTTCCTTCACTATAATAAATGGTTTATTTACTATTTCAAAAAGTGGAGTGTTCTATGGTTCGGCACGATTAGAACATGGTTTATATATACTTCAACTTGACAATCATATATATAACATTGATACCAAAAAGGCCAAATCGAATGAATTCAATGAAACATACCTTTGGCATTGTCGATTAGGCCACGTCAACATTAAACGTGTAGAGAAACTTCTTAAAGAAGGCATTCTCAAATCTTTTGACTTGGAGTCATTTGATACATGTGAAGGATGTTTGATGGGCAAAATGACAAAGTCACCTTTTCTAGGAAAAGGAGAACGTGCAAGTGACCTATTGGGTTTAATCCATACTGATGTATGTGGTCCAATGAGCTCACAAGCACGTGGAGGTTATTTCTACTTCATAACTTTTACCGATGACTTAAGTAGATATGGTTATGTCTATTTAATGAGGCATAAGTTGGAAGCCTTTGAAAAGTTCAAAGAATTCCAAAATGAAGTTGAGAATCAACTTGGTAAGAAGATAAAAGCCATTCGATCGGATCGAGGTGGTGAATATCTTAGCCAAGAATTCGATGATCATCTTATGAGTTGTGGTATTTTATATCAACTCACTCCACCTGGAACACCCCAGATGAATGGTGTTTCCGAAAGGAGGAATAGAACCTTATTAGATATGGTTCGATCGATGATGAGCCTTAGTGAACTACCGAAATCTTTTTGGGGACACGCACTTTTAACAGCGGCCTATACACTGAATAGGACACCGTCAAAAGCTGTTGATAAGACACCATACGAGGTATGGAAAGGGAAGGTCCCTAACTTGTCTTATATCAAGGTTTGGGGATGTGAAGCTTATGTGAAGAGAAATATCTCTACAAAGCTTGAACCCAAATCGGATAAATGTTTCTTTGTGGGTTATCCAAAAGAAACACGAGGGTACCACTTTTACAACCAATCTGAGAACAAAGTCTTTGTTGCTCGAGATGGTGTATTTCTTGAAAAGGAATATCTTTCCAAGAAAGTAAGTGGGAGCTCAGTTGAATTGAACGAAGTTCAAGAAAACTTGAACGAGGTTCAAGAAGATCAAACTGAGATGGACACTCAAGACCAAGTCGAGAGTACTCCAGTGGTTTTGGAAACCACACCTAACCCTCGAAGGTCCGGAAGGATTAGATCTCAACCTGACGGATACCTAGGTATTCTGACAAACGAGAGCTATGAAGTCATGCTTTTAGAAAGCAATGAACCTTCGACCTATATCCAAGCTATGACGAGTCCAGATGCCGAGAAATGGCAGGGTGCCATGAAATCCGAAATGGAATCAATGTCTGAAAATCAAGTTTGGAACTTGGTCGATTTGCCTAAAGGGGCTAGGCCCATTGGATGCAAATGGATTTACAAAATAAAAACAGACATGAATGGAAAACCTAGTGTTTTCAAAGCAAGATTGGTAGCAAAAGGATATAAACAAATTCACGGGGTGGATTATGATGAAACCTTTTCACCAGTTGCTATGATTAAATCCATTCGGATTCTCTTAGCCATTGCTGCTCATTATGATTATGAGATATGGCAAATGGACGTTAAAACCGCCTTCTTGAATGGGATTCTAGTAGAGGAAGTGTTTATGACACAACCAGAGGGTTTTATCGATCCTAATCAGGCTGAGAGAGTATGCAAGCTTAATAGATCCATTTATGGATTAAAGCAAGCATCTCGGAGCTGGAATCTTCGGTTCGATGAATCCATACAAGAGTTTGGATTTCAAAAGAACATGGAAGACTCTTGTGTTTACAAGAAAGTCAGTGGGAGTTACGTTGTATTCATTGTGTTGTATGTCGATGACATACTCCTCATTGGAAACAATATTCCTATGCTTAATTCTGTTAAAGAATGGCTGGGAAGATGGTTTTCAATGAAGGATCTTGGAGAAGCACAGTACATATTGGGCATCAAGATCTGTCGGAACAGATCACAAAGGATGCTTGGACTTAGTCAAGCAACCTATATTGATAAGGTACTTGACAGGTTCAGAATGAAAGACGCCAAGAAGGGTCTCATTCCAATGACTCATGGCACATCTCTGAGCAAGAGGCAGTGCCCTTCGGGACCTGATGAGCAAATGAGGATGGCAAATATTCCTTATGCTTCGGCAATAGGGTCTATTATGTACGCCATGATATGTACACGACCGGATGTATCGTATGCTTTGAGCATGACGAGTCGGTTTCAAGGAAACCCAGGTGAGGCGCATTGGACTGCGGCCAAGAATATTCTTAAGTACCTTAGAAGGACTAAAGATTATTTTCTTGTCTTTGGAGGACAAGAAGAGTTGGTTATGACAGGCTATACGGATGCAAGCTTCCAAACAGACAGAGATGATCTCCGGTCTCAGTCCGGTTTTGTCTTTTGTCTGAATGGAGGTGCGGTGAGCTGGAAGAGTTCCAAGCAACCCACCGTAGCTGATTCTACTACAGAGGCTGAGTACATTGCTGCATCTGAAGCAGCAAAGGAGGCCGTTTGGATAAGAAAGTTCTTAGATGAGCTTGGTGTCGTACCTAGTTCGGCCCATCCGATATCTCTCTATTGTGATAATAGTGGAGCTATCGCGCAAGCCAAGGAGCCTAGGGAGCACCACAAATCCAAACATGTGCTCAGGAAGTTCCACATTCTCAGGGAGATAGTTAGTCGTGGAGACATCGAGATAAATAAAGTTGCAACTGATGATAATGTTGCAGACCCGTTAACTAAACCACTCCAGCAGTCAAAGCATGATGCTCATACGACTGCAATAGGGATACGATATCTTAGAGATGGATTGTGATTCCTATTATTGTATTGTCTACTTTTGGAGTTTATGTAAACATTCACTTATCTTTTATGATACTCAATAATTTCTTCATATAATTGTGGTTTAAATTGTATGAATTGTCCAAATGATTAAATTATATTAATTGGGTTATGAGGTCGATTTACCACATAATGAAGTCCCAATTGTTGAACTAATATAATTAAGTCATAAATTGTTCCTAGTTCGTATCATCGAGTATGGACAAACTGACGATACAAAGAACTAGATTGTAATGTGTACTATAGCGCCGCTTCATGGGCTAGTGATGTGGGACATCAAGTACAATTACATAGATATTAGCTGGGAGCTAATGATCGAACAGACCCGACTGGAATAGTATTTAAGATTTCGAGTCATAATACTATTTCATTGACTGTCGAGCAATTTCCTCTGACCTGAGTAGTCCAGAGTGATTCCATTGTGAAATGGTATACTTTGATACAAGTAAACGCCTTTCGTAAAAGGAGGTTATAAAACTTGTTATTGGGTATATCAGGAAGCAAGTGGGAGAGCTTGGATTGACAAGATGGGATTGTCCTCCATTCTATAATGGGATACATGTCTTACCGGCCACTTGGAGAGTCGAGACTGTGGAAAATACGTGGCCACGTCCAGATTCGTATCATAGTGATAAATCTGGTTTTACAGTCTGTCTCAAAGTCCAAGAAAGGTTTGAACCGATTGAGGATGACTCGAGTCTTGCCTCAAGTTCAAATTAAGACATAAAGTGACAACAGGAAATTGGCAGCACACTGGCTCTGAAGGCCAAGTGGGAGATTGTTGGAATATGTCCTTCGATCCTACGTGTGCAATCGATAAAGTCATAAGGTCGTCTATGGATATTAAATGATTATTTGATAATATTAATTGTTGGGAACAATATAATATTGATCAATTAAATCATACCTACAGGGTCACACATGAACTCGAAGATAATGTACGATGCTTGATATATATATTGATTTAGAATCAATATTTACGTGGAATTAATATACATGCATGGGATGCATGGCTTGCATGGATACATGTCACATAGTGTGACATGGCATGCCACACAAGCAAGTGGGACCACATACAATGCATGGTGGCATGTGTATGTGGCATGACCTTTCATCTCCTTTGTAACCTCTTTTGTGTGTTAAATGGTGCATCTTTATGCACATTATGATAGAGGTTACAAAGAGGTGTAATGGTGTGCATAATGGAGTGATTATATAGATGAAAATCTGATTTTCATCACACATAATATTCAGCCACGAAATTCCACACAAATAGAGAGAAAAGAGGTGATCTTGGAGATCCATTCTCAAGCAAGCAAAGGTGTTCATTATCCGGGTTCGTGTGCAACACGTAGAGGCCGGGCCATTTGTGCGGCTTCAACATCCGGACGATCCAAAGGAGTGAAGAGTTCATTCACAAGGAGATCTTTGAGTTGCTGATCTATTAAGGTGGTTCAATCGACTCAACACCACCTTAACCGAAATCAACGATCACAATAAGTAAGTAATTGTTGAACCTTATATATATATATATATTGGATGTGTATATATATATGTTTATATGTGTTCTTATACACATTAAGTGTGCACTAAGATCATAGCATAGTAGATCTATTGCTTTACACGCTGCCGCACACACGGTATATCGATCGGATCGGTATATCGGTACATTCACTGGAGACACGAGTCTCCGGTTTTTGAAGAGTCTCCGTTTTTGGGGCGAGTCTCCGTTTTCGGGACATGGCGAAATCTGCGACTCTAGTTTAATTTTCCGTGTCCAAGTCTCCAAAAAAAATTTGTCACTTGAATTATGCGAGTTGGCCGTCGCTACACTCAAAATGTAGAGAAGATAAACCACGTAGCGCTGGATATGAACTACAGAAATGCCAAAACAAAAACAACACATCCCGAGTTAGTCAATCAAGAGTTCAACACACACAAACATTCAAACACATTTTAGTGGAGATTTGAGGGGTGATATTAGGCAATGAAGAGCAAATATTTTCCCAGAAAAGAGACACGTTCATCATTTTCCAAAACAAAAAATTTCACACAAGGTGAATAGAACTTTGAGTTAATGAAGAAATCTCTTATATTAAAAACCGGTGAAAGGGACCGAAGTATGTTGATAGAAGTTTTACTCGTCCTTCGTCACAATCACAAGGATGTTGTCGTGTTTCGTCGAAACATATTTGACGAGTTAGCACCGCACAAGAGATTTTAATTCATAAGTGCAAGGTGAACACTTAAGACACTCCAATCAAGAACTAGCATTACTTCAATCAGAGGGGAGTCGGGGGAACCGACGTCCTCTAGACGAGTTTAAGCTTTAAATGAAATGCAACAGACATTCCTCCCATATTACATCAGTCAGAGGGGAGCAAGGTTCACTTGCGTCCTCCGAAGTGTTTTTGGAGATCGTCTTAAAGTTCAGCGTCCATGTACGACCTTTCGAAGAGGGGAGCCGGGGGTACCGGCGTCCTCCGTTACTTGGCTTTATGGATCTATGCAAGATGAAGCGAGGAGTTATGAGCCATGTTCACATGTTTGCACTCAGAGGAATAAATATTCTTGGGTCCGAAGACTAAAGCGGCCTCGAATCCATGTTCAACTTATTAGACTAATCCACGACAAAGCCAAGTGCATATTCAGAAGTAAAGAAAAATACTCTTTCAGACTTCAAAAATTTTTGTGAACTCTTAGAGAGAACACATGCAGAGAGAATTCCTTAGTTTTTTGAATCTCTCAAAGTCAAGAGGTTTGGTAAAGATGTCAGCAAGCTGTTTTTCTGTTGAAATATGTTGTAGACTGACTATATCACGATCAACCAAATCTCTAATGAAATGATGTCGAATGTCGATGTGTTTAGTTCTTGAATGCTGGACGGGATTTTCGCTGATTTTGATAGCACTCTGGTTATCACAATACAACACTAATGGAGCACTCTCAAGAAGATAGTCATTCAACATCTGTTTCAACCAAAGTAGTTGAGTGCAGCAACTTCCAGCTGCAACGTACTCTGACTCGGCAGTTGACAGTGCAATACAATTTTGCTTTCTACTATGCCAAGACACGATATTATTGCCAAGGAAGCAACAGCAGCCGGAGGTACTCTTTCGTTCGTCCGTGTCCGTCGCCCAGTCAGCATCAGAAAAGCCGACAAGGTTGGATGAAGTGTCGCGCGCATACCAAAGGCCTAGCTGAGAAGTCCCTGAGATGTATCGGAGGATCCGTTTCACAGCTCGTAGATGGTCTTCTTTTGGATCAGCTTGATACCTGGCACACATACAAACACTAAACATAATGTCAGGACGAGTGGCAGTTAAATAAAGTAAACTTCCAATCATAGAATGATAAAGAGTTTGGTTTACACTCCGGCTTCTCGTTGACGTAGACAAGCGTTCGGTAGTTGCCATAGGAGTGTTAGCTGGTTTGGCATGATGCATCTCAAACCTCTCAACCATGTTCTTAGCATACTTACTTTGAGATACAAATATCCCATTTGGGCGTTGAGAAATCTGAAGACCAAGAAATTGATGCAACTCTCCCTCAAGGCTCATCTGAAAGGTTGAGGACATAGCTTCTGTGAATGAAGTCACTAGTTTAGAACAAGTAGCTCCGAAGACAATGTCGTCAACGTAAATTTGGGCAACAATCATGTGTTTGCCTTCTCGCTTGATGAACAGAGTTTTGTCCACCGATCCACGCTCAAAGCCGAACTTTAGAAGAAAATCCGTGAGACATCCATACCAGGCGCGAGGCGCTTGTTTCAAGCCATATAGAGCTTTGTGAAGCTTGTAGACATGATTTGGCTTTTTCGGATCCTCAAAACCCTTAGGTTGAGCAACGTAGACTTCTTCCTCCAGCACACCGTTCAAGAAAGCAGCTTTGACGTCCATCTGTCGAAGTTTGATGCCTAGATGGCATGCAATAGCAATCAAGAGTCTGATGGACTCAATACGTGCGACCGGAGCAAAGGTTTCATCAAAATCTATGCCTTCCACTTGGGCATATCCTTGGGCAACAAGACGAGCTTTGTTTCTGACGACTTGGTTGTGCTCATCTGTTTTATTCTTGAAAATCCATTTAGTTCCAACAACATTGATGTTTGAAGTTCGGGGAACTAAGGACCAAACATTATTCCGTGTGAACTCATTCAATTCTTCTTGCATGGCCATGATCCAAAAATCATCTTGCATGGCTTCCTTGTAATTTTTCGGCTCATTTTCCGAAAGAAAGCAAGAAATGCTAATTTCGTTATAGATTGCAGAAGTGCAGATGTTGTAGAGTTCATTCGGAGAATTTGTCGGTTTCTTTGAGCGCGTAGTTCGCTCATTTAAGTTCCCAATCATTTGGGTCGGAGGATGTTTCTTTTGAACGAGTCGAGGTGCCTCTCTAGTAGCAGTAGCTGGGTTTTCAATGTTTAGCTCAGTTTCTTCATCTTCAGACGATGAAGTATCATTGTCCTGATTTCTAGAATCTCCAACTTCAGGTGAAGTGTTTGGAGTAAAATTTCCTGGAGACACATTCTCAGGAGCAGCAGTTGTGGGTGTTGGTGGAAAATTTTGATAATCCAAAATTCCTTCTTTAACCCAGTTTTCCTCAGTATCTTTTCCAAGAAAGTCTTGTTCATCAAAATTTATGTTAACAGTTTCGATGACTTTCTTAGTTCGAAGATTGTAGGCACGATAAGCATGGCTATTTTGGCTATAACCAACGAAAATACCACGATCAGCTTTGGCTTCAAATTTCTTCAGAGGATCACGATCCTTCAAAATATAGCAAGTACAGCCAAAGACACGAAAGTGTGCAACTGAAGGTTTCTTGCCATTTACCAGTTCATAGGCAGTTGCGGTCGTCCCAGATCGAATACTTATCCGATTCAAGATATATCCAGCAGTGGAGACAGCTTCTGCCCAAAAAGTTCGTGCAAGATTTTTCGAGATAAGCATTACACATGCCATTTCTTGCAGCGTTCGATTCTTTCGTTCGGCAATCCCATTTTGTTGAGGAGTTTTTGGGGCCGAGTATTCATGATGAATTCCTTTCATCATACAGAATTCGTTGAAGCTAGCATTTTGAAATTCAGTTCCATGATCACTTCTGATCCTTTTTACTTTAGCCTCATGATTCGTTTTGATCCATTTCACAATGCCCTTGAAGGCATCAAAAGTTTCATTTTTGGTAGCAAAAAATCTTGTCCAAGTATAGCGAGAAAAATCATCAACGATAACCAACACATATTCTTTCTTTGCTATACTTTTAACCTCCATTGGACCCATCAAGTCCATATGTAACAGTTCAAAGGGAGCTGAAGTACTCATGAGCATTGGCAGTGCTGGATGAGGAGTTCTTGTCAGCTTACCCTTCTGACAGTCACCACATACTCTTTTCTCGATTTTGGGGAGTTGAGAGATTCCTCGAACTATCTCCCCCTTAACCAATTTGCTCAAATTTCGAGTGCTGGTGTGGCCAAGTCGTTGATGCCGCAAATCAACTTCATCAGGAACGGTCACAGAAAAACAACTATACTCAGTTGTATAGCAATTATTTTTGGCTCGTGGACCTTCCATTATACACTTTCCTTCATCATCAAAAACTCTGCACGATTCCTTATCAAAACTCACGTTCAGTCCTTCATCACACAGTTGACTGATGGAAATCAGGTTAGCAACAAGTCCTTTTACATGGACTACATTTCTGATAGGAGGTAATCCTTTGGTAGAGTCCCCTTTCCCTTTACGACTCCTTTTGCTCCCCCTCCAAACACTACGGGAGCTCCAGTCATAGGCTCGTAAGTTTTTAGAAACTTTTTCGTGCCAGTCATATGGCGGGAACAGCCACTATCAAAGTACCAAATTCCTTTGGTTCCAGTCTCAGATGCGTTAAGTGCGACATTGCAGAAAATGAGTTCTCTTGGTTGCCAACAATGTTTGGAGTTAGAGTTAAGTTCAACTTTACTCTTTTGAGACTTAGGCACCCATATCTTTTTGTCATTCAAAATTTGGACATTTCTCTCAGCCACAGTCTTCAGAATTTTAGAAATGGGTTTCTTTATGTCCTTAGCAACCTCAACTTTCTTCTTATCAAAATTTTGTGACTTTGTTTGAACCATCGTGTTCATATTTTTCTCAACACTCAGCTTTTGAGAATTTCGTGATTTTTCACTCTTTGTCATCAATTCACAGTTCATGTCAGCTTTAAGTTTGTAGCAAAAAGGTCTTATGTGTCCAAGTACATTGCAGTAGTGACAGACATATTCTCGTCGTTGACGAGTTTCAACTTTCACAGGTGTCTTGACAAAAACAGATTTAGATTGCGAGTGTCCTACATTCGGCTTAACACTCTGAGTTTTGTTCAACTTTTTCAACAAAGTTTTCTCATATGGCAGAATACCACGAGGATGTTTCACGATATTCCTTGGAAATTGATATGTCTCAGATTTAGAGTTCGAAGTCGAGACTGACTTTTGAGGTTTAGATTCAGGAGACTTAACAATCTCTTTCCCTTCAGCAATCTCTTTTCGTTTCAATATTTCAGACTCAGCTTTAAGTTCATCCTTTGGTTGATCATTTGATGCTTTTATGAAGGTCACATCTTTCTTTTCAGGTGTAGATTAAATAGATTCAAACACTTTTTGAAATCCAAGTCCATAGTGATTAGGATTCATGTACGAAGCAGCATTGTCGAACACCGAAGAATTTGTGTTCATCTTTTTCAACAGCTCATCAGTCATCTGAAGTTTTTCTTTCAAAACATAGCACTCTTTATCTGTCATAGCAAGATCAGTTTGAGTCTTCAAGAGTGATGATTTCAGATCATCGTTCTCAGAGTCAGAGTTTTTGAAAAGAATTTTAAGTTTCTTAACTTCGGACGTTTCCTTCTTCAACGAAGTCTTTAGTTTTGAGTTTTCAGAACTCAACCTCTCACACACTTCTCTCAGTTCGACAACTTCTTTGTAGTGTTTATGTTTTTCTTCGAAGAGGTCATCAAACTTGCTTCTAAGTATAGTTAGAGAGTTGTTCAACCTCTTTTTCTCATCCGTTGTCTTCTCAACTGAGTTTTTCAACTCAACAACTTCATCATACATTTTTCGGTTAGCAGTCGAGAGTTCGTTACAAGATTCTGTAAGAACTTTCAAAGACACTTCCAGAGTGCTATTCTCAGTGATAGCAGTGTCATGTAAAGTTTTGAGTGCAGAAAGACTCTCTCTTAGAGTGAGTAACTCAACACATACATCTTCAGTTTGAGACACTTCAGATGTCATTACAATCTCATCAGTCTCAGACATGGATTCAACATCCGAGAAAATATCATCGTCACAGAAGTTTCGGTTTGCTGAAGCAACACGAAAGATATTGTCAGCAGTTGCAGTATCTTTCAGAAAACCATCAAAAACAAAGTTTTCAACCTCCACATTTTCAAGGTCGAAATTTTCACCAAAAGTGACAACTAGAGTGTTGTCCTCATCATTGTCAGAGTTTTCATTCTCAGATTCCTCACTTTCTGAGATTACATTTTCATCATCAAATACAACATAGCTCACTGGCAGTTTCTTTTTGCGATGCAAGTTGGGACACTCATTTTTGACATGTCCAAATCCCTTACATTCGAAGCACTGCATTTTAGAAACATCCTTGCTAGTTGAAGAATATGGAGATAGTTTTGTCTCCTTAAATTTTTTGTCAGTGAATGAAGTTTGATTTCGGTTGTCTGAGTTTCTCTGAAAAGAGTTAGAATTTTTCTGAAACTTTCGAAAATTTCGGGCACGATTCTTTCTCTTAAATTCTTGCTTCACAAGATACGTGACAATTTCAGTCAGTGCAGCAAGTTTATCAGGATTATTCGAGTTCATCAAACGTTCAATGTCCTCTGCTTCATCGTCATCAGATTCATCTACATCAGCTGAGAAACTACATTTAGATTTCTCATTTCTCGAAGGAGTTTTCTGCGGTTTCGAACTTCTTGAGCTCTTGCCCTTCTCAGAAATTTTTAGAGCAGTCATCGGCTCATAAACAAGTGACATATCCGGGTTGCTACGTACTTTTAGAGTTAAGTCGTAGTTTCTCAAATCAGCCATCAGATCTGCATAGTCCCATTTTTGATCTTTTTCTTCTCGTGCTTCAAGAGTTAGCACTTTACTTTCGAACCGAGAACTTAGACTATGAAGAGTTTTCTCATAAATCATGACGGCAGGAAAAGTTTCTCCAAGTTCATGAACTTCGTTCACATATCTCATGATTTTGTCTAAGTACTCATTTATGTCTTCATCTTCCCTCATACGGAGTTGATGGAACTGAGCAGTGATAGTTCGAATTTTAGAGCGCTTCACGACCTTACTTCCTTCGCATGTTCTCTGAAGAGTTTCCCATGCGTCTTTTGCTGAAGTGCAATTTTTCACAAGTTGGTACATACTTAGTTCCAACCATTCACAGATAAGAAGTAGAGCCTTGCTATTGGCAGTTGACAAATCATGCTCTTCTCTAGTCCAGTTACGTTCAGGTTTGGGAGTTCTTACTCCATCGGCATCTTCAATATACGGACACACCCAACCTTCCAAGACAGCCATCCATGCACGAGAGTCATGGCCTTTAATTCTAGCAGAAACTTTAGCTTTCCAGTTAGAGTAGTTCTGATGAGTAAGCATAATCGGTTTCTGAACAAACATTGGCGACTCCATTTTAGCGGAAATATGAAGTCAAGTGACGGATCACGTCTTATACGTATGACGTCCTGCTCTGATACCAATTGAAATTACGCCTTCAGCGTATGATACCAATTTTTCGTGAAATTGGTCTTGAACTCACAGACAGCAGCTTCCGTCAAAGTAAAACACTCACACAATTTGTAGAATAAAAAGTGAAGACAAAGTTATGTAATAGTTTCCATTTCATTGATCACAAAACTTAAACTATTACACTTGTAGAGTATGGTAGGCAAAACGTTTACAAGAAGTTTCCCGAGTGTCGCAACAACTCCCACTAACTTGCAAACTAGCACACGAGTACCTAAAGCTATATCTCCTAGCTCTAATCTTGGCACACGGCGCAAAAGCTACTACACAAACTCGAAGCTCGACTACGATTCTAAAAATCAGATTTCGTTCTCTCAAAATCATCAAAATGATGAAAAACAAATCCATGGGTATTTATAGTAGAGCCGCACATGTGAGAGTGATGACGTGGCACGTTCTCATTCGTCGCATGCTTGGCCTATGTCACATTTCCATGGATGACATCATTATTGTAGAACTTGGATTCTTGAATCTTGGAATCTTGAATCTTCGATTCTTGAATCTTCGAATCTTGAATCTTCAATTTCAAAATCAAACTTCAATTTCAATCGATCTCAATTCTTCATCTTCAATTTCTTGTGAAAATCTCTAAGTGTTGAAGCTTCAGAATTTCATCGTCTTCATGGTCGTCGATCTTTTTGAAGTTACAAACTTGGAACAATTCTTCATTTCCTCGAACTGAGTACCTGGTGAAAGAAAACACGTTGAAAGTACTTAGTCTTTGAAATCATGGCAAAGGAACATGAACTACGAAAAATAACATAAGGAACAAAACCGGTGACTCTAGTCTCCAGAAATGTGGCAAGGGCAAAGTCGCCGTTTTCATGCCAAGACTTCAAAACCGGCGACTCTGGTCGCCGTTTCTTCACACTCCAAAAGTGGCGACTGGAGTCGCCGTTTTTCACACATGCACAAAAGCGGCGACAACAGTCGCCGTTTTCTCAACCAACCAATCCAGCGACTTGAGTCGCTGTTTTTCAGTGCATCCTCAAAATCGGCGACTAGAGTCGCCGTTTCCACGCAACTCCATCCTTGCACCAAAAACGGCGACTGGAGTCGCCGTTTCCTTGTCTCTTCATTCTTGCATCAAAACCGGCGACAGGAGTCGCCGTTTCCTTGCATCACCAAAAGCGGCGACTCTAGTCGCCAATTTCATGTAAAACCAATAAGTGGAGACTCAAGTCTCCATTTCCATGCGCAAGGTAGTTGACTTCGGATTCTTAACCTGTAACCCTGAAAATCAACAAAAACAAAAATACAAGGAAAAATATGTTGTCGCCAAAATCAACATTTACATATTGTTCTCATTTGAATTCTAACATTTTGCAGGTGAGTTTGTTATTCGTAATATCTCATATGCTACTCGAGTGTTGTTTTATCATCACGTCGAAGAAGCCATTGCATATAGAAAGAAGTATGTTATATGTTCCTTTATATTCGATTTGAACTATACATTAATATTATCATATTAGGAATTTTATTATTTGTATACTTATATATATTTATTTGTTTTTATGTAGGTTAACTGAATACATTCCAGAACCAACTGACCTGTTTGAGTTAGATCTTTAACCGCGTTGATTGTTTTTGTTGCAAATTTTTTTTATTACATTATTTATTATTGAATTCAATGTAATTTGAAATGGCATATACCTCTAATTATAAGTAATTGTATCATTATCATATTCACTTGATTTACTTTTCTGATTATAACAACAACTTAATTACAATTCAAAACATTGAAATATGATAATCATTATCATATTGTCTGTTTTTACTTTTCTGATATTATAACAACTTACAATTCAAAACATTGAAATATGATAAGGACAGATGATTGGAACTCGGGGACCTATCAACATCTTAATGTATTAAAAATGTTTTTTCAATTATAAGCCGATTAATGAAATGAATCCTCGAGTAAAATAAAATATGTGGTTGATAAACATGTATATGCCGATGAATGTCATGATAAGTACTTCTTTCCCTTATCATGGTTTCTTCACCAATGTTTTCGCGTGTTGTTTAGTTATTGGAATCGTGTATACAATAAATTCATAAATTTATGTAGACATACAATCGTACTTAATTAATAGACCTATTTAACGATAAATTGTATCAGTAATTTGTATGATTCCAATTATGAAAATAATCCTTTATAAGATTCTTAACATACAATATATTAAATATTAATAGTAGAATTCTAATGTTTTTGAATTGTAAATCATATGGATTCTCATATCTTTCTTTAACCCTAATTTTCGGATTTTTGCTATAAAAGAGGTAAACATACTTCAGTAGTTTTCAACACATTCATTGTCTTATTCCTAATAAAAAATGTCTAATTTTTATTCTTCTTTGGCTGAAATAAACTCATCCAACATCGAATCGATTTTAGCTATTCGGATATGTAGGAAATGGTATACCTACGGAGAAGATAAAGTTGTGAAGTCATTTGAAATTCTATTGGTGGATTTTTATGTAAGTCGTTGAATCTAATTATGCCTTATTAACAATTTATTGTTTTTTTGTACTTATATTTTTTTACTCTATTTTTCTCATGAAAGGGCAATCGTATACAAGCCTCTGTGCAAGAATCCCTCTTTGGATTTTTTGACAGCCTGATTAAAGAAGGGATTATGTGCAATATTCGGCATTTTGATGTTGTAGAGAAATCTATTACAAACTGCATATGTGATCATAAGTATATGATACTATTTAAGTGTCATACTTATATTGAGAAATCTAATTATCCTTTCTTATATCATAAAATATTCGGTTTCAAGAGTTTTGGAGACGTTAAAAAATCCTTCAACTGTCGATGACAGTCCTTTATTTGGTAAAATTAATATTGCAAGTATTTATGTTTTTCTATGTTTCATGTTATTTTTTCATAATATTCCTCTTGCGTAGATGTCATTGGCCATTTAATTGATGTCAAGGAAACTACATATGCCGATCGATTGCACATTATGCTTCAAGATTTAAAGTATGTTTGTTATATTAACGCAGGACTATCTCACTGTCCTTAATATTTAAAGGTATACTTCAATTACTAATAAAAATAATCGATTATTTTTCTTTTTATACAGCGGTGACAGTTTGCGTTGCATTTTTTCCAACCTCCTTCTCCCAAGATATCCGAATTTATACAATATTTGAAGAGTGATAAAATGTCTGAAATCGTTTTGGTTGTGCATCTCTGCAAAAAAGCAATCATCCGTGGTATATTTTGTGAACTATTAATACTTACTACTTTTTTAAACACGAAAAATTGTAATTGTACTCTTTTAATTGTATTAATGTATTTTTTTGTAGGTGAAATTTGTGTTTCAAATCACGGCAATCCAACTACCATAATAGTGAACCAGGATTTGCCGGATATTCTTTTTTTTAAAGCAAGGTAAAAAAAATCTTTAAATTTGTTAATTAATCAAATAATTACACTTTTTGAAAAAACTACTAAATAATCTTCTCGCATTTATATATATTGACTATTTTTTATTTGTTAATTTTAAATTACTTATTCATTGTCCCTTACTTATACTCAATATTAGGATGCCTATGAATATAGAAGCTCTTTCATTGGATGAATCTGGATTTAAGTCACCGTGTGTGATTACTGTCGAAAAGGAATTGTAGAGCAAATCACCAAATGTCTTATCTCTATTCCGTCTTAAACTTTGTCGGAAGGTATGTTACTATGATAATATTTATTAAAATCTGAATTTCCAATTTTATTTTTGCCTGAAATATTTTTAATTTATTACTTTTCTGTTTAATACAGGTTTAAAAAATTTGGACTGTTGTTAAAGTAACTGAAATTACTTCTAATAGCGGTTGGTTTTACACCACTTGCCCAATTTGCAATGATTCGGAAGACGTCTCCTCCTTAAGTTTGTTGTGCTATTTCTATCGTCAAGATCTTATTCCTCACTCAAAATATAAAATTCATGTGCGAGTTAACGACGGAAATGACTCTGCAAATTTTGTCTTGATGAATGACCTTTCGTTCTTTCTAATTCGGAAATCAGCTCCTGAAGTTATTCGTTCAATTATCACGGTAAGTAATTTGATCATTCACATATATATGGTTTTAATTGAACCATTAATTTTACTTTCTTCCACTTTTCTAACTACATTTTTATTGTATTATTATAAGGATTCTCCCAACAATTCGTTTGTTACATCGGGCAATGAAAGTATAAACAAAGTAATCCCCGCCGTTGTATCTTCACTTCTTGGAAAAGATTTGATATTAAAGGTCAGAGTTGATCCAGGCCATCTACTTGGAAGATTGTCGGAGTACATTGTGGATATGGGTAGCGATAATTCTGACCTTCTCCCGCAGCTCAAAGAAGAATTAGTTCGGAATAAATATAACATTAAACTTGATTATGGAAATTCCAACAAGTAGTAGCAAGTTCATCGATGATTCGTTCTATAATGGCGACCTTTCAGCTACAAATCAAGTTTTATTAAACATAGATTTATTTCTATTGGTATTTAATTTATGCTTGAATTCGTTTTATTTTTAAGACTGGTCCAACATTCTCGCGTGTCGTTGGATAATTGAATGGCTTTTTCATTTATTATTATACATTTATTTTTATTTTTTCTACTAATAAATCAAAAATCTAATGAAATAGCTGATATCTATAGTCTGCATATTTATAGTACTGACTAATATTTTTAATTTTTCATATTTAATATTCAAATTACTTATATAGGTCAAACTTTTAATGCAACAATTAATGGAAGAATCACAGAAGATGCATATCGAGATACATGTCCTTTGTTAGTTGTGTAATGTATATATACACGAGTAATAAAAGTATTCAACTTCAATATTATATATTTACACTTACTTAATATAATTAGTCAACTTAATGGACGAAACTTACTTAATGTATTTTTACCAAATATAATGATTAACCATAATATATAAATAGATATATTCTAACTTTTTTAATTACACAAAAAAGGAATTTGTATCTGTTCAAATAATGTGTAATTAATAAGACGTATCTGTTCATTGGAAGTTTGTATCCGTTCAAAAAATCTATCTTAAGATTAAGAGTAATCTATAGGTGATTGATGTTTAATATTATTTTTCTATATATTATCCCTTTAGAATTAAACTTTTCAATTGGTTTTTCCCTTTTCTTCACATAATTATTTTATCAGTAAAAAATATAACATCAATTCTCTTTTCTTGATGATAAATTTTATTTTTGTATTTGTGCCGAACAAACAAAACTTTGCTGTTATGCATATACAATGTAAATCTTATGATCTCTTTATATAATTTATTTCCTACAATATTTTCAAAATATAACTATATCATAACACTTTTAATATTTTTACAATTTTATTCAATATCTTCAACTTTTTTAAGTATTTTATTCGACAAATAATATTCAAATTTAAATTTGTTCAAAATTTTAGAAATTTGTTTGAATTCTATAAATAATAACTTAAACGGATTATATTTATATATATTGTAATATATGTTAAATCTTATGCATATATGTAATTAAGTAGAAAAACAACGATTATTTTATTGTGCGAGTACTAAATCTCCAACCCACGAAAATACAATTCTTGCTATATTTGTAGATAGTATTGTATTATTTAAGAAAAAACATAAAATTAATTAATAAATTTAGTTAATAAATAATTGTATTAAATAATCATATTTTATTTTAGTCTTTGACCCATCGTCTACTTCATAAAATTTGTACATCTCTTTTTTGAATTCAAAACTAGGGTTTCGCGTATTTGGATCTCTGCTTCTTGAAGAGAAGAAAACTTTGCGATTCACTTCAACAAGGTATGAAACAATCGTTTATGGTAATCAACATCTTCAATGTGTTCTCTATCCTACATGATACTCTTCTCATAAATCATGTTCCTATTCTTTTCGACAATGTTACAATTGTTTTGTTTTCTTTACGATTAAGATTCTAACTATTTGTGTATCGATATTCTTATACTTTGTTTATTGTATAGGATAACTTTACTTTTCAATATATTCTCTAGGGAATTAATTTTTAGATAGGTTTTAAAATGTATGATATCGAGTCCAACGAGAAGATATCCCGGGATAGTGTTCTTGAGCTAGATAATTGTAAGTTTTATCTATTTTTAATTTTTCAATTCAGAGTTAGTTTTTGATGTCCTATTTTAATTCAACGAAATTGTATTCAATCTACTTAAAAATTTTGTTCTAATTAAGGATATGTGGTAATTGAATTTGTATCCCATCTATGTTGTTAATTGATTCAAATACATGTTTGTAATTTGGCTCTGTTCTTTTTATATTTTTAATCTCACCCTAGCCTAACTTCTATAGTCAGGATAGGGCTCAACTACACACCTATATTCAAAGTTGGTCTAGAAGATGAAAATGACACGATAATTGTAAGTACACGCAATACTTTGATTATATTTTTTGTTTATTTGATTTATATAATCACACTTTTTTAGTTTTTACAAAAACTCTTTTAATAGGTTTTTCCCTTAGAATTCCGGAAGAGATGCACATGTGAAATTCCAGAGATCACATACTTCAAAACACCTAATGGTCCAATGATGCCTGATTAGTTAGATGTAGATTTCATGCAACGGTTTTACGTGCGTAGGGGGTGACCTGAATTCAAGGAAAGATATCAGATTAAGTATGGTGATTTGTTGACATTCCAATGGATTCATCCATCACACTTCAATGTACACATTTTTAATGTTAGTGTGGTTGAAATAAAATATGCTCCTGATTTACTCCCAAGTAGGCCTGAATTAAGTTTATCGGATCTCTCTTCCAGTTTTATTTTAACCATCGAGACGCATCACCACTATCGCCTGGTAAGTTCCATGTAAGTTGGATAAGGTACATGTGTGCATTGCTTAATTTTGAATTAACCAGTATTTTTCAATCATTATTCAAACCATCCCAAGCCAGTTCGCAAAGGATACTGGATTGAGCACAAGTCAAAATTAATTCTCTCCAATGCTAGAGGAGTAAAGATGGCAGCCCGTTTGCGAAAAGGAAAAGGAAACGATCGCAAGTGTCTTTTTCTCAGAGAAGAATGAAGATCATTCTATGATCAGAATGATTTTAAGGAGGGCATGGAGTTGGTCTTCTCCTACAATCCTTCTTCTACAACATTGTGAAATATTTATACAAAGAATCATTCATAAATATGTTAAATTTTTTATTTAATCAACAATCAACAACATGAAGCATGTTTCAATTAAATACTTCTCAAATCTTAATGAATTATCAGTTCAATAATTAACAAATATTATAATTCAATTCAGCTATTAAATAATGTGTTTCCTCCTTGATTTGAGGATTTGTCATTAGTCCAGATAAATATTGACAATTTTTTACAATTAATTAACTGATCGTATCAAAAAAAAATATGCTAAAAATTGTTGGTAACTATTTTAAAAGGGAATGATAATCAGTATAGAATCTTTTCTATAAATATTTTATTTACTTATTAGTTTTTACCCTTTGTTCCTTCTTTTATATTATATTAATAGTCCGATAACTATTTACATGGTAGCTTCTGCAAAATCAGTAATGACGATCGATTTTCTGTCCAACTTAACTACCGTTGGGACCAACTTCAACATCGTTGTACGAGTATGTAGAAAATGGATGTCTCCGGGTTCCAAGATGATTCCACAAAGTTTGGAATTGGTCATGATAGATGCAGAAGTAAGATTTTGAAAAATATATGGAATTTAATTTTTTTAGTAATTATTCTGATAGAATTAAGGGATGTGTACTGGTGTGTTCACATAATAATTTTGTGTTTAAAACAGGGAACTCAAATTCATGCATCTGTTCCAAAAGATGTGTGCGTTAAAGATTTTGACCAAAAACTTATCGAGGGCAGACTCTACAACGTGAAGAACTTTCGTGTGATGGCAACTTCCTGTGCCAATCTAATTGTGGACAACCCTATGATGATTCGATTCGTCAAAGGAACATCGGTTGAATCAACCTACGACCCAATTTTCCCAAAATCTGTCTACAAATTTCAACCATTTTGGGGCATTAGTGAACATTCTTATCCAGACAGTGGTCCTCTTCTTGGTACGATTACTTAATTAATTACAAGTTTCGAATAATTCTTTTTTTTCATAATATATTTGTACTTTCCAATATATTATTTGCGATGCGTTCTTATATGAATTTGTTATTCACAAGATATAATCGGTCATATTCTCGATGTTGACTACACAATGATGAATGGAGATTGCTGCGGTTGAGGACTAAAATTCATTCGGTTTCGTATTGGAGATCTAAAGTAAACATTATCTAATTTGTATAATAATGTTTGTTAAAATTTTAAACCTTTTTAATACAAACTTAAATTTAATTTTTTTTGCTGTTATAAAAGAATTGTCTTTGTGCACTTTGGTCCTTTTTCTAACGAGATCAAAAGCATTGTGCATATGGTTAGAGATAAAGAATTGGGCCATGTCGTTATCATCGTTCAACTTGCTACCACTATGATGTTCAAAGGTATATAATTAGTGAAGCATATATTATTCTTATATATTTAGAATTGTTTTTTGATATTTCATTAATTTTTGTCAATTATATATTATAACAACGTGTAGAGGAGTTTGTACTTCACAACACTGATGGCGCAACAAAGGTGATCCTATATAATCATGTGCATGAAGCAGTTGAATACAGTCAAAAGTAAGTTTCAGATTCTATTTTAGATATTTATGTAATTGATGTGCCATCTTTATTTCTGTAATCATCCACTGCGAATTTTAATTATTATTTTTTTTGTATTTTTTATAGGTTTGTAGATAAGTGGCGCAAATGTTCCAACGTAATTCACATTTCTTGAAGTTCAATGTCGATTCGACGTGGTCCACATCTCTTGAAGTACCTTAAAAGATGATTCCACTTTCCAACATTTTTTATTATTCTCTCTTTATTGATAATAACAATTATTATTAAAGATTTATTTTTATTTGAAAATAATTCATGTTTTGAATAATTTGATTTTCCGAGTTTCCAAATAAAAATTATTTTATTAATTAATTGTTTGGAGAATCGTTTGCCTTTGTTAATGTTTTATCTGATAAAATTAACTTATTTGTAAACAAAATATATTGTGAAACAAATATACTTGAATCATTATATTGAAAAATACATGGTATATTTAAGAAGAATATTGATGTTAATATATAAATCAATCACGATTCTTATGTTGCTATTTCGAGAGTGACAAACATATCCGGTTTGAAGCTCTTGCTCTGCGACGATAGCGGTAAACTCACAAACAGGAAGATCAATGTAGTGTACAAAGAGGTGTTTCAATAAAAGCAAAAACATTGTTTTCGTTATCTATCAAAATTGTGCAATCAACTCATTAATTGGATCCATGCAACACATGCTCCCCTGATTAATTCTTTGTTTTCGTTACCTATAAAAACTTCGTATAATCCATAAACACTTAATATGCAATCCATAAACTTTGTTTTCCATTCGCTTTTCAACGAAGACAATTTCCAGACATGATATCATATGCAATGACGATTAATAAATGTCAAGGTCAGTTTTTGTTCAACGTTTGTATATATTTTGAAGAGGTCGGCATTTACGCACATACAATTATATGTCGATGTTTTGAGAGTGACCAAAAGAGTCTGGTAAAATTTCTTACTCTGCGATGAGTAGGGTGTTAATAAAACGGGACGAGATGGAATGAGATGGGACGAGACGAGACGGGATGGGACAAGTCGAGACGGGACGGGTTGGAACGAGGCGGGACGAGACGGAACGAAACGGGACGAAACAGGACGGGAGGGGACGAGACGGGGTAGGATTCGGGGAATTCCGTCACGTCCTGAAAATAAATTATAGGGACGGGACAAGATTCAAATTTTAAAATTTTGTCTCTCATATCCCAATCCAGTTTGGGTTTGGGTCGAGATAGGGACATCCCGTGCGATTTTAAATAAAAATACTGTATAGAATTAAAAAATGAGATAAAATGAATAATATTATCGAGTAATAAAACAATAAATATCCAAATAAAATAAAAATAAAACAATGTTTTTTCATTAAAAATAGGGTTTATTACATTTTGCAACCCTATGTATAGGGGTTTTTACACTTTGCAACTTAACCGGAATTTCGTAACACTTTGCAACCTCATGTATACGGGTTTTCACTTTGCAACCTGGATCGGAATATTCGATTATTCTATCGAATATTCCGAGAGATTGAGTATCACGCTCCTATGAAGTGAGTGGGTGTACAATTAATATTGAACTGAAGGGGTATTAATGTACTTACCCATTATTAATTATTTTTTGAATTAATAACTCAAATACAACGATAAAATATTATCTTCCTCCTTCAAACTTTTTCCCAGATTTCTACCATTAATAAAAAAAATAAAATAACATATATCAATACAAAAAAACAAAAAATCCAAGATCAGGAATCACAAATCTGCAAAGTAATCAAATTTAAAAGATCGATTTTTTTCACAATCTATGGCCGAGGGGCATATACATATACTCTTGGAAGAATTTAGAACCCCATTAGAAAACACTCCTCTGCTTAAAACTCCAGACGAAGCCTGGGAACCGAGCAGCAGCAACAACAACAACCCAGATTCTCAAGACGATGACGAAGAAGACAAAGAGACCCGTTTGGAAAAAACCATTCAAAGGAAAAAAAAAATCTCTAAGAAGAACAAAAAGTAACCAAGATATTGAAAGCAACAACATCCAAATTGGGCAGAGGTGGACTGGGGTGGTATTCCAATCAACTCAAGGTACGTAGCTACACCACCAACAATTGGGCCAAAACACGATCTTTAACATTTCGGACAACAAATTGATATACCCAATAACCCATTCCAGAAAAAGTAAAAAAATGAAAAACAAAATTCGAAACGAGGCATACGGAGAACTCCAGCACTTCTTGCCGGAGGAGGAGTTCCTGATTGGCCGGAATTCCCTTCGAGGGCCGTAGCTCCTCCAAACAGAATCAATCTTGGGCCAATGTACCCGGGACTCCCCTCCTCCCCGATGGCAGGCACAGTCGTCTGAGTGTGGCCGCACCTAGGCCCAGGACCATCCTCTTTCTTCTCGATTATCAAGATATCTTTTCCTGTCTCTCTTGGGGTTTAACCAGTCGGTGCTAAGCTTCGCCTTGGGGGTGAATGGGGTGAAATCCCTCTTCCTCAGCTTTTCTTAATTTCACTATTATTTAAAACAAAATGACTGAAATTGACTGGGGGTTAAATACGTAATAAGTCACTGTAAATGTGTTTTTAATTACAAAAAACCCTCTTAAACGGAATATTCTATCGAATATTCCGATGCAGGTTGTAAAGTGTAAAACCCGTATAGATTGGGTTGCAAAGTGTTACGAAATTCCGATTAGGTTGCAAAGTGTAAAAAACCCTATATAAGGGGTTGCAAAATGTAATAAACCCTTAAAAATATATAAATGAACATTAAATCATTTATTTTCAAATAATAAATAATAATTAGTCACTTTACACTTTCGTATATATGAAAAAATTCTAATTTCACACATACATTATAAAAGAAGTTGAATAATACTAATTTCTATTCAATTTAAATGACATTTTTATAAATTATATAAATTATTATGATATTGTTAAAATATATTAATTAAGTAATAAATTTAATTGGAAATATGATTTATATTTTGATATTTTTATTAATTTGTGTGGAAAAAATTTATATTAAATAAATTAGCGGGACGAGACGAGATACAATTGGATAAAGCGACCCCGTCCCGTTATGAGAAAATTAAAACGTGATGAATTGTCATTTTTTAAATTAATTATGTCTTATCTTGCTAACTTTCGGGATGAGATTCGACGAATTCAGCATTCCGGGACAAAGTGCCTACCACTAGCTAAAAGGAGAGTATTTACGCACAAATAATTGTATGTTGCTGTTTCGAGAGTGACCAACAAAGACAGATAAAAGTTCTTGCTATCTGATGAGTAGAGTGGGAATAAGACAGGACAAGACGGGAGGGGACGGGACAAGACGAAACGAGGCGGGATGAGACGAGACGAGACGAGATGGAATTTGGAGAATCCCGTCCCGTCCTTAAAATAGATTATCAGGACGGAACGGGGTGGGATTTGAATAATCGTGTCCCGTCCTAAAAACTGTTAATTGTTACTCAATTATTGAGTATAATAAATCAAAACGAATTTTCAAAAGTTTATAATATCAGATAATATATAAATCAATCACGATTCTTATGTTGCTATATCGAGAGTGACAAGCAGATTCGGCTTGAAGCTCTTACTCTGCGACGAGAGTGGTAAAATCACAAACAAAACGATAAATGTAGTGTACAAAGAGGTGTTTCAAAATTTGTAACCATTGTTTTCGTTATCGGTCAAAATTTTGTAATCAACTCAATGTATCCGCAACTACAATGCAACACATGTCGTTCATTTTTCGTTGTTGTAATGGTCTATCAAAACTATGTAGAATCCATAAACATTTTATTCATTAATTACATTATACGAAAAACTAATGCAGATATATTTTCTTAAATTTATTTAAATTATCCTAAAATATTTGTTATTTTAAAAAAAAATGGTTGATTTTTTTAACAATATTGTACCAGATTTTTCGCAACAATATTATTACTTTAATTTTATCCTATTGTAGATATATTTACGTAATATAATAATATTAAATCATGATTTAAATAAATACAATATCTTCTTAATTTAAGCGATGCGAATCTTTGAGTGTATAACCGGGTCATTCTAATCGATCTCCCCCCAAACCCTAATTTTATTCATACCTTTTATAAATATTTTTGACTGACTTCATTTTTTTTATCCAACTCATTGATAATTTGTAAGTATCCATGTCTCCGTTATGTTATGCCTTTTCTCAAGAGGTGTGCTCAAGTCTTCTTATAATGCATGTGTTTCTGTGTGAATATTTTGGGACTTTTATGAATAATCTTATGTTTAATTGCAGATTATAAAGAATTGGATAATTGTCATGGACAATCACATTATTTCTCAGCTGCGTTTGTGTCGTGCAAAATGTCTTACTTGCCATCAATCACAGTTCGTCAGCTATTGTGGTTCGGGGTGTTCTTCGTGTCAACGAAATATTATTCGTCCCTCCAAAGTTAAAATCCATCACCAAGTTTATTACAACAAGGATTTCATTTATTATGTCTTGATGAAGGACCTTGCAGTGGACCTAATTCAGAAATCATCAGCTGAACTTATTCGTTCAATTATATCGATATTTAATTCGACACCGTGTATTTTGTTTTCTGCATAATTATAACTATATTTTTACGATTTTATTTAATTAACATTGTTATGTATTTGTGTATAAAAGGAGAAGGCATGCATCCTTAATTTGACTTCCGCGATTGAAAGTATAAACAAAGTAACCAATGCGGTTGTATGCTCTCTTATGGAAAACGAGGTTATGTTAAATGTCAGAGTTGATCGAGACAATCTTTTAAGAAGTCCTTCAGAGTACATTGTTGGTATGGGAAGCGTTTATTTTGTATTATTTCGGGTGCACGAGGAAAGAGTAATCCGTAGTCATATTGAATCCATTAAGAAGTTGACCGATGATTCCTCCGACGATGAATAGTTTTCAGGCTATAAAGAATCGCATGAATCCATTTTGAAGTCGACCAATGAGTCATCCGAGTATTTTCGTATGCCATGTCGATAAATAAGAGTCAAGGTCAGTCTCTGTCTAATGTTGGTATATTTTTTAAGAAGCCTGTATTTACACACGGTCAGTTGTACGTTGCTGTTTCGAGAGTGACCAACAAATCCGGCTTGAAGCTCTTACTCTGCGACGAGAACGGGAAACTCACAAACAGAACCGCCAATGTAGTGTACAAAGAGGTCTTTCAAAATTTGTAGTGTACAAGCAAGTCTTTACAATTTTGTAACCATTGATTGCTTTGTCATTCAAACTTTTTTAGTCAATAAGTTTATAAATCATACTTCGCCGAACATTGTGCACAAATAGCAATTTACGAATGCTCGATTGCCGAATTTGACTCCTCGTGCATCGCACGGGCATGTCACTAGTAATATATAATTCAGCTAGCAATTGTCCTAGGTGGCATATGTTTTAACCGTTAGATTATGTTGTGTTCACACCTATTAATAAAGAATGACCGCTAGATTAAATTTGTATTCACACTGTAATTAATTAGCGTAATTATTTTTAATTAATTAACGTAATTATTTATTTTTTATATAATATAATTTAAATTTATAATCTCCCCCTTAATTATAGTAAATATTGCCTTAAAATATTTAAAATATCACATTTATTCCTTATTTATCTCCTTTAATTACGTTTATTCTATTATATTACTATTTATTTACTATTTATTTGTAAACTAAAATTAATTAGTGTAATTAAGGGTGATTAGAGAGAATTTGCATTTTTTTTATTAATATGTTTAACAGTTAATTAATCAATTTATATTATATAAACAAGTTAATTAATCAATTTATATTATATAAACAATAATATCGGAATTTTAGGTAAATCTATTCTTTATTTAAAGCAACTAAATAAATTTGATATTATCTACTATATCGTCTATATATATAAATTACGTCATTTTCACTCACTCCCTACCTCTCCCTATTCTATTTTTTTTATTTGTTAATGCTCTCACACTTTTGTTTTTTTTATGTAAGTTTTTTTTATTAATGTTTTTATTTTTTATAGCTTTCATAATGTAAGTATCTTTTACTAATTCGAATTTTAATTTTAATATTATCTTTTAATCATTAATATTTTTATTTTTTGCAGACAACAATGTAAGTATCTTTTACTAATTTGAATTTTAGTTTTAATATTATTGTTTGATCATTAATATTTTTATTTTTTGCATATTTTTTACTAATTTGAATTTTAGTTTTAATATTATTGTTTATTGATTATAATTTTATTTTAAATACTCCTTCCGGCCATTAATAGATATCATACTTTGTTGGACACGGAGTTTAATAAAATTGTTATTTTTTAATTTTTTAATTAAAAAGTAAAGAGTAAAAATATATTTTAAAAGTGAAAAGTAAAGTAGTTGTGAGTAAAGTTTAAAAAGTAGGTGGGATAAAGTAGAATAAAATTGTATATTAAAATGAAAAAGTTAGAGTAATTATTTTTTTGAGGTGTGTCAACTATTGTTGGACACCCCTAAAAGGAAAGTATATCAAGTGTCTTTGGACCGAGGAAGTATAACAATTTATTTGGTAATGATTTTTGTATTTTTTTTCAAGTTTTTGAATATTTTTTGTCTTTTTAAAGATTATTTTTTTGCAGACCTTTTGTATTTCTTACTTTTTTTTTTATTTTGTAGGTTTATTTATAAGTAAAAGATTATACAAATCGAACGATCAGAAGATCGAAACATTTGATTGAAAAAGGTTTAAATTGAACCAAGCTTTAATAAGTTTAGAGTATTTTGCGTTAATAATTTATTTATTTTTTATTTTATAATTTAATTTATAATATTTTATGTAACTCACAATTATTATTTTAATAAAATTTATAATATTTTTATTTAATTTTATTCTAATTTTATTTTTTTTGTAACTTACTCAATCGTATTTTTATTTAATCCTTATAATATATAATTCAACTGACATATATTTTAAGTGTTTGATTTATTTGTGTTCACACTTATTAAAAAATAATAATATTAAGAATTTTGTTCACACCAATATTTGTTAATATTTAATCTTAATCAATTCATTAAGTAAATATTAAGTACGTAATTAATATATAAATAATAATATTTATATTTTTCTTATTCTCTTACCATTTGATTTTATATAATTTATCTTTATAAACTTCTTAATAAATTATTTTTTAATATCTTTTATTAATATCTTCACTTTATTCCTTATTTATTATATATTATTTATTTATTTACTTTATCATATAAATCTTAATAGATAATAGTATTAATATTAATTTGTATTAATCATTATATCATATTAATATATTAATATTAAGTAAATTAGGTTGCATTTAATTTAATTTACCCTATTCTATTTTCATTAGTCAATTAAATTATAAATTTTCAACCAAAATAATTCGATTTGATTCTATAATTTGCGATTTTTATTCAATTAATTTTCAAAAATTGTAGAAAACTTAATTTAATTTTACCCCTATGAAAAGTCTTCAACTTTTACTTATTCTCAACTTCGATAAATTATTTTTTCTAATATTATTATGATTTAATTATGTATTAACATTTTTGATAATGCATTATTGTTATTATCATCATCATTAATAATTCTTTTTATGATTAAGAATATCAATTTTCTAAAAAGAACCCGTAGAATATGTTTGATTTTTATTCAATTAATTTTCAAAAATTATAGAAAACTTAATTCAATTTTACCCCTATAAAAAGTCTTCATCATTTACTCATTCTCAACTTCGATAAATTATTTTTTCTAATATATATATATATATATATATATATATATATATATATATATATATATATATAGACTTATTTTTCTTTAAGCAACAATTTATTTAGTCATGTTATATTCTATTTATTGTATATAATATACGAATTAATTAATTAAGTTGGGGTGACGTTATACTATTGCGGAATATAGATGCGGACTATGCAATGGTACTAGAATGATTATAACATTAATAATTATATTATCCACGGGAAAATATTAAGAGGAAATAATTTTGGGGAAATTGTTTTTAATACTCGAATTGCTCTTACGCCCTCGAATACCAAATTCCAGTTTGCTTTTCAACGAATACAATTTTTGATTATGATAAGAGTCAAGGCCAGTCGTTAACAAATGTTGGAATATTTTTTAAAAAACCAATATTTACGCACGATCATGTTGGGATATGTCCTTCGATCCTACGTGTGCAATCGATAAAGTCATGAGGTCGTCTTTGGATGTTAAATGATTATTCGATAATATTAATTGTTGGGAACAATATAATATGGATCGATAAATCATACCTACAGGGTCACACACGGACTCGTAGATGATGTACAATGCTTGTTAATTATATTGATTTAGAATCAATATTTACGTGAATTTATATGCATGCATGGGATGCATTGCATGGCTTGCATGGATGCATGTCACATAGTGTGACATGGCATGCCACACAAGCAAGAGGGACCACATCTTATGCCATTGTGGCATAATGATGTGTACATGACCTTTCACCTCCCCATTAACCACCCATTATGTGATATAATGGTGCATATTCAATATGGGGGTTACAAGGGAGTGATGGAGGTGGTAATGAAGGTGTTAAGTAGTGAAAATCTGATTTTCACAATGACTTGATCACCAATTTCGAGATTCACACAAAAGAGAGAAAGGAGAGAGTGTTCTTGGAGAACCGACTCAAGCAAGCAAAGTGTTCGTCATCCGGGTTCGTGTGCAACACATAGAGGCCGGGCCATTTGTGCGGCTTCAACATCCGGGCGATCTAGACAAGAAGAGTGACGAGGTCATTCACAAGGAGAGCATCTAGTGACTGATCCATGAAGGTGGTTCAATCGACTCAACACCACCTTCATCAACATCAACGAGGCACGCTACACCGGTTGTAAGTGTTCTCGTTAATCTCTCTCTCTATATATATATATATATATTGGATGTATATATATAAACGTGTCTATACATATAATGTGTGCCTAGATCTTCATGTTGTTCGTGTTCTATTGTTTTACACGCTTCCGCACACACGAACAAGGTAATCGAGCGATTGGATCGGCATCGAAAACCATCAATTGGTATCAGAGATTCGGGCTCGTGCACACTTTTGTGTTGGACACAAAAAGTTTAATCAACATAATTGACTTATTTGTTTAATTGTGATTATGTGATTAGATGTAAGGCCGACCACCGTTAGTGGTCGGGTGAATGAAATTGTCGTTTTTTACGTTTCGATTGGCCATAGTTTTGGAGGGCTGCGTCCCTTGGAATCATTTGTAATAGACAGGTTTTCTATTTCAATTTGTATTGTTCAAACTTGTAAGCGATGGACTTGATCCATGGTTCGATGGAGGATCTCGGCTCTCCGGCGAAAACGAGAAGAAACGAAGCCAAACGAAGCAAAACGAAGCAAACCGGGCTGCTGGAGCCAAATGGCGGTCGCCGTTTGTGCTCCGGCGGGCGCCGTTTTGATTCGGCGGGCGCCGTTTTGGAAACGGCGACCGCCGAAAGGCCTTTTTTGGGGCAGATGGGTTTTTTACCTTTTCGGCGGGCGCCGTTTTGGAAACGGCGACCGCCGGTGGTGTTCAGCGACCGCTGGTTGTAAAACGGCGGGCGCTGTTCGTGGTTTTTGAGGTAATGACTTGTTTTGACCAAAATCGGAGGGCACGGAACTAAAACGGAAGGCGAGGACCAGTCCAGAAGATGTTCAAGGCTTTTGTTAATACTTTAATTCTTTTCGTTTGAGAGTTGTGAGGTTCTAGGGGCCTTTCGATTTCGTATTTATTTGCTTTGCTAGTTATAGGTTGTTTTATGTTATAAATGTTCAACTTACATATAAACAAACCTATGCATGCAAGTTCTCAATAATAATGAGTATAATGTCTTGTCCAAAACATCACACCCATAAAGCCCTCGATCATAAGTTGGTAGGTCCGCCTCAGCGGGGTACTACTTGTTATCTTGGGATAAGTGGGAGTAAGGGTTAGACCCTTACACGTGAGTTTGGTTTTCTCATCGATAGATCCACTGCAGGCGTGGCTATCGAGACATGAGATGAGAATGGGATTCTCATCGACCGAGAGTGATATTAGATATCATTGACATGGGTGTGTCTACCTATCTTGAAATACTTAAGTGCGGACTCAGTCGGCTTAAAGATTTGCAAGATGAGGATCTCGGAATCCTTTTGTTCTAAGGGACAATGATATTGGATATCAATTGAACAAAATGAAATAAATAAGTACAATTGTTAGACAACCTTATTTGTTTACCGCTTTGTGGATGTTTACATACTTTAGTTATCTTTATTTTATAGTTTATCATGTCAAATATCAACTCAATTCAAGTTTGGTTCAATTCTTTATTATGAAAAATTGAACAATTTTTCTTGATTAACAACGTAATTTGAGGATGGTCCTCAAATACGAAGACTAGGAAAATGTGTTAGACAACCACATCCTAAGATATCATTGAACAACTCAATATCATGTTCGGAGAATATGCAATGATTGAGCGGTTCGGTGTGACCAGGGTCATCGCTTCAGCTAGGCTGGAAAAATGGAAATCTATGGGATCACATGTGCAACAAATGATTGGATTATTTGTTTCAAGTGACCGCCTAGATTTTTCCTATGATGATTATTTGGCAACCGATTTCATACTTCAATCTCATGATGGTTATAATGCCTTTAGGCTAAATTTTCCATATGAATGGTTTGAAGAAATCGCTTCGTGAGCTCCACGGGATGCTCAAGGCTGCTGAGCCGGCGATAGAGAAGGACCTTAGATGGAAATTCTTATGATATAGGATAGGGTATTCAAAAGAGCATGGGCAATAAGGCTACTAGAGTTCCTAGGGAATCTCAATGCGTCTACTGCAAAAGTGTTGGACACTATTTGCAAACATATAAAAGTTCATATTTTATTCAATTTCAAAACAAATGCCTAATTTGTCTTTCATTTGATGGCGTGAATCGATTGTCTAGTTGGCTCCCTCATATTTTATGAGAGATAGGGCTTCAATTGCATGATAATATCGCTGGTTAGAAAACTTCGATTTTTCACTTACGATTTATCACGTTTTGACATTGAGATAATTTTGAATGGGAAATTCGAATAAGAGTCAATTATTGAGAATAATTGAACTTGCCCAAAGTTCAAAGAAGATATGAAGAACGGGGTTGCTTCATCTTCAGGTATTAATGTTTTTCACAAATTCTACTTCTTGGGTATTGGATGCCAAACGTAGTTCTCACATTTATATATGGAGGAACTACATAGAAGTATAAGTTTGGTGAGTAGAGATGTTGATCTACGGGCGAGAAAAGGAGCGAATGTCGCTGCATTAGCCGTATGATCATATGATGTTGTTTTGCCTTAGGGCCTTGTTTCAGTATTATAACTATGTTTTCGTACCTTCAATAAACAATGAATATTGGTTCAGTATTAGATACTGATGGATTAGTTTTTCACTATGAAATAGTTTGGTAACTATTTTAATTGTGAATTATTCTTTGTTTTGGTACGATTATTATATTGTTTATGTATACTTTAACTTGACAAATCATATATAACATTAACACAAGGGCCGAATCGAATAAGTCTCAATGAGACATAACTATAACATTGTTGATTAGGTCAAATCAACATCTAAATATGTAACGAAGCTTCTTTTAGAATGCATCCTAGAAACATTTGACTTGGAGTCATTTGATACATGTGGATGATGTGTGATGGACAAGATAACAATGTCATCTTTCTTGGAGAAAGGAGAACATGTGAGTGATTAATTAGGGATGATCCATACTGATGTATGTGGAACCTATCAGTTCACAAGCACATGAAGGTTATGTTTCGGAAAAGAGAATACAAACTATATTAGATATAGTTCGACCATTCGATGAGAGGTCTAAATGAACTACTGGTCTCTTTTGGGAACACACAATTCTTGACTTCAACTTATACACTGAATAGGACACCGTCAAAATGAAGGTTTTCTATGCCGATCCAATCGCTCGATTACCTTGTTCGTGTGTGCGGAAGCATGTAAAACAATAAAACACGAACAACATGAAGATCTAGGCACACATTATATGTATAGACACACATATATTTATATATATATATATACATCCAATATATATATATAGAGAGAGATATCAACGAAATCTTACTTTTGGTGACGAAGTGATTCGTTGATGTCGTTGAGGTGGTGTTGAGTCGATTGAACCACCTCAAATGGATCAGTCTCTCGAAGCTCTTCTTGTGAATGACCTCGTCACTCCTTTAGATCGTCCGGATGTTGAAGCCGCACAAATGGCCCGGCCTCTACGTGTTGCACACGAACCCGGAATTGAACTTGCTTGCTTGTTCTTGAGTGATTCTCTCACTCTTTTCTCTCTTCTTGTGTGGAATTTCGTGGCTGATCAAAAGTTATCTGAAAACACATGTTTTCATCACTATATTGATCACCATTAACCTCCCTTGTAACCCCCACCTTAATGTGCATCATAATGCACAAGTAATGGTGGATAATGGGGAGGTGAAGGGTCATTTCCACATCACCATGCCAAATGGCATTAGATGTGGTCCCCTTGCTTGTTTGGCATGACATGTCACACCATGTGACATGCATCCATGCAAGCCATGCATCTCATGCATGCCATGCATCCTATGCATGTGAAAATCCATACGTATTGATTCTAAATCAATATAACAAGCAACTTAATTCCGACTCGTGTGTGACCCTGTAGGTGTGATTTATCGATCAATATTATATTGTTCCCAACAATTAATATTATCGAATAATCATTTAACATCCATAGACGACCTTATGACTTTATCGATTGCACACGTAGGATCGAAGGACATATCCCAACAATCTCCCACTTGGCCTTCAGAGCCAGTGTGCTGCCAACTTCCTGTTGTCACTTTATGTCTAAGTTTGAACTTGAGGCAAGACTCGAGTCATCCTCAATCGGTTCAAACCTTTCTTGGACTTTGAGACAGACTGTAAAACCAGATTTATCACTATGATACGTATCTGGACGTGGCCACGTATTTTCCACAGTCTCGACTCTCCAAGTGGCCGGTAAGACATTTATCCCATTATAAAATGGAGGACAATCCCATCTTGTCAATCCAAGCTCTCCCACTTGCTTCCTGATATACCTAATAACAAGTTTTATAACCTCCTTTTACGAAAGGCGTTTACTTGTATCAAAGTACAACATTTCACAATGGAATCACTCTGAACTACTCAGGTCAGAGGAAATTGCTCGACAGTCAATGAAATAGTATTATGACTCGAAATCTTAAATACTATTCCAGTCGGGTCTGTTCGATCATTAGCTCCCAGCTAATATCTATGTAATTGTACTTGATGTCTCACATCACTAGCCCATGAAGCGGCGCTATAGTACACATTACAATCTAGTTCTTTGTATTATCAGTTTGTCCGTACTCGATTATACGAACCAGGAACAGCTATATAATTCAAGTATATCATTTCAACCATTGGGACTTCATTATGCGGTAAGTCAACCTCATAACCCAATTGATATAACTTAATCATTTGGACAATTCATATAAATTAAACCATATTTATATGAAGAATTATGTATTATACATATGAGTGAATGTTTACCAAATCTCCAAAAGTATCTAATACAGTAATAGAAATCACAACCCATCTCTAAGATGTCTGATATCTATTGCAGTCGTGAAAGCCTCAAGCTTAAACTGCTGGAGAGGTTTAGAAAGCGGGTTTGCAACCTTACCAAAAGTTGCAACTTTATTATCTTGATGTCTCCACAAAACTATCTCCCAGATAATGTGGAACTTCCTGAGCACCAGTTTTAGACTTGTGGTGCTTCCTAGCTCATTTGCTTGCGCGATAACTCTACTATAAATAGAGAACTATCGGATGGGCTGAGCTAGTTACGCCACCTAGTTCATTCAAGAACTTTCAAATCCTAACTGCCAACATTACTGCATCCAATGCAATACTGTGCTCAGCTTCTGTAGTTTAATCAGCTATATTGCATTGCATGGAACTATTCCAGCAAATATCACCTCTAACCAGACAAAAGATATAACCAGATTAAAATCGGAAATTATCTTAGTCTGTTTTGAAGTTAGCATTCAAACAGCTAGTTAATATCAACTCCTTTTGTCTTCCAAAGACAACAAAATATTCTTTTGTCCATCTAAGGTATATAAGAATATTCTTGGTCGCAGTCTAACGCGCCTCACCTGGATTTCCTTGAAACTGACTCGTCATGCTCAAAGCATACGATACGTCCGGTCGTGTACATATCTTGGCGTACATTATAGACCCTATTGTCGAAGCATAAGGAATGTTTTCCATCCTCTTTTGCTCATCAAGTCCCGTAGGGCCTTGCATCTTGCTAAGAGATGTGCCATGACTCATTGGAATGAGACCCTTTTTGGCGTCTATCATTCTGAACTTATCAAGTACCTTATCATTGTAGGTCACTTGACTAAGTCCAAACATCATTTTCGATCTGTTCCGACAGATCTTGATGCCCAATATGTACTGTGCTTCTCCAAGATCCTTTATTGAAAAACAATTTCCAAGCCATTCTTTAATAGAATTAAGCATAGAAACATTGTTTCCAATAAGGAGTATGTCATCGACATACAACACAATGTATACAACGTAACTCCCACTGTTCTTCTTGTAAAACAAGACTCTTCCGAGTTCCTCTGAAATCCAAAACCCAGTATGGATTCATTGAACTGAAGATTGCTACTCCGATATGCTTTGCTTTATTCCATAAATGGAATTATAAGATTGCATAATTTCTCAGCCTTATTAGGATCGATAAAACTCTTTGGCTGTGTCAAAACATATTCTCTTCTAGAATCCAATTCAAGAAGTTAGTTTTAACATCTAATATTACCATAACTCATTATCAAGATGAGTAGCAATGGCTAAGATAATCTGAATGATTTAATCAAAGGAACTGGTGAAAGTTTTTCCATAATCCACCTCGTGAATAAAACTTTTACCATCAACCTTGCTTTGAAAACCCTAGGTTTTCCATCTGTCTGTTTAGATCTTAAAGATCTATTAGCATTCATTGGGTCTAACCCCGTGATGCAAATATATCAAGTTCCAAACTTGATTATCAGATATTGATATCATCTCAGATTTCATGGCACCATGCCAATTTTCAGTAGCTGGACTCGTCATAGCTTGGAATTAGGTCGAAGGTTCACCGCTTTCCAAAAGCATGAATTCATATCTCTCATTGGTCACAATATCTAAGTATTTGAATAATAGAGATAGATTTATGCCTTTCGGACCTACGAGGGCTGGTATGGCTTCCAAAACCATAAGAATACTCTCAACCCAGTCTTGAGTATTCATCATTGGTTGTTTCACTTGAACCTCGTTCAAGACAACCGAGCTCCCACTGAATTTCTAGGAAAGATAACTCTTTTCAAGAAAATCACTATCTCGAGCAACAAAATATTGTTCTCAAATAGATCGTAGAAGTTGTACCCTCGAGTTTCTTATGGACATACCATAAGGAAACTTTTATCCCATTTGAGTTCAAGCTCTATAGAGATAAATCTCGTCAGAGAAGCTTTTAGAACCTCAAATCTTGATGAAAACAATTTAGGGACCCTCCCTTTCCATACCTAGTATGGTGTCTTATCAACAGCTTTTGACAGCGTCCTATTCAGTGTATAAGTTGAAGTCAAGAATTGTGTGTTCCCAAAAGAGACCAGTAGTTCATTTAGACCTCTAATCGAATGGTCGAACTATATCTAATATAGTTTGTTTTCTCCTTTCCGAAACATAACCTTCATGTGCTTGTGAACTAATAGGTTCCACATACATCAGTATGGATCATCCCTATTTACTCACATGTTCTCCTTTCTCCAAGAAAGATGATATTGTTATATTTTTAATCACACATCATTCACATGTATCAAATGACTCCAAGTCAAATGATTCTAAAATTCCTTCTAAAAGAAGCTTCGTTACATGTTTAGATTTTGATTTGATCTAATCAACAATGTTTCAGTTATGTCTCATCGATACTTATTCGATTTGGCCTTTGGTCTTAATGATATATATGATTTGTCAAGTTTAAAGTATACATAAACAATATAATAATCGTACCAAAACAAAGAATAATTCACAATTAAAATAGTTACCAAACTATTTAATAGTGAAAAAACTAATCCATCAGTATCTAATACTGAACCAATATTCATTGTTTATTGAAGGTACGAAATTACATAGTTATAATACTAAAACAAGGCCCTAAGGCAAAACAACATCATATGATCATACGGCTAATGCAGCGACCTTCGCTCCATTTCTTGCCCGTAGATCGACATCTCTACTCTCCAAACTTATACTTCTATGTAGTTCCTCCACATACAAATGTGAGAACCACATTTGGCATCCAATACCCAATAAGTTAAATTTGTGAATTTTAATGTCTATAACATTAATGCCTGAAGATGAAGCAACCCCGTTCTTCACATCTTCTTTGAACTTTGGGCAAATTCAATTATTCCCAATAATTGAGTCTCATTCAAATTTCCCATTCAAAATTATCCCAATATCAAAACGTGATAAATCGTAAGTAAAAACTCGAAGTTTTCTAACCAGCGATAATATCATGCAATTGAAGCCCTATCTCTCATAAAATATGAGGGAGCCAACCAGACAATCGACTAACGCCATCCCATGGCTCGATGTCTCTAATTTGTGTCATTTATGAACTAAGTGTTTTGGATTAAACCACTCCCCGAGGTGAAAATAATCCTAACTTTAGAATCCATCATATGAAAGACAAATTAGGCATTTGTTTTGAATTTGAATAAAATATGAACTTCTACATATTTGCAAGTAGTGTCCAACACCTTTGCAGTAGACGCATTCAGATTCCCTAGGAACCCTAGTAGCATTCTTGCCCATGCTCTTTTGATTACCTCATCCTTTATCACAAGAATATCCCTCTTAGGGTCCATTTTTAATTGACGACTCATCATCTTAGAAAAATTTAGGAGATCACTTAAAGTAAATAATCCAATCATTTGCTTTACATGTGGTCCTTATAGGTTTCTCTTATTCAGCCTAGCTGGAGCGATGACCCTGGTCATTCAGAACTGCTCAATCTTAGCATATTCCCCGAACATGCTATTGAGTTGTTCAATGATATCTTAGGATGTGGTTATCTAACACATTTTCCTTGTCTTCGTGTTTGAGGACCATCCTCAAATTACGTTGTGAATCAAGAAAAATTTGTTCAATTTTTCATAATCAAGAATTGAACCAAACTTGAATTGAGTTGATATTTGACATGATAAACAATAAAAGAAAGATAACTAAAGTATGTAAATATCCACAAAGCGGTAAACAAATAAGGTTGTCTAACAATTGTACTTATTTGTTTCATTTTGTTCAATTGATATCCAATATCATTGTCCCTTAGAACAAAACGATCCCAAGACCCTCATCTTGCGAATCCTTAAGCCGACTGAGTCCGCACTAAAGAACTCCAAGATAGGTAGACATCCCATGTCAATGACATATAATGTCACTCTCGGTCGATGAGAGTCCCATTCTCATCTCATGTCTCGATAGCCACGCCTGCAGTGGATCTATCAATGAGAAAACCAAACTCACGTGTAAAGGTCTAACCTTTACTCCCACTTATCCCAAGATAACAAGTAGTACCCCGCTGAGGCGGACCTACCAACTTATGATCGAGGGCTTCATGAGTGTGATGTTTTTGGACAAGACATTATACTCATTATTTTGGGAACTTGCATGCATAGGTGTTTATATGTAAGTTGAACATTTATAACATAAAACATCCTATAACTAGCAAAGCAATTAAATACGTAATCGAAAGGCCCCTAGAACCTCACAACTCTCAAACGAAAAGATTAAAAGCATTAAAATAGGCCTTGAACATCTTCTGGACTGGTCCACGCCCGCCGTTTCAGTTCCGCGCCCGCCGATTTAGGTCAACCTTAGTCCGTACCCCAAAAACCACGAACGGCGCCCGCCGTTTCACGAACGGCGGTCGCCGAACACCTCCGGCGGTCGCCGTTTCCAAAACGGCGCCCGCCAAAAGGGTACAGAAGGGGGCAGAACCTAAATCAGCCTTTCGGCAGTCGCCGTTTCCAAAACGGCGCCCGCCGAATCCATTCGGCGCCCGCCGGAGCACAAACGGCGCCCGCCGTTTTGCTCCAGCAGCCCGGATTTCGCCCGTTTTGCTTCGTTTCTTCTCGTTTTCGTCGGAGAGCCGATATACAATGTTGATCCATGGATTCAATCCATTGCTTACACATTGAACAATACATTTTTGAATAGAAAAAACCTATCTATTACAAAAGATTCCAAGGGACGCAGCCCTCCAAAACTATGGCCAATCGTACGTAAAAAAAACGACAATTTCATTCACCCGACCACTAACGGTGGCCGGCCTTATATCTAAACACATAATCACATAATCACATAAAACAATTAAGCCAATTATGTTGATTTAAACACATTGTGTCCAACACAAAACATGTGCACGAGCCCTAGGCTCTGATACCAATTGAAGGTTTTCTATGCCGATCCAATCGCTCGATTACCTTGTTCGTGTGTGCGGAAGCGTGTAAAACAATAAAACACGAACAACATGAAGATCTAGGCACACATTATATGTATAGACACACATATATTTATATATATATACATCCAATATATATATATAGAGAGAGATATCAACGAAATCTTACTTTTGGTGACGAAGTGATTCGTTGATGTCGTTGAGGTGGTGTTGAGTCGATTGAACCACCTCAAATGGATCAGTCTCTCGAAGCTCTTCTTGTGAATGACCTCGTCACTCCTTTAGATCGTCCGGATGTTGAAGCCGCACAAATGGCCCGGCCTCTACGTGTTGCACACGAACCCGGAATTGAACTTGCTTGCTTGTTCTTGAGTGATTCTCTCACTCTTTTCTCTCTTCTTGTGTGGAATTTCGTGGCTGATCAAAAGTTATCTGAAAACACATGTTTTCATCACTATATTGATCACCATTAACCTCCCTTGTAACCCCCACCTTAATGTGCATCATAATGCACAAGTAATGGTGGATAATGGGGAGGTGAAGGGTCATTTCCACATCACCATGCCAAATGGCATTAGATGTGGTCCCCTTGCTTGTTTGGCATGACATGTCACACCATGTGACATGCATCCATGCAAGCCATGCATCTCATGCATGCCATGCATCCTATGCATGTGAAAATCCATACGTATTGATTCTAAATCAATATAACAAGCAACTTAATTCCGACTCGTGTGTGACCCTGTAGGTGTGATTTATCGATCAATATTATATTGTTCCCAACAATTAATATTATCGAATAATCATTTAACATCCATAGACGACCTTATGACTTTATCGATTGCACACGTAGGATCGAAGGACATATCCCAACACAAAAGCTGTTGATAAGACACCATACGAGGTATGGAAAGGGAAGGTCCCTAAATTGTCTTATATCAAGGTTTGGGGATGTGAAGCTTATGTGAAGAGAAATATCTCTACAAATCTTGACCCAAATCTGATAAATGTTTCTTTGTTGGTTATCCAAAAGAAACACGAGGGTACCACTTTTACAACTGATCCGAGAACAAAGTTTTTGTTGCTCGAGATAGTGATTTTCTTGAAAAGAGTTATCTTTCCTAGAAATTCAGTGGGAGATCGGTTGTCTTGAACGAGGTTCAAGTGAAACAACTAATGATGAATACTCAAGACTAGGTTGAGAGTATTCTTATGGTTTTGGAAGCCATACCAGCCCTCGTAGGTCCGAATGGAATAAATCTATCTCTATTATTCAAATACTTAGATATTGTGACCAATGAGAGATAAGAATTCATGCTTTTGGAAAGCGGTGAACCTTCGACCTAATTCCAAGCTATGACGAGTCCAGCTACTGAAAATTGGCATGGTGCCATGAAATCTGAGATGATATCAATATCTGATAATCAAGTTTGGAACTTGATCACGGGGTTAGACCCAATGAATGATAATAGATCTTTAAGATCTAAACAGACAGATGGAAAACCTAGGGTTTTCAAAGCAAATTTAATGGTAAAAGTTTTATTCATGAGGTGGATTATGGAAAAACATTCACCAGTTGCTTTGATTAAATCATTCAGATTATCTTAGCCATTGCTACTCATCTTGATAATGAGTTATGGTAATATTGGATGTTAAAACTAACTTCTTGAATTGGATTCTAGAAGAGAATGTGTTTTGACACAGCCAAAGAGTTTTATCGATCCTAATAAAGCTGAGAAATTATGCAATCTTATAATTCCATTTATGGAATAAAGCAAAGCATATCGGAGTAGCAATCTTCAGTTCAATGAATCTATACTGGGATTTGGATTTCAGAGGAACTCAGAAGAGTCTTGTTTTACAAGAAGATCAGTGGGAGTTACGTTGTATTAATTGTGTTGTATGTCGGTGACATACTCCTTATTGGAAACAATGTTTCTATGCTTAATTCTATTAAAGAATGGCTTGAAAATTGTTTTTCAATAAAGGATCTTGGAGAAGCACAGTACATATTGGGCATCAAGATCTGTCGGAACAGATCGAAAAGGATGTTTGGACTTAGTAAAGCGACCTATATTGATAAGGTGCTTGATAAGTTCAGAATGAAAGACGCCAAAAAGGGTCTCATTCCAATGAGTCATGGCACATCTCTTAGCAAGATGCAAGGCCCTACGGGACTTGATGAGCAAAAGATGATGGAAAACATTCCTTATGCTTCGGCAATAGGGTCTATAATGTATGTCATGATATGTACACGACCGGACGTATCGTATGCTTTGAGCATGACGAGTCAGTTTCAAGGAAATTCAGGTGAGGCGCGTTAGACTGCGACCAAGAATATTCTTATGTACCTTAGATGGACAAAAGAATTTTGTTGTCTTTGGAAGACAAAAAGAGTTGATATTAACAAGCTGTTTGAATGCTAACTTCAAAACAGACTAAGATGATTTCCGATTTTAATCTGGTTATATCTTTTGTCTTTTTGAGGTGATACTTGCTGGAATAGTTCCATGCAATGCAATATAGCTGATTAAACTACAAAAACTGAGCACATTATTGCATTGGATGCATAAATGTTGGCATTTAAGATTTGAAAGTTCTTGAATGAACTAGGTGGCGTAACTAGCTCAGCCCATCCGATAGTTCTCTATTTATAGTAGATCTATCGCGCAAGCTTATGAGCCTAGGGAGCACTACAAATCTAAACCTGGTGCTCAGGATGTTCCACATTATCTGGGAGATAGTTTTGTGGAGACATCGAGATAATAAAGTTGCAACTTTTGGTAAGGTTGCAAACCCGCTTTCTAAACCTCTCCAGCAGTTTAAGCTTGAGGCTTTCACGACTGCAATAGAGATCAGACATCTTAGAGATGGGTTGTGATTTCTATTACTGTATTAGATACTTTTGGAGATTTTGTAAATATTCACTCATATGTATAATAAATATTTCTTCATATAAATATGGTTTAATTTATATGAATTGTCCAAATGATTAAGTGATATCAATTGGGTTATGAGGTCGACTTACCGCATAATGAAGTCCCAATGGTTGAACTGATGTACTTGAATCATATAGTTGTTCCTGGTTCGTATAATCGAGTACGGACAAACCGATAATACAATGAACTAGTTTGTAATGTGTACTATAGCGCCGCTTCATGGGCTAGTGATGTGGGACATCAAGTACAATTACATAGATATTAGCTGGGAGCTAATGATCGAACAGACCCGACTGAAATAGTATTTGAGATTTCGAGTCATAATACTATTTCATTGACTGTCGAGCAATTTCCTCTGACCTGAGTAGTCCAGAGTGATTCCATTGTGAAATGGTGTACTTTGATACAAGTAAACGCCTTTCGTAAAAGGAGGTTATAAAACTTGTTATTGGGTATATCAGGAAGCAAGTGTTCGGCGACCGCTGATTGTGAAACGGCGGGCGCCGTTCGTGGTTTTTTGGGTACGGAATATATTTGACCAAAATCGGAGGGCACGGAACTGAAACGGCGGGCGAGGACCAGTCCAAAAGATGTTCAAGGCTTTTGTTGTTACTTTAATTCTTTTCTTTTGAGAGTTGTGAGGTTCTAGGGGCCTTTCGATTTCGTATTTAATTTCTTTGCTAGTTATAGGATGTTTTATGTTATAAATGTTCAACTTACATATAAACAAACCTATGCATGCAAGTTCCCAAAATAATGAGTATAATGTCTTTTCCAAAAACATCACACTCATGAAGCCCTCGATCATAAGTTGGTAGGTCCGCCTCAGCGGGGTACTACTTGTTATCTTGGGATGAGTGGGAGTAAAGGTTAGACCTTTACACGTGAGTTTGGTTTTCTCATCGATAGATCCACTGCAGGCGTGGCTATCGAGACATGAGATGAGAATGGGACTCTCATCGACCGAGAGTGACATTAGATGTCATTGACATGGGATGTCTACCTATCTTGGACTTCTTAAGTGCGGACTCAGTCGGCTTAAGAATTTGCAAGATGAGGGTCTTGGGATTATTTTGTTCAAGGGAACAAAGATATTAGATATCGATTGAACAAAAATGGAATAAATAAGTAGCTTGTTAGACAACCTTATTTGTTTACCGCTTTGTGAATGTTTACATACTTTATTTATCTTTCTTTTGTAGTTTATCATGTTAATTTCAACTCGATTCAAGTTTAGTTCAATTCTTGATTATGAAAAATTGAACAACATAAATTTTCTTGATTCACAACGTAATTTGAGGATGGTCCTCAAATACGAAGACAATGAAAATGTGTTAAATAACCACATCCTAAGATATCATTGAACAACTCAATAGCATGTTCGGGGAATATGCTAAGATTGAGCGGTTCGGTATGACCAGGGTCATCGCTTCAGCTAGGCTGGAAAAATGGAAATCTATGGAATCACATGTGCGACAAATGATTGGATTATTTGCTTCAAGTGACCGCCTAGATTTTTCCTATGATGATTATTTGGCAACCGATTTCATACTTCAATCTCATGATGGTTATAATGCCTTTAGGCTAAAATTTCCACATGAATGGTTTGAAGAAATCGCTTCGTGAGCTCCACGGGATGCTCAAGGCTGCTGAGTCGGCGATGGATAAGGACCCTAAGAGGGAAATTCTTATGATATGGGATAGGGTATTCAAAAGAGCATGGGCAAGTAGGCTACTAGGGTTCCTAGGGAATCTCAATGCGTCTACTGCAAAAGTGTTGGACACTACTTGCAAACATATAAAAATTCATATTTTATTCAATTTCAAAACAAATGCCTAATTTGTCTTTCATTTGATGGATTATAAGGTTAGGATTATTTACACCTCGGGGAGTGATTTAATCCAAAACACTTAAGTTCATCAATGACACAAATTAGAGACTTTCGAGCCATTGGATGGCGTGAAACGATTGTCTGGTTGGCTCCCTCATATTTTATGAGAGATAGGGCTTCAATTGCATGATAATATCGCTGGTTAGAAAACTTCGATTTTTCACTTACGATTTATCACGTTTTGACATTGTATTAATTTTGAATGGGAAATTTGAATGAGACTCAATTATTGGGAATAATTGAATTTGCCCAAAGTTCAAAGAAGATGTGAAGAACGGGGTTGCTTCATCTTCAAGTATTAATGATATAGACATTAAACTTCACAAATTCTACTTCTTGGGTATTGGATGCCAAATGTGGTTCTCACATTTTTATGTGGAGGAACTACATAGAAGTATAAGTTTGGTGAATAAAGATGTCGATCTACGGGCAAGAAATGGAGCGAAGGTCACTGCATTAGCCGTATGATCATATGATGTTATTTTGCCTCAGGGCCTTGTTTTAGTATTATAACTATGTAATTTCGTACCTTCAATAAACAATGAATATTGGTTCAGTATTAGATACTGATGGATTAGTTTTTTTTCACTATTAAATAGTTAGATAACTATTTTAATTGTGAATTATTCTTTGTTTTGGTACGATTATTATATTGTTTATGTATACTTTAAACTTGACAAATCATATATATCATTAAGACCAAAGGCCAAATCGAATAAGTATCGATGAGACATAACTGAAACATTGTTGATTAGATCAAATCAAAATCTAAACATGTAACGAAGCTTCTTTTAGAAGGAATTTTAGAATCATTTGACTTGGAGTCATTTGATACATGTGAATGGTGTGTGATTGAAAAGATAACAATGTCATCTTTCTTGGAGAAAGGAGAACATGTGAGTAATTAGGGATGATCCATACTGATGTATGTGGAACCTATTAGTTCACAAGCACATGAAGGTTATGTTTCGGAAAAGAGAAAACAAACTATATTAGATATAGTTCGACCATTCGATGAGAGGTCTAAATGAACTACTGGTCTCTTTTGGGAACACACAATTCTAGACTTCAACTTATACACTGAATAGGACGCTGTCAAAAGCTGTTGATAAGACACCATACTAGGTATGGAAAGGGAGGATCCCTAAATTGTTTTCATCAAGATTTGAGGTTCTAAAAGCTTCTCTGACGAGATTTATCTCTATAGAGCTTGAACTCAAATGGGATAAAAGTTTCCTTATGGTATGTCCATAAGAAACTCGAGGGTACAACTTCTACGATCTATTTGAGAACAATATTTTGTTGCTCGAGATAGTGATTTTCTTGAAAAGAGTTATCTTTCCTAGAAATTCAGTGGGAGCTCGGTTGTCTTGAACGAGGTTCAAGTGAAACAACCAATGATGAATACTCAAGACTGGGTTGAGAGTATTCTTATGGTTTTGGAAGCCATACCAGCCCTCGTAGGTCCGAAAGGCATAAATATATCTCTATTATTAAAATACTTAGATATTGTGACCAATGAGAGATATGAATTCATGCTTTTGGAAAGCGGTGAACCTTCGACCTAATTCCAAGCTATGACGAGTCCAGCTACTGAAAATTGGCATGGTGCCATGAAATCTGAGATGATATCAATATCTGATAATCAAGTTTGGAACTTGATATATTTGCATCACGGGGTTAAACCCAATGAATGCTAATAGATCTTTAAGATCTAAACAGACAGATGGAAAACCTAGGGTTTTCAAAGCAAGGTTGATGGTAAAAGTTTTATTCACGAGGTGGATTATGGAAAAACTTTCATCTGTTGCTTTGATTAAATCATTCAGATCATCTTAGCCATTGCTACTCATCTTGATAATGATGTATGGTAATATTGGATGTCAAAACTAACTTCTTGAATTGGATTCTAGAAGAGAATATGTTTTGACACAGCCAAAGAGTTTTATCGATCCTAATAAGGCTGAGAAATTATGCAATCTTATAATTCCATTTATGGAATAAAGCAAAGCATATCGGAGTAGCAGTCTTCAGTTCAATGAATCCATACTGGGTTTTGGATTTCAGAGGAACTCGTAAGAATCTTGTTTTACAAGAAGAACAGTGGGAGTTACGTTGTATACATTGTGTTGTATGTCGATGACATACTCCTTATTGGAAACAATGTTTCTATGCTTAATTCTATAAAAGAATGGCTTGGAAATTGTTTTCAATAAAGGATCTTGGAGAAGCACAGTACATATTGGGCATCAAGATCTGTCGGAACAGATCGAAAATGATGTTTGGACTTAGTCAAGTGACCTATATTGATAAGGTACTTGATAAGTTCAAAATGAAAGACGCCAAAAAGGGTCTCATTCCAATGAGTCATGGCACATCTCTTAGCAAGATGCAAGGCCCTACGGGACTTGATGAGCAAAAGAGGATGGAAAACATTCCTTATGCTTCGGCAATAGGGTCTATAATGTACGCCATGATATGTACACGACCGGACGTATCGTATGCTTTGAGCATGACGAGTCAGTGTCAAGGAAATCCAGGTGAGGCGCGTTAGACTGCGACCAAGAATATTCTTATGTACCTTAGATGGACAAAAGAATATTTTGTTGTCTTTGGAAGACAAAAAGAGTTGATATTAACAAGCTGTTTGAATGCTAACTTCAAAACAGACTAAGATAATTTCCGATTTTAATCTGGTTATATCTTTTGTCTGGTTAGAGGTGATATTTGCTGGAATAGTTCCATGCAATGCAATATAGCTGATTAAACTACAGAAGCTGAGCACAGTATTGCATTGAATGCAGTAATGTTGGCAGTTAGGATTTGAAAGTTCTTGAATGAACTAGGTGGCGTAACTAGCTCAGCCCATCCGATAGTTCTCTATTTATAGTAGAGTTATCGCGCAAGCCTATGAGCTAGGAAGCACCACAAGTCTAAAACTGGTGCTCAGGAAGTTTCACATTATTTGGGAGATAGTTTTGTGGAGACATCGAGATAATAAAGTTGCAACTTTTGGTAAGGTTGCAAACCCGCTTTCTAAACCTCTCCAGCAGTTTAAGCTTGAGGCTTTCACGACTGCAATAGATATCAGACATCTTAGAGATGGGTTGTGATTTCTATTACTGTATTAGATACTTTTGAAGATTTGGTAAACATTCACTCATATGTATAATACATAATTCTTCATATAAATATGGTTTAATTTATATGAATTGTCCAAATGATTAAGTTATATCAATTGGGTTATGAGGTCGACTTACCGCATAATGAAGTCCCAATGGTTGAACTGATATACTTGAATCATATAGCTGTTCCTGGTTCGTATAATCGAGTACGGACAAACCGATAATACAAAGAACTAGATTGTAATGTGTACTATAGCGCCGCTTCATGGGCTAGTGATGTGGGACATCAAGTACAATTACATAGATATTAGCTGGGAGCTAATGATCGAACAGACCCGACTGGAATAGTATTTAAGATTTCGAGTCATAATACTATTTCATTGATTGTCGAGCAATTTCCTCTGATCTGAGTAGTCCAGAGTGATTCCATTGTGAAATGGTGTACTTTGATACAAGTAAACGCCTTTCGTAAAAGGAGGTTATAAAACTTGTTATTGGGTATATCAGGAAGCAAGTGGGAGAGCTTGGATTAACAAGATGGGATTGTCCTCCATTTTATAATGGGATACATGTCTTAACGGCCACTTGGAGAGTCGAGACTGTGGAAAATAAGTGGCCACGTCCAGATTCGTATCATAGTGATAAATCTGGTTTTACAGTCTATCTCATAGTCCAAGAAAGGTTTGAACCGATTGAGGATGACTCGAGTCTTGCCTCAAGTTCAAACTTAGACATAAAGTGACAACAGGAAATTGGCAGCACACTGGCTCTGAAGGCCAAGTGGGAGATTGTTGGGATATGTCCTTCGATCCTACGTGTGCAATCGATAAAGTCATAAGGTCGTCTATGGATGTTAAATGATTATTCGATAATATTAATTGTTGGGAACAATATAATATTGATCTATAAATCATACCTACAGGGTCACACACGGACTTGATGATGTACTATGTAGCTTGTTAATTATATTGATTTAGAATCAATATTTACGTGGATTAATTCATGCATGGGATGCATGGCTTGCATGGAATGCATGTCACATAGTGTGACATGGCATGCCACACTAGCAAGTGGGACCACATATCATGATTTGGCATGATTATGTGGAGGTGTCTTTTCATCTCCCCATTAACCACCATTACTTGTGCATTATGATGCACATAATGGGGGGGTTACATGGAGTGGTAAAAGGACATGAATATAGACATGAAAATCTGATTTTCATATCACTTCATGCTTACCCACGAAATTCACACAAAAGGGAGAGAATAGAGAGTGTTCTTGGAGAACCACTTCAAGCAAGCAAGGTGTTCATCATCCGGGTTCGTGTGCAACACGTAGAGGCCGGGCCATTTGTGCGGCTTCCACATCCGGACGATCTAAAGGAGTGACGAGGTCATTCACAAGAAGAGCTTCGAGAGACTGATCCATTTGAGGTGGTTCAATCGACTCAACACCACCTCAACGACATCAACGAATCACAAATACTATACATATTTGTGTGCACTAAGATCATAGCATAGTAGATCTATTGCTTTACACGCTTCCGCACACACGGTATATCGATCGGATTGGTATATCGTTACCATCACTACGATCGATCCTCGAGTACTAGGCCTACCTACGTACGTATTACGGTACTATTAGTCATGTCATGCACTTTCGTTCGATCGTATGTTTCCTCCATCCGTGATCGTTGAATCTTTGTGTGTTTACGTACCTAGCTACTATTACTCTTACGTATTACTCTGCTTGTTACCAATTCTACATTTTTACCGTGCTTCTTAGTTACTATCTACTACATTTTTACCGTACGCCTGCTTCTTTCAATATCTATACTCTTATATTCCTCCATTCCCTTTTTCTTTTTCTTTTTACGCCAATTAAACACATGAATTTACGTCCGAGCGAGTTCGTACAAAATGTATACTAATAATAAATAAAAAGAGAAAATAATAATCAAATCAGCACAAAGATACTCCAAAAAAATGATTAAATTAGTACAAATCAAATGAGCACAAAGATTTACTCCCAAAAAAAATATATATATATTAAATGGGTACAAAATGTATATAGTATTAAGAATGAGTTTGTCTTTTAATTAAAAATAGAGGCCTGTGGATTTTTGGTCAAGTTAGTAAGAATTGTGAGTTTTTTGTGCTCAATTATAAGAGCATGAGTTTTTTACACCAATTGCATTTGAAGTACCTATTATACCCTTGAAAGTAAAAGAAAAAGACAAGAATTAAAAAAAAGGTATCGGTCCCCACTTTTTTTCCTCTTCTCTCTCTTCCCGTAAACGAAACCGCCGCTGCACCAATTTTTTTTCGATTTCGAATCAAGAATCAACGGAGCAATGTCATCGTCGGCGACGCCATCTGATTTCGAGCATGAGGAAGAACAACAACAAGAAGAAGAACCGAGTCTCCAACCTCCGGTAATTCCCGAATCCGAAACCCTATTTTTTCGATTTTTATCTCGAAATTTCGAGTAATTTGATGGATTATATGGTGTTTCGATGCTTGTTTAAGTTCTTTATTGTGTTATACTTCATTTAGAACTGTAAATGTGAGTTGAATTGTTCTGAAATTTGAGTTTTTGATTTCTGTTCATGACTGCTCGATGGCAGTCGATTAACCCGATCGACTAACCCCGTCGATTAACCCCTTCGATTAACCTCTTCGAGTAGTCAGCCCTGTTACTCGAATTGGTTTGTCGATGGGGTTAATCGAATTGGTTGGTCGATGGGGTTAATCGATTAACCCGATCGACTAACGCCTTCGATTAACCCTTCGAGTAGTCAGCTCTGTTAATCGAATGGTTTGGGCGATGGGGTTAATCGATGGGTTGGTCGATGGGTTGGTCGATGGGTTAATCGTGTTACTCGATCGAGTAAAAGATTTTTTTTATTAGCCTGTTTTGTAATTGCTTCTTATCCATTTGTGCAGGCTGGTTTCCGATGGAGGAGACCGGATTTCGTCGATATTTCGAGAGCGATAAATTGCGGCGATCGACGCGGCGTTTTGAAAAACGTACGAGATACTCTTAGGGAGGTGGGTGGAGACGAGGGCCTCGCGGAGTACGAACAGACGTATCTCTTCAGTCAGTTCCTTCACATGCCCAGTGCAGACCGATCGAACAAACCTCTGCACAAACTGCTATCGAGAGAGATCGTTAGCAAGAGCAGAATACCAGAGTTTGAGCACTGGTTTGCTATCGGGGATCGTATTGTGAAGTTCCGAGCACAAGAATACGCCCTGATCACCGGCCTGCGCTTCGGGGAAAGTAACTTCGATCCCACAGACAAAGGTCATGAAGCTCCCATTACAGGCATCCATCGGAGGTTATTCCGTTGCAGAGTGATGAAGATTGAAGCACTGCTCAGTTCGTTCAATGGTCTGCGGATGGGCCACGAGCTAGGTGATTATTTCAAGGTTGCCAACATCCTGATTCTCTACTTCGTTCTGATTGGTCGAGAGAAACTGGATGTCGAGAACTGGGTCTGGACACTGGTGGAGGATCACGATGGCTGGGAGTGGTTTCCTTGGGGTTCTTACACGTTCCAGAACTTCTCGCACTACATCAGCATTACTGGGATGGCAGCTGATCAGGCCGAGAAAGCGGCTTATCACTTTTACGGTCCAGTTTGGGCCTTCCAGTGTTGGGCCTTCGAGGCCTTTCCTGCTTTAGGGAGACAGTGCGCTACTCGGAGCCGAGAGACGCGATGGCCCCGGTTTTTGCATTGGACGCAGAGGAAGACTAACTTCGATTTCACTGATTATTTCGAGGATGAGCAGGTAACCGTCAATCTGTTTTTGTTAATAATTTTGAATTAATAATTTTATCGATTATCTAATAATTTTTTTTTTAATTGTTTTCTTTTAGCTTGAAGTGCACGAGACCCTCACACCGACACCGGAGGAGGAGGAGATGATGTATTACAGGAGTTTGACGGAGGCCGGTGAGCTGTATGCCGTCCCGTACCAGCCTCCCCTCCGCTTAACTCACGCAGCGGCAGCGGCGCCGACACGAGCAGGATGCCGGGGGAGAGCAGCCTCGGACCTCGTGTTGTTCAGCCTTCCAGGTACCTGCGTAGCCCTTTCATCCGACAGTTCACCAGGGCACGCGGTAGAAGAAGCTGGAAGCTGTACGATGTGTACAGAGCAACGGGGCCCGATTCCTGCGTTAGGGTGAGGTGCTGTGATGATTTGATCCTTGATCAAAAATTCTTCGACGATGTGGAAAATCCCTCTGTTTGGTTCAGCTCTCAGGTAATATTTTAAATTATAACCTTGTTAATTTATGTTTAAATATTAACAACGTGTCAATTTTCAGGTGCTCGACTTGTATATTGCGTTCATGAAAGTAAAAATCAGAACTAGGACAGGGGTGAAGGGTTACGTTCAGGCAAGTGGGCACCAGATCTTCGGTCCCGACTTCTACGTAAGTGAATGTCTTTTATCTATGTTAGTTATATTTTACTTTTATCGTGTTCTTACTGACATAAAATTTAATATTTATGTCATTTTCAAAGAATGATTTCTGCATCGAATACGGGAAACTGAAGCATACAGGGACTTCGAGTGATTTCGAGCAGCGATACAAGAATTGGACACCACCTAAGCGTATGCTAGACATTGTCGAAGTGGGTCCGGGTCGTGGTGAGCATGGTTGGTACAATATCCATCAGGTATGTTAACCGAATTTGAACAATCTTTGGTTTCTATGATTTCTTATATTTTCATTGTTTGTATTTTCAATGTTTGTATGTAAGGTGGCCATGATTTGCAACATTGATAACATTCACTGGGTCGTGGCGGTCATTGATTTCGAGAACTGGACTGTCGAAGTGTATGATTCATTGTGCAATCTCAGAGCCGCACAGCTGAAGCCCCTGACAGATTTGTTGCCTCGATTGTTGAGATGCGGACACTGGTGGGACCAGCACTCGTACCTGTAAGTTTCGTTCATTTCACGGTGTAGTGTAGTTTTTTTTTCTTATATGATATTGACGTGAGAAGTGTTTCATTCATTTCAATGTTTTATGTTTCAGGGAGCGTAAAAAGTGTGCTTTCAAGTTTAAGCTGATGCCCAGGGCTCAACAAATAATCCAACCCGACGGAAACTCGTGTGGGCCGATTTGTTGCATGTACCTGGATCGGTTGTTCAACAAGAAACAAACTCACGAGAACAAGACTATTGATCTTCCTTACATCGTTAAGTATAGAAAGTACATTGCTAGGATGATTTATTGGTTAGCTCAGGAGGCATACACGGAAGAAGACGTACGAGCTTAGTATTTGTGTTTGAATATACTTGTTTAGGATGATTTATTGTTTAGTATTGTTGGTATTTTTGTCTTGGATGTGTTGTATATTGAATGCTTGGTTAGAATGTTGCAGGTTTGGGTTTAAAAATGTGTAAAAAAGTCATTTTTCATTCTGCCCAGAGGTTACTCGAATGGACTGTTTCATCGAGTAACCATCGAGTAATCAAGAACAGGTCCATCGAGTAACGTAGAATCAGGCCTGAATCTGCAAGAGTACTCTAAAACGGTTACTCGAAATGGTTAATCGACGGGGTTACTCGAAAGGGTTAAGCGAACGGGTTACTGGAATGAGGTTACTCGAAATAGGTTACAGGATGAGGTTACTCGAATGGACATCATCCTGTAATCATAAATCTCCAAGGTTGGTCGATGGTATGTTACTCGATCTACCATCGACTAACCATCGAGTAACCACCTAAAATTAGTATTTTTTGGCCTTTTTTTAGATAATTAAGTTGTTATTTGCACTAATAAGTTCAATTTAGAGCCATAAAACATTAATAAAACAGTTTAGATAATCAATCGATTCGTTTAGAGTGAAAACAAGTGAAACGTGGAACATTAGTCATACTTTTCTAAATATCTTAAGTAAGTTTACAACAAACAAACTATGATATTAGTTCAATGTTGACATGTTATGGATTAGAACTCCGAAATTGATCATCAAAACATGTTTAATAAGTGTTTTTTTATCATTAAGATGAAGTTACATACTCAAAAACACAATTAGAAATTAAAGAACGACCTTAAAATTGAAAAAAATGGGTACTGTTCTTAGTTACTCGATGGTTACACGATGGTTACTCGATGGTAACCCTAATGTACTCGATGGAAACCCTAATGTACTCGAAAGGGTTAATCGAATGTAGGGTTAATCGAATGTAGGGTTACAAGATGGGGTTACTCGAATAGGTTAATCGATGGGGTTACAAGATGGGGTTACTCGAATAGGTTGCAAGATGGGGTTACTCGAATAGGTTACAAGATGGGGTTACTCGAATAGGTTACAAGATGGGGTTACTCGAATAGGTTGCAAGATGGGGTTACTCGAATTAGGTTAATCGATGGGGTTACAAGATGGGGTTACTCGAATAGGTTGCAAGATGGGGTTACTCGAATAGGTTACAAGATGGGGTTACTCGAATAGGTTACAAGATGGGGTTACTCGAATAGGTTGCAAGATGGGGTTACTCGAATTAGGTTAATCGATGGGGTTACAAGATGGGGTTAATCGAATGGGTTACAGGATTGGGTTACTCGAATTAGGTTAATCGAATTAGGTTACTCGATGGTGTACAGAATATGCAGAATGTCTTTTCTGTTTTTTTACATCCCCTAACCTGCAAATCACATAGGTATAACAACAACCGCAAATATCCAAAGAAACACACTGCATATATCCAGAAACAAGATAACAAATCAATCCTAGTCATACGATGTAACGAGAAACACGATAACAAATCAACCAAACATAAGAAGAGCCCTCAATCCACACGCATCGGACATTTTGTTTTTGTGTGGCCCTCGATTCTGCAAATGCTGCACTTTTTCTTCTGCCTTCTTCGACCCGATTCTTGCGTTCCTGAGGCTTCCGGAGGGACATTCAAATCAACGCCTGCAGGAGGGATGTAAGCCTTGCAGTTGCGTATGTTATGTCCTACGCCCTTACATTTCGTACACACCTGCACACAAAGACGCGGTATTAGGTCTTTACTCAAACTAATGACGACACAATATTAGGTACGAAGAACAAACCTGAACACGACGAGCAGACCCAGATCCCTCAACTGCAGAACGAACCCGACTCATCCGCGGACGTCCAGCCTGACTAACCACTTCCGGTGGAAGACACACGTACGAAGCTACTTCTGGAGGGACAACCCAATCATCAACGTGTGGTACTGGCACAATAGGAGTCGCATACATCTCTCTCAAGCTGCTTTGCTTGAAATAGGGGCCGACGAAATCGTACAATGAAAATCTAGCCCGTCTACACAAAGTATCAGGTTAGTGGCATTAATTAATTGAATGTTTAAAATTAAAAAAGAAGATGTAAGGAAACCGATACCATACCGTATAGCGGCAGCAGCATGACGACACGGAATAAGGTCTAAGTCGAACTCCCGACAGTCACACGTGCGTCTCGCGATATCTACGAGATAGGACCTGCCGTTTTCCTCAACTCTGAACACGGTCCCCGCACTGACCTCCCGAACAGGAAAATGATGACTCAACTGATTCTGATTAGACACCTTTGCGAATGCCTCTTCGGTCAGCTCATCCTCTCTCTCATTAGCCTTCTTTCGTTTCTCGTCAAACCATCTCTCAATCATCGCACGAATCGACTCGAGCATAGCACAAACAGGCAATCGTCGTGGCCATTTGATAGCACCGTTGAAGACTTCGGCCGCATTCGATGTCATGAAACCATATCGTCGTGCAGCACATTTCGACCTTGCCCAGGTCTCAACACCGAGTCCAACGAGGCGCCTATAAGCACCGTCTCTACTGGCTTTCTCCAAATCAGATAATACTTTTCAAACTCATCCACTCGATAACAGTAGGCAGCTTTGTGTACAATTGTGATCACATGAGAGCGATACATTGCTAGATTCTTCTCGAGGTGGTGACAGCACAACGCACGGGTTGCGTGGGGATAGGCACTCCGAATGGCATTCGCGATGCTCTTGTGCTGGTCGGACACAATGAGCAGATCGTCTCCATCGTAGCAAAGCCTGAGGTTCTCTAGAAACCACGTCCACTCCAGGTCATTCTCAATCGGACCGATACCAAAGGCAAGCGGGAAAATCTGCTCGTTTCCGTCCTTCGTGACGGCAACAAATAACACACCACTGTTTTTCCCCTTCAAATGAGTGGCGTCGACTACTATGACGGGACGCAGAGTGCGCTGCTGAAATGCACTAATGCACTGCCCAAGTGCAACAAACATGTGACAGAACACGCCCTCACTGGTCGTCTGAATCTCATACCGAGTCCCTGGATTGCATTCTTTCAGCACGTGCAGATATGACGGGAGCATCTGATATGAATCCTGATAGTTGCCGTACCTCATTTCAACGGCCAGGTTCCTCGTCCGCAGGGCGAAGCTGTAATCGATCACTACTCCGTACAATCTCCTCAGATCAAAAATCATCGTCTTCGGCTTCAGTGTGATCTCATCGTCGACTAGCTGACGTGCAAAGTAAGTAGCGGCAACCTTGCTCGACACGTGACGATCGGCAGTCCGACTCAAATCATTGACACACTCGTGATTCAAGTTCAGTCTCGTAATCTTCCAGAGTGTTTCGTCATTCCCAGTAGCACACAATTTGAACGGGCACTTCTCAGATTCTTGCTTGCAGACGAACGCTACCCGTTCAGTGGTCGAGCGTTTAGTGGCACACTCCACCATATGCTCCATGTGATACATCCCCACCGCTATCTTCAGATCCGATTTCGTTCGGAATGTCGAGCCGACTGCAATGTGACCATACACCAGTTCGGGAGGCTCGACCGATCGCAATGGAACCGCGGGGTCAAACTTCGGCAGTAGAATGATCCAGTTGCGCAGTGGATTATTCTGAGCATTCTGAGTTGCTTCGGGATGGTCGCCGGCTCCCACACTAGAACTCGAGGACAGATTACGGCGTGACAGAATATTTGTGATGACCCGCGGCTGTCTAATCCATTCTGTCCATTCAGTGGTCAACGACTGCAACAGATCGGTCTGACGAGCTTCTTCGTCGTCCTCGGAATTCTCAGCATGCCTCTCGCCCTCGGTCGGTACATCCGGATCCACTTCTGGAATATTCACCTCGGGGGCATTTGGTTGTGCCTCCTCTAGCATCTCGGTGACGAAAATGAAACAATCGTCCTTTTGCTCGTCTAGCATGCGGGATACATCGTCGTCGCTAAGCAAAGGACACCGCACGCTCCTAAAATCATTGCCTCGTGTTAAGATGAACAACATGTACTCGATATTCGGCGGAGGGCACAAAACGACACGAATCTGTCTCACAAGACCATCGAGGGTAAGTTGATCCCTCCTGAAGAAAAGGCACATATCTATCCCGTCGACGTAGACCGCTCGTTCCCAACGACCACCGTAACGTATCGTGATTCGTTGATTCGACATCTACAATTACAAAAAACATTATTGAATTAGGTTAACTAATACAACATATCCATATAAATCGACGAAACAAACCAAAAAATACAAAAAAATGCATTTTTTGGCAAAAAACAGGCCCTGTTACTCGAATGGACTGTTCCATCGAGTAACAGGATGGACTGTTCCATTCGAGTAACAGGATTCGATTAACGTCATATACATTCGATTAACCAATTCGATTAACCAATTCGAGTAACCTCAATTCGAGTAACCTCAATTCGAGTAACCTCACATTACTCGAATCTGTGTTCCTGGAAAGAGGTTACTCGAAACCTGTTACTGGAATTAGGGTTACTCGAAATTTCGAGTAACCTGATTTCGTTTAACCTCAGTCGAGTAATGTTTAACTTCATAAATTCATAGTTAATCGATGGGTTGCTCGATGGTACGCGCCATCGAGTAACCCATCGATTAACCAGCGCAGAACAGAAAATTCGCAAAATCGAGATCGCGTACCTCTCGTTTTTGCTCCTTTAACCTCGCGTATGTTCGACGGCGTTTTCCAGAATCTAACGGAGCAACATGATAGAGATTTTATGTGTGGGTTTGAGAGAATTTTTGAATTTTTTTTTTGGTTTGGTTTGGTAGGTTTTGTTATGAATATGAATATGAATGCACAATTAAACCTACACCAAACCCTCACCTCACCAAAAAATCAGATTTCGTGGGCCCCACAGTCCAATTTGTTTTTATTTTTAATTTATACTCCCTCCCATTTTTAATAGATGACATCCTAAGCTTGGACACATAATTTAAGAAAATATTTTATCACAATTAATATGCATTGAAAATTAAATATATAGAAAAACAATGAAAAATGATTGGTTGAAAAAAAAACATCTACATAGATAATTGAAAAAGATTATGAATTATCGTGATTTTATCATTTAATACTCCAAAACGTCATCTAAATTGCAAATATTTTGAAAGGTCAAAACGTCATCTAAATAAAATGGGAGGGAGTATGATATTGTTTTTGTATTTTGTTTTGTTTTTTTTTTATTTATTTAAAAAGTAAAGGTATTTTGTTTTAGTTTTTTTTTTTAATTTATTTGTTCAATTGGTATAAAAAACTTACACTTTATAAGGGGGATTTTAAACTCATCCCCTTATGAAATGTGACTAAAAAGTCACATTCCCTCTTAAAAATATATGGTTTCATTATTTTTTCGCAAATTTACGCCACAACTCTCTATCTCACAACATGGAGGCTTCTCCGAGAAGCGTTTCCCCAATACCAACCGGAATTGCTCTGTTCTGCGACCGCCTCCGCTCCTTATTCCCAATTTCACTCGGTCCTGCCGATTTTATCCTCTCGAGGATTAGAAACTTCTACGTCACCTTGATACGCCGCCGCAGGAAAACTTGCCTCCCCCTCCCTTTGCCGTCTGCTGCCACCACGGCGTCGCTCGACCAATCTTCTGCGTACGATTTCACTATCACTCAATCTTCGTTTTTCATTTCCCCCCCTTTCCGGTTAGGTCAATAATGTTGTTTTTGATTCATTTTCAATATGTGGGTGTGTTATCTGTTTCATTGTTGTAAAAAGTTTTCATCACCCATAATTATCGCGTTTCCTCATAACTAGTCACACGGTATGATTATTTAAGGGGATGATCAAAGTAGATAGTATTGGGTTCATTCGATAGGATTAAAAGCGGACAGAATCAAGGTTTGTGGTTACAAATGCTTTCCCATGCTCCATTTTCAGGATTACATCCGAGGCACGCAAAGTTTCCAAGTTGCTGGAGGATATCATCGATCACGTGCTTCAAAATATGCACATCATCCAAAAGCATTTAGGGTTTTGGCAGTCCAGAGCGGAGGTCGGCATGTATAAGTGTTAGTTCTATTGTGAAAATTGGGTCGATTTGGTAACATCATATTTTTTTTTTTTTGAACTCGATGCAATTTAATTGATCAGGGATCAAATGCTCAGAAAGCATACTTCATGATATGCGAGCGAGGGCCAAGTGCATTCATTAATGGTACCCTCCAACTGATACGCGATTCTATGGTTGATGGTTCCATCTTTCAGAAGCTGCATTGTGCAGCATGCTCTCATATATCTGAAAGGATTAGTGTCTTGACGAGTTTAAGATACTTCATGGCTACATTTTTGGCCAAGGTTGGTCACTTCACCACACATTGAGTTGATACTTTAAACAAGTCAAGAAGCTTATTTTGCGATGAAACATTTTTAAGTAGCATCTAATGTCCAGAACTTGAAATAGTATGCACATCGTTGAAGCCCTGAGATGGTAGAGCATGAATATCATAGGTTAAACAACAGCTTAACAAGAGGTTGAGTTTCTTAAATATTTTTCAAAATTAACAACTTCTGCCATAGACTTGGTCATGTCATAGATGGGTAACAACGATTTCTGTTCACTGTTAGATATTACTTCTATAATAGATTTATATATTTTATATAACAAATTATCACTTATCAGGGTTGAATGATTTATATATTTTATTTTTTCAAAATAAGTTCATTCTTTTCATTTCTTTACTTCAGCTTCAGCTACTAATCCTTTTCTTTACTTTAATTGTGGTGGACAAATTGTATGCATGTCTTCTACACAAAATGATCGACCATTTCTTCTTAGGTTAGTATAATTCTGTTACTGTAATTTTTTTTTTATCAAAAAAGGTAGTTCGCGAAGAACTGATATTTTTGTAAAAAGAAACTTTGAAGGGTCATATTGGGCTTGTTTTCTTTCAGTTCTCCTTTACCCATTGCTTCCATTTTAGGCTCTCCAGCAGTCCAGCTACTCGTGCATAGCAACTTTAAAAAGTAGGAGTATAGAATTTGGCTACCTCTTGTTTTTCCATATAAATTACTTCGTCCTACTATTTCCTTGCCAAGGGTGCACTGAAGCAACAGTTATTTGATGTTATGTATTGTGGTATTGATGCACATTAACTAGTAAAAGTAGTAACAAATCGTGCTGAAATAAATGTTTTTGGAAGAACCTGAATGTGATAAATAATCTGTTTAAATATGTATGTATGTGCTTTCGTGAGTTGTTTTCTCTACTTGAAAATGGACAGGTTTATATGGAGATTGACAGATTCGGGGAGGATTTGGTTAAGGACCCGGAGAATTCATTGCCCTCATTATTGGTTGCTATCAATGATCTATTTTTGAAATTGGAGGCATCAATTGGCCATTTTCACGCATATCGTCAGGTAATTTGTTTTGTTAGTATATTTGTAAAATCTTTCTTGTGTAAGCGTGCTACTGTCATGAGGCACTAGGAACCTTTTTAAGATGCTTCTGTAGTTATCTATTAACTTCTTTTCCCAACAAAAACCTTATTGTCTAACGGGAGTGCAGAGAGGCTCATCAGTGGATGGAAGCTACTCAATTCCGTTGATGTTTACTAAGCTTCCAGAAGTAAACCAGGTAGATTCACGGTGGACAGATTGTGAGATTACAGATGCAATCAAGTTAATTCATGACAACCTGCACAGACTGGACTCCTATTTGTCCGTGCTTGTAAGTTTTTTTTCTCAAATATGACTCATGTTGATATGCTCTTGGTATTTGTCCGTGAAGGCAGCCTGTGTTTAGTATGAGTTACTGTTCGGGAATAAGATATTGTACACAATATTATGACATGTTACTTGCATTTACATTGCTTAGACTGAGCTTTCTTGACTTGTATATGTACACAATTCGACCTCATTTAGGTTCACAAACATCGCAAGCCAAGGACAGTAACTTTGTACTGGATGCACTACAGTTGTGGGGCCTTAGGTATTACTGTTGGTTCTTTATGGCTTCTTCGTCATAGCAGGTTGATGGGAAGCTCTGACATTGACAATTGGATCCGCGAAACAAAGGAGTCAACCATAAGCTTTTGGAATGGTCATGTAGAGCAGCCAGTAAGATTTCTTGATCACTCCCATCATTTCATTAGAATATTTTTATCGTGGTTCATGTGAAACATGTGATCTAGGCTACATAAGAGCTTCATTTCCTTGATGCTTAATTTTAAACTCTAGCCAAAATTGCTTGATGCTTTTATTTCAAATTATTTCAACCTTTTTGGTGGGATCTGAACACGACTGCAGCCTGCAGGCCTCTGTGATAGGCATCTTGAAGTTATGGTGAAAAGACTTTATTAGGGGAAATGAATTTCACCGATATTCAGGTATCGGGTAAAAAATGAGGTCCTTTCAGTTGCTTTTGAAGGATAGTTTGAGTAGTGACTTTACAAGTAATGGTCATTAATGGTCTAAATCGTTTGGTGGGGGATCTATACTCTGCTTTGGTTATAAAAAACATTGTTTTCTACAACTCCTTGAACTTTCTTATACCGGGCAACTGTTTTATTTACTATTCAAAGCCTCGTGTTTACAACCTTTAATTGAATTATTTTCATACTTCTATGTGCCTACAAGGATTTTGCATGTTAGTGAAATTCAATTTTTCTTTTTAATCTTTTGATGCATTAGGGTAGTCTTTGACTCTACTTTAAAAAATGAGTCCCCTTTCTTTTAATTACAAAATTTGTAACTAGGTTCTGGCTATAAGGGATGAGCTATTTGAGACCTTCAGAAAAAGGCAAAAAGGATTAATGGAGCGTCAAGAAGTGCAGTTGACTGCTGACTCCTTACACAGGTTAGCTGGTTTAATCTTGATATCTTATATCTGACGAGAGAAGAATCTATCTATATTCATACACCGATTATAGGTGTGATTAGTAGGTGGTGAATCATTTTGTGTAGTTAGAGGCTTATAGCTTTGCCTTTTACGAGGGTTACAATTTTCAGGTTTTAAAGAACAGCCTGATAACCTTGTTAATGTTCTGATTTTAAAACCAAAAACCTCACCCCAGAAAGAAATATATATATCAGGTCTTAATGTGTTGGTATCTTCTTATTAACGCATCTGCTATCTTTGTTTTCCTCGAGAGTACCATTTAAGGGTGTAATTAGTAATATTTTATCTTGGAAATTTTTGAGACGAGAAGGAATAGTGACAATTTTTTCTTTGAAAGAAATAATGTTTTCCCACTGTTAAATGCATTTATGATAAGAATGTAATAATTAAAGATGGTTTAATATAATAATAGTAAACTGATTGAATATGATTGTTTAGGTTCATTTATGTGAGCAAAAGAATTGGGGAATGCTGGAATTCATGGACGAGTGTAATAATGTGTAGTGAATAGTGATTGGGTAATTGTTATCTCAAAATGCGTTAAATGATTTGTGGGATTCTGTAACTTTGAAAACCTTTTCAAAACAATCTAAAACAGTTCCCCAGATAAAAAAAAGAACTCATTTTGGCTAAAGTTTCCTTGTTAAAATTATTATAAGTAAACACGGAAGATTTTGATCCTTTTTGTTCTTCAAGTTGATAAATCGAAGGAATACTCCTCACTAGTTCACTGGGCTACCAGGGTTAGGACTTAGGATCAAGCGAAGTAACTTTGAGTCTTGGACTTTGATTTCACTAATTAATTTGTTAGGTTTTCAGTTTTCTGCATTTGTGCTATTACCCTTCAGGATGATTTTGCATGCTCTAGCTATTCCTTTTTCTTGGTTATGTGGTCGTTTCTTAATCAGACTATGGATGGATAATTCTTTGTTTTCCATTTATCATTTTATTTTATTTCACTGCATTCTATTTTACATTCACTGCTTTACTTTCGACCTTCATACCACCAGATGTAATATTTTGTTTTATTTTTTTAATTTTTCCCTCTTTGCAGGATGCTCCAAGCTTTCAGTGAGCAGACGGAAGGTAAAAAACTTCCAGAGAATGCATCTGACCAGCAAATGCTTGAAATTGTAATGAACAGGTAAGCAGGTAACATTGCATTTTGTATAAAATAGTATGTGAGACGTGTCTTTAAAGAATAATGAAACATGATGTAAACCTAGCTATAATAAGCCACTCTTATAATTGCACAAAGTTGAATTTATATGTAGTAGCTTTTTTTAGTGTTTTTCTTGTGTTTTTTTTATCTCGTAAGAAGAGACTGAATTAGTGCCTTTAAGGCCTCACTCAATTGCTGCAAATACTTGTAAAATATGAGTGATTACTAAGAACTACAAGATGTAGCCCCATCATCTTTTTCTTTTAGACGAGTACTATAAAAAATCAGTTACCACACGTTCTTTCACTGTTTGAGCGAGTGAGATCCTCCAGATCATTTTCATCTGGTTCATCTATGTCAAACCAGTATTACACTGTTTTAAACCTAGTTATGCTGACCAGGATCTCTCATCCTAATTTACTTCTTGGATCAGTCAAATGCTTCTTTGGTCAACCTGTCGATTTCATATTATTTTAATATTTCTTAAAATCGAATAATTTTTAATCCCTACTTGTTTATGAAATTGTTTTAGTAGCTGTTTAGTACTGTATTTTGTCACTAACCAAACCCATTTGGGGTCTTTATACGTGCTTATGGTTCATGGATGATGCTCTCCTGAAAACTACAAGCATTTGACAATTTATCAGTTAAAAATGATTCCTGATTAATAAATTAATGGCGATCCATTGTACTTTTGAAGTGTATAAAAGATGTCCAATATTCGGCCTATATTCATGCTGTGGATCATGTGACTTTGATATGTCTGTCTTGATAAAATGCACTTCAGAGTCTTCAATGCCTGCATGTTGTATCTATGTTCGAGCATAAAATGGTGAATAAACTACCGAGGGACTTGACTTTGCAGGTACGAAAAAGAAATCACGCATCCAATCTCGAGCCTTATGGGCGGAGAGCTTGTTCGTGGTCTTCTTATTCAGGTAACATAGTTGACATTAGTGCTAGTCTTGATTCAGGGACTATTTGCCTTGTCACTTGATATAACTTCTGAACGTACAGGTTCAGAAGCTGAAACTAGACATTGAAGAGTGAGCGACTTTGACTGATCACTTGTTATTTATGTCACGCATTTTCAACCAGAGGTTTCTTTTTCATGATTTGAGTTTAATAAACAGAGCAATGCTCGAGCTAGATCAGATCCTGAGGGCAAATGAGATCAACTTTGCTATTCTAGCTGCTTTGCCAGCTTTCTTTCTTTCCCTCATTCTAGCCATGTTGGTGCGAACATGGTATAAACAGGTAAGCGATCTAACTTCTTGGTCCAAATTGAAATGTGGTACAAAGGAGGTAGTCTCGATTGCTTGGAAACAAAAATAACTATCTCTAATGTAAGTGTTACCATCCAACATATTCAAAATCTTACTATTGTCTTACTACTTGAAACAGGACACCCGAGCTGAAGGTAAAGGAAGAGTTGCTCGTATTCAGAGAAGACTACTGATGGTGGAAATTGAGAGAGCTATAATGCAGTTTCAGGTTTGCAAAGATCAAGAACTGGTATGTATTTGCACCCAACCTATAGTATGTTTTGTTTGTACATAATGTCATATCAGGATTCACACTCACAAACAAACTCTGGCTGAATTTTGCAGGATAATGATGCTGATTGCATGTACGGTCTGGCATTGTGTTTTCTTGATTCCCTATACGGTGTGGTAGAGAATCATGCAAAAACAACAGGCGAATGGTTATGGTTAGTCCTCTCTCTCTCATCTCTCTCTGAGACAGGATATTGTTCACCCGTTTTTTCTTTTGTGTGTGGTCAGTCTGAGACAGGATATTGTTGATTTGGCAAAGCCGGGCCTTGGAACCGAATACAAGTTGAGTATTGCATCACGCATGGTGCGGGTGTACGACTGCTTACTTCCATCCACAAGGCGACAGTAATTCTGAAACCAACAAACTTCTAGTTCCACGCACGGAAAAATAAAGTTTACCATAGAAAGTGTAGGACACAACTCACAAACAAACTGTAAACACATATACTTCATTTATTTTTATATTGCACAGAAAAATAAAGTTTACAATAGAAAGTGTAGGACACAACTCAAACTGTAAACACAGATACTTCATTTATTTTTATTTTGTTCACCACCAAAATTCGTCTCCTTTTTGTGCGGGTTTTTTTATTATAAAAAAGAGGTAGAGAGCTAGCTTTTCATGCAAGAGGCATGGGGTCGATCCAAGAAAAAAATGATAACCTGAACATTATGCAAACGGTACCCATACCGAAAAACTATCTTCTTCTCTCATTTTTGAACGACACTTTGATCCGAAGTCTTCTTCAGTTTCGTGTCTCTAACCAAACCAAAAAACTATCTTCTTCTATCATCAATGAACCACACTTTGATCCAAAATCTTCTTCTCTAACCAATTCCCTAACTCCAGCAACATCATCCAACTTTTTCTCACCAGCATACATATTAAGACAACAACATCATCCCACTTTTCCTCACCATAATAGAATTATTTAATTAGGACATGTACTTTTGAACTGAAATTTGTTGAACTGAAATTTGTTGAACTGAATTTAATAGGTGTGGACCGGTCTTAACTAAAATTAAATTTAATTCAATTTAATTTTAAAATAGAAATTAAGATCAATTTAATTTTAAAATATTGAAATAAGAAAATTAAGTTTAATTCAATTTAATTTTAAAATAGAAATTAAGATCAATTCAATTTAATTTTATAATATTGAAATAAGAATAATAAAAATACAAAATTTAACTGAATGTAAATTAAGTACAATTCAATTTAATTTTAAAATATTGAAATAAAAAAAATAAAAAAATTAAACGACTGAAAATAGGTCCTCGTTTGGAAATTAATTAATAATCTAGATAATTTCATTAGAAAGAATTATTTAATTAGTGTCTAGATAATTCTATAGTTAGAAATCTAAAATGTCTTTTGGATTGTAATTATCTATTTCTTCCACTAAAATATTCTCACTAGTATAAAAATAAACACACCCTTAATTTTTTTTAAGTATTTACGGAAAATAGGTATTTACGGGAAAATGGGTTCAAAGATTGAGAGAAACCTGTTTCCCGAATAAAACGAATATATTAAAAATTGTAAACAAAATTATAAACACAATAAAGTTTGCAATAAAACCCCTCTAAATTGAATGGATCATCATGATATAAAGATAACAAATATATTAATAAACAAAATAAAGTTCGCAAAGTATAAGAAAATAAAATAAAATTTTAGAATAAAATCTCTATAAATTAATATTTGATATATTAATAATTTTTCTAAATTAATATATATAATATTTCTATTCGGATTGGATTTTTTAAATAAAAAAAATTTCTCTCATAAATTAATAAACTTTCTAAATTAATAAAATTACTTGTTTTACGTATAATAAAATTTCCAACCAATCATTTCGCAAGCAATCAACACATCTACTTCATTTATCTTTATATTGTTCATCAACACATTTACATATAGTAAAATTTCCAACCAATCATTTCGCAAGCAATCATTGTTCATCACCAAAATCCGTCTCCCTCTATAAACAAGGGGATGTAGCTTTCCCTCTATAAACAAGGGGATATATAGCTTAAAAGGTAGAGCCCTCGCTTGGCATGCAAGAAACCAGGGGTTCGATTCAGGAAAAAAAATTGATAACCTGAATATTTCGTATACGGTATACATACTACCCATACCGGAAAACTATCTTGATCTTCTCTCATCTCCTAACCACACTTTGACCCGAAACCTTCTTCAGTTTCCTGTCTCTAACCAATTCCCTAACTCCAGCAACATCATCCCACTTTTCCTCACCAGCATACATATTAGACAACAACATATAATGCCCTGCATCGCAAGCATTCAAATCAAACACTTTCTTCGCCACAATGTCTCCGATTTCCATGTTTCGATACACCACACAAGAATTAAGCAAAGCTCCCCATACATCGACACCAACTGGTTCTTCAATCATACCGATTAATCCCACAGCCTTTTCCAGCTCCCCTGCTCTACCCAGAAGGTCCACCAAAATCCCATAGTGTTTCGAGTTGGGTTTTAAACCATGATTCTCAATCATTTGTTTGAAAATCTCGATTCCTTCTCTGACTAGACCCGCATGGCTACACGCCGATAAAACCGATAGAAAAGATACTTCGTTTGGCCTAACGGATGAGTCCTCGACCATCTGGTTAAACAATCGGAGAACCTCTTGACCTTTCCCGTGAAACCCATATGCTGAAAACATGGAACTCCAAATAACGACGTCTTTATCCAGTGCTCGTCGGAAAATTTCAATAGCATCGCCCAAGCCACCGCATTTCGCGTAAGACTCTATGAGTGAGGCACAGGTGAATACATTATTGGCTAGGCCGACTCTAATGGCAAAACCGTGTACACAGCTGCTCTGCTGAAAAACGCCTAGTTCCGAACAAGCTGTCAGGATTTTAACCACGTCGAAAAGACCAGGTCGGAAATTATTACCCAACATGTCACGGAAAATCTCGATCGACTTGTGGTGCCATCCGTTTTCAACGCATCCATGCAACATGGACGAGAAACAAAAGGCGTCTCTACGTTGCATTTTATCGAAAACTTGAATTGCGTCATCGGGTGAACGGCAGTTCATGTACATGTCGATCAGAGATGTGGAGACTAAGATATCCGAATCAAGTCCTTTCTTCAAAGAAGCTTTGTGTATTCTTTTACCAACATCTATATTACAGGTAGTCTCACAAGCTTGCAACACACTGATGAAGATAACAGCATTGGGTTCGATTCCTCTAGTCGACATTTCATCGGACAAACCGAGTGCTTCGTCAGCACACCCATTGTGGGCATAGCAGGCCATCATAGAACCCCATGAGATCACATCTCTCTCAGCCATTTTCTCAAACAGGTTAGCTGCGGCATTAATCGAACCCGTCTTCCCATACAATGATAACAAAGCGTTCGACAACGATAAGCCGCTTTCGAATCCTCCCCTGATCATGTAACCATGAACACTTCTCCCAGCCTTTAAGTCCAAAATCTGTGTGCAAGCCGAAAGAACACTAATGAGAGAAACCGAGTCGAGCAAGACTCCCTTGGTCATCGCCATTCGAGTGAAAAACTCGACCGCCTGTATAGGTTCACTATTCCGCTGGTAACCTGTGATCATCGCAGTCCACAACACCGTGTCCTGATCGGGAATTTCATCGAACACGTTCAGGGCATCACCCATCACCCCACATTTCGAATAGAGCTCCACCAAAGCCGACCCGACGAACAAGTCTCTACTAATGAAATCTGTCTTTCGGACAAACCCATGAATTATCTTCCCATAATTGAGCGCTCTGAGAGCGGCGCAAGCTCTGAGGGCAATGGATATCGTGCGAAGGTCCGTTTTTTCGTATGAGAAAAACTTGGAAAAAAGAAACAACGATTCTTCATACCGTTTTTCTCTGCAGTAGCGTTGGAGCATGCCGTTCAAGATACCTACGGCCCTGTGAGGAATTTCGTCGAACAGCTTCCGGGCAGTTCGAATCGGGGTCAATCTCGAATACAGAACGACCAGTTTCGCAGCGAAGAAAGCATCGTGCGTGAGGCCGGTTTTGATGGCGTGAGAATGTAGCTGGTTTAGGCGTCTCACATTTTTACATGATTCGAAGAACTTGATGAGCTGTTCACCGGTGATCATGTAAGCCAGTGTCGCCGGAGTATATGAACACTGGTTTTGATTTTGAGATAATTTAACAAATACCCCTGCTGTAAGTCTCCTTTTACAAATTACACCCTCGGAAAGTTTGTTTTTGTGATTAGGCTAAACTTCAGGGTACCATTTGTACTTATCATATTCTACAAGCTTCTCTTCACAAAGAAAATGAGGTTAATCACCAAAAAATGTTGGATTAAAAAAAAAGATATCTAAAACAAAGTTCTATTTTTATTTTGTAAAGTTCATGTAAAAACATTACTCCCTCATTCCATCCAAACAGATACAATTCCTCCGAAATAAAGACTGTTTAGAGATACAGACGAAATAAAGATTGTTTAGAGATACAGAGAAAGCTCAGTAGCTTCGATTTGGCTTAGTCATGGATCGATTTTCCATCATGGATCGCCAATGTTCACCTTCACCTTCCCAGCACAACAACCACTTTTCTTCGAGGCCTCCACCATAATCTTTTTCCCACAGCATCGATCCATCCCGAGCTCTTCATTCCTCTCCATAAACTCAGAGTTCTCTTTCCAAACCTCACCATTTGTATAGACCTCCTTCTTCCATATTGGGACCGACGCCTTGATTTCGTCGATCACAAATTTACAGGCGCCCAGGGCATCGGCCCTATGGACAGACGAGACTGCAATGAACACGCTCGTCTCCCCAACTGAAACCGGGCCCAGTCGATGGGCCACAGCGATCGCATCAAGGGCCCACGATGACCTGGCAGACGAGCAAATCGATTTGATACAGCGTATTGCCATGGGGACATATGCTTCGTATCTCAGCTCCAGTACTTGCTTCCCGTCAAAAGTGTCGCGGGTCGTGCCAGCAAAAGTCGATATTGCCCCACAATGAGGAGATTGTACATAATTTATGTATTTGTTGGTATCGACTGAGATGTTGTCCTCTAGTATCTCGACTAGATTCTTCTCCTCGTCCGCCATTTTCTTTTGAGAGAGGATTATAGTCTGCGTTTGCAAAATCAGTTAGAGCGAATCAAAGATTTTTGTGCACCAATTTTTGTAAGAAAATAACAACAAATAAAAGACAAAAAAGGAATCAAATACGAATTCACAATCAGTTCCTATGTAAATCAAATAGTGTTGATAAGGAAATGTGATTATTCGAGATACATCATTCATGGTCGGGGCATAAGGCTTGCGGGCCGCGGTTTCCTTAGCATTCGTTTATACATCTAAATCTGTGATCAATCTACATATGAAGAATGTCGAGATATTTGAAGTGCTTTTAACACTACTTTCGATCACTCCTTGCCCCCGAAGATGCAGATATTACTATTCAAGACAAGATGCAGACTAATAAATAATAAATAATCTAAATAGTTTGATGGAAAATCAAAGTGTCAAAAACATCAATAAGATACTTTCTCCATAACTCAGACAACATTTATCACGCAAAAAACAATATCCAGACACTCTGAATCGCTGAAGAATTTTGATTTACAAAATCAAAATAAAATTAAAGAAGATAATGGCGCTAAGAAGACCTAACCTCATTTTCAATTAGGGAGGAAGATACAGATACAGAAAATTAAAATTAAATCCCCTAAAATTAGAAAATCAAAGAGAGAGAAAATCGATTCAGACCTGAATTCGGTAGCAAGATGAACCAGGAAAAAAATCAGCTGGCCCAAGAAATTCGGATTATTCAGGCTGTTCAAATATAGGGAAATATGCTCCCAAGTGAAATCAGCACGAGCACGATAATGTTAGGTTTTTTACAAATATATATAATACAAATTAAAAATCATAATTTTTTAAAAATATGTATTATTATTATTATTATTATTATTATTATTATTAAAAAATCAATTCATTGATTTTATTTTCTAAAAATATATTTTTGAACTGATTTGTTTTGATAAAAATTAAATATCTTAATTTGTTTTAAAAATATTTAATATCATAGAATATTAATTATATATTACTAAATTAAATTTAATATTTAATATTATAAAACATTAATTATATAAGTAGTAAATTAAAGAGGGAATATGACTTTTTGACTAAATTAAATTTACTCAAAGAATGTTTGAATGAAAATTAATAATTTTATTTAAAATTAAATAATTTGTTTGACGATTAGTTGTATGGCAATCAACACTCAATTACAATTTTACAGTTATTTAACCTACATTTTACTGTGAAAACGGTAAAGAAATGTCTCACCCCTAATTTTGTTATGCGATAGTAACAATGTAACATATTAATCCCCGAATATTCTAAATTCGTAATTGTATACTGTATATTTTTAAATACTTAATATTAGTTGAAAGTTGATGCATGAATGCTAAAAAAATTAAGGCCATAAAATGATAAAATGGTTTGAAAAAGTGGTCCTCAAACATTTCCACTGCCCCTTTACTCCTTTAGTTTATACATACAGTATATTCTTCCAATTTCCTGCAGTATATATATCTTTATTAATGTTTTATGTGTATTTTTACATTTTAAAACATTTATATATAATTTATTTTAAAAAACAAATTTAATTTAAAGATTTTACTTAATTTTTTAATATCACTTTCAAATATTTTATTTTTCACGTTAAAAGATAATTTATAAATAATTATTTTTATCATTATAATAAAAAATAGTAATATTTTTAAATTAATATTCTGAAAAAAAATATATATAAAGATCGATATAAATATAATGAAAGCAGTAAGTATAATTACATAAATGTCGAATTACCTACAAACACACAAAAAATAAAATTTGAGATTACAATATTAATTATTACTATAATTTTCAAGAGTTGTTGAGGTACAATCTTTATATAAAATTTGTAACCGAATTACATTAATAAAAAAAAAATTACAAACCCAAAATTTTCATAATAAGAATTCAAAAACTATAAATAGAGTCTTTCATCACCTTCATAGTACATATATACAAGCAATAATTTTTTCTATTATTGGAAAAAAATGAAGGGCTTTACATTTATTTCCATGGTCATAATAATAGTATTATTGTTTGCAGAGATGAGTGCAAGTGCAACTGCTCAATCCACACCACCTGAATCTTCACCGGCTCTTATATGTATCGTACCGTGCATCGACGGATGTATAAATCAGGAAGACGCTTGTTATGATTCTTGTGTTGATAGATGTAATCATGATGCTGCCGTTCGTGCCCATGACAATGTCCACGGTGGTTACATAATAACTATGAATTAGAGTTGCCCCAGTCAATATTTGTAATAATTCACATGAGAAATTCAAATAAATTGTTTCATTTTAAGATGAGATAATTACCAATCTAGTCCTGGATGTGATGTCTCGTTTTGGTACCACTTTTGTTTGGGTTTTTAATTTGGTCCTATAAAACCCAAAAATTAATCAATTTCATTCATTTTTTTCCGGCAATTTCAAAAATCGCGTGAAATTGATCACGTGCGTTGCACGCAACCTTTAATTTGAAAATTTTCAGCAAACTATTTCCACGTGTCATTATCTCATTGGTTTAATGTACTTAATATAGAAAATTTTAAAAAAATGACATGTGGCAAGTATATTATAATTTATATAATTAAAAGAAAAAAAATAACAAATTGAAATTAAAAGGGGTAGAGCCGAGAATCCGAGCCAGACACGAAGTACGACAGATGTGGCGTGGCGATGGCGAAGAGAGCGCAACGAGTTCGGCTACATCGATGAAGTGCGGAAGCTTCATCACGTTGTCGTCACTAAAGAGAACGTAAGTTGCCTTCAGAGCGCTGCCGGCTAAGATGATCACTGAAGAGAGCGTAAGTTGCCTTCAGAGCCCACATGACGTAAGGGTGTACGCTTTGTCGTCGTAAATGAACCCGACGAGGTCTCGATATTAATTTGATGTGCCTTGGCCTCCGAATTCCTGGAGCTTGCGTACAGGAATATGGCCGTTGCTAGGAGGAGCCCGACGAGACCGCCCAACCACCCCAACGAGATAATGATGGTGCCGAAGTACCCGAGCACAGACGCGCTGCCCTCGTTGCTTTTTTTACTTTCAATTTTTTTTTTTTTGCTTTTCTTTTAATGGTAAATTATATAAAATACTTGCAACATGTCATTTTATTAAAAAAAAAATTAATAAACCATTCAGCCAATTAGATAATGACACTTGCCGAAAATTTCCAAATTAAAGGTCACGTGCAATGCACGTGATCAATTTTAGGCGATTTTTGAATTTATCGGCCAAAAATGGATGAAATTGACTCGTTTTTTGTGTTTTATAGGACTAAATCGAAAACTCGAACAAAAGTGGTACCAAAACGAGAATTCGCCTCCTTTATGAGACTAAATTGGTAATTATTTCATTTTAAGATATACTCTTGCGTAGTTCATGAATAAATTGTTGATGATAAATAAATTTGCATCAATTAATGTTAACATAAAATCTTGTGTTTGCATCAATTTACAAAACCATGTTTTAGTTCTTGAGATTTATCCACAATCTAATACACATATCTATTTAATAAATTATTTATTTCACTTTCTTCATTTTATTACTTTATTCAATTTTTCATAGTTTATCCAAAATCTACAACTCATTTCAATTTCTTATTTTTTATCATTATTAAATAATTACTTAATATTTTTTCAATTAAAACTCTATTTAAAATAAATTAATATATATATTAAATTATAAAAATTCTTAATTTTAAAATAAAAAATAACAAAAACTACTAAACTTATAAGTATATAATTTCATGATCCATAATGCCACATCACCGGGGCCCCATGTTGACCTGCTCTGATACCATGTGAAAGTTGGGTCAGTATACACCTTAAAAGACATTGTTAAGGTGATAAGGTTGTCAACTTATATGTGAGCCCAAAGTTTTTTATCCAACCGATGTAAAATATTCTAACATAAACTAAAATACACATTTTCCTAAATACTTTCTTTTTAATTACTTATTGTGTCTTTTAAGTGAAAAAGAAGGCGTCACACCTCCATTAAACATGATCTCACATTCCAAATTACGTACCTTTAGATCATACACTACACAGCAACCACCTCCAACCCAACCAACTTAATTAAATATTATTTTCTCTCTCTGCCACCTATACAATCAACCACTCAATCATTTCATTTTATTTTTCAACATTTATCAACAACTACCTTCAAACCCAACCTACCAAATAAAAAATATTTTATATATTATTAATTTTTTCAATTAATAAATATGTTTTATTTTATTTATATATTTAGTTAATTGTTATTTTTAAAAATATGATAATTTTAAAATATTTTGTAATCTAATATTGTATTTATTATTAAAAAAATTATTTTTTATAATAACTTTTTTTTCTTTAATTATATTTACATTATTTGAAGAAATCAAATAACCCAAAAATAAAATTAAAAAAAATAAATTTATATTTAAATTGAATTTATTAAGAGGTAACAAGAGATTTTTTATTAATATATTAAATTATGTTAAGATTGATCATGATTTGTAGAATAGGAAAAAATATAAATTTTAGTATTTTTATTTTTTAGTTTTGATAAATATATAATATGTTATAATAGTTTTAATATAAGATTTTTTTTAATAATTGACGGACCAATTATAATAAGACATGAGGCAGGCAACCATGCATGAGTGGGCGGTCGATTTGAGTGCCTGGTCGAACCTTCAAGTTATTTTCTTTTTAGTTTTAATAATAAAATAATAGGAAAAGTGGGCAACCAGGTACCTCCCTGGTTGCCGTAGTGTATGGTCTTAGGCTTTAGCAATATCACGTCTTACAAAACACATTTATCATCACAACAATTTATATACAAAACATACGTACATTTATATTAAAAATAATAAAAAATTATGCACAATTAAAAATTATATGATAAACACAATTAAAAAAGATAGGTTGTATAAACGTCAATTAAATTATACACTATCCTTTACTAATGATATTTTTTACTCTCTGGATAGTACATTTATATGTAAAGGATAGTGCATAATTTTTTTTAATGGTAGTTTTTAATATATAATTTTATATATAATTTGTGGTAAAAAACACAACCTATCTTTTTTGTATTTATACGTCAATTTTATATATAATTTTAATTTTATTACATATAATTTGTGTTTATACAACATATCCATTTTAATTGAAGTTTTATGTTTTTGTAAATTTTCTTTTTTAATTATCGTTCTAGTATTTTTATCCATTTATACCCCCATTAATCATTATCTCATTAATTATAATTAATTAATTTATATTTATATTATATAAATTAAAAAAAGAATGAAAAGATATATTAATAAAGTCAAATAAATAATAATAAACTAATATCATTAAATATGGTTATATTAGGTAAAAATTTTTTTATTAAAAACGGTGAAAATCATAAAATGACAATTAAAAAAGATTGAAAGGAGTAATATTGTAAGTGTATATATATTTTTTAGATGTTAGAGTATCCCACATATTACCCTGCGGCGAGCTCACATATATGTTGGACAACTTTATCATTTTAAGAAGACCAGTTAAAGTGTTATTGACACAACTTCTTCCATTTATATTAATGGCAGAATATATTCTCATCATGTCTCTTATTCAGACGAATCAATGAAAACATTAGTTGAAAGTCATTTGAAGATACAATATATTCTTAATTCAATTTATGTGCCATAAAATCATCGTTTGAAGATACAATATATTCTTAATTCAATTCATATACAATATATTCTTAATTCAATTCATCATCATTTGAAGATACAATATATTCTTAATTCAATTCCTATACAATATATTCTTAATTCAATTCCAGTGTTCCCACTGCGCCTTTTGTTTAAAAGATACAATATATTCTTAATTCAATTACTTATAACAGTTTAAATTTAAAGAATACTAGTAAAACCTGCCCGTGCGATGCACGGTAATATTTAATGTAATTTATATAGTATTAAATAAAAATTAGATAATTGAATTATAAGTAATTTCATAGAAATTATAAATTTTATACTAATATTCATTACAAACAATTTTTTTTAATTAGTATATTTTTAAATAATTTTTTACTTAGTTAACTATTACGTTTTACTATGATAAGAGTTCAAATGAATTAATTTCATGCAATATAAATAATTTTTTTGAAAAATAAATATTAATTATTATTGTAAAAAATAAAAATTTTAAATTTTCTATTACATTCAGTTAAAGATTGACATTTTGATTAGTAACTTATTAATTTAAAGTTATAATTAAAATATTTATATGAAACAAAAAACAAATTAGAAGATTAAGATTTTTTTTTTCAAACAATTACAATATCTACTAAATAAATATTGAATTTAATATGTCATGAGAATGTTTACAAATATTAATTTACAACATTTTTTTCATTTCCTAGAAACATATACTTTATATAAATTATAAAAGATAATTGTAATTGTTAATAAAATTAAATTGTTAAAATAATTTTTTTATTTATATTATCAATTTTCTTCAATGATAAACAAAAAGAAAACTTGGAATTTTTTTTCAATAATATTTTTTTAATGCTTTCATTCATCCTTTAAATCATGTAATTCGTGTAAATTATGAATGGTGAATATTTGAATATTTACAAAAATTAATTTCTTATAATAATTATTTTGTTCGTATCTCAACTATCTCTCTAGTTAATTTTTTTTAATTCAAACTCGAAAAGTCTATGAACTATTATAACAAAATTAAATCGATAAATAATTATTTTTTGTATTTGAAACTATATCTCATTTTCCATGAAATTACGGAAATAATATATAAAATATTAATTAAGAATTAAATACATGTTATTTTGGACTCAAAATTGCTTAACTTAAATTGAATTAAACTTAATAGGTTTGAATTGAACTAAACTAAACTAAATTAAACTAAACTGAACTTAATAGGTTTGAATTGAAATGAAATTAAGTTCAATAGAATTTAATTTTAAATTATTGAAATAATAATAAATAAATAAATAAATAAAATTAAACGATTGAACTGAAATGAAATTAAGTTCAATTGAATTTAATTTTAAAATATTGAAATAATAATAAACAGAGGTAAATTTAATGGGTTTAAAATGAAGTGAACTTAAAATAAGTTTAAAAGAAAATGTCCTAAATCATTATCAACATTAAGAATATGCTCTTTGGGACTAAAATTGACAGAAGTGAATTGAACTGAACTTAATAGGTTTGAACTAAAATGAAATTATGTTCAATTTAATTTAATCTTAAAATCTTTAAATAATACTCCCTCCAACTCACTAAACATGCAACACTTTTTTAGCATGGAGATTAAGAAAAATATTGTTTTTTTGAATTTTTGACCCAAAAGTAAAGAGTTTAATAAAATTTTAATTGAAAAGTAAAGTAATTTTGAGTGAAGTTTTAAAAGTAAGTGAATAAAGTATTAATTTAAAATGAAAAAGTATGAATATTTATTTCCTTTTTTAGGGTGTGTCAACTATTATGAAACATCCCAAAAATAAAAGTATTGGATCTTTTGTGAGAGGCAGTGAGTAATAATTAAAATAATAAAATAAATAAATAATTAAATGAATAAACATAACTTAATAGATCTAAACTAAACTTAAGGAGTTTGAACTGAACTGAAATGAAGCGAATTTTGAATAATTCCAAAAGAACAGTTCTTAAGTGATGCTAAAAAATACTTTATTCATGTGTCTCAAATTAAAAAATCTTTTGGACTGAAACATGATGAACTAAACTTAACTGAACTGAACTGGTCTGAACTGAACTGAATTCAAAAGGTTTTAACTAAGATGAACTGAAATTAAGTTAAATTGAATTTAATTTTAAAATATTGAATAATAATAATAATAATAATAATAATAATAATAATAATAATAATAATAATAATAATAATAATAATAATAATAATAATAATAATAATAATAATAATAATAATAATAATAATAATAATAATAATAATAATAATAATAATAATAATAATTAAACGACTGAACTTAATAGGTCTGGACTAAATGAATCTGAACTGAACTGAGCAAAAGAATTAACAGTCTTAAGCTCACTAAGTTTAGTAGAATTAACAGTCTTAAGTTCACTAATATATATACATGTTCTTTTGGACTAAAACTTGCTAAATTGAATTGAACTGAACTTAATAGGTTTGAACTAAACTGAAATTAAGTTCAATTTAATTTAATTTTAAAATATTGAAAAAAAATTATGATTGCTCAAAAGTTATTTATAAAATCCGAAAGATTTACGTTCGTAAATCCCCCGAGTCGATCTCTCGAGGAGCAATACTATCGGCTTGTGAATCTCAATTTGAATATGCTAAGTACGAGTTCCAAAATAAGGAAGAAAACCATTACACTAAAGGGGGGTTGCAAAGTTTGTTTGATTAATAGCTACGAGCGAGAATTAAAAGCGAGTAATTAAAAGATCGAGTTGTAACAAAGGTTTTGGAAACGCAAGGGTGTTCCGATTACTCTTCCTAACGAACTAGAGTTGAATTAGATTTATAAACTCTCAATTATCTAATAATCGGACTAAAGAGATCGCGGTGTTGTCACGTTCTCCCTCACCAAAGATCGTCTAATTACACATCGACCGTATGGTCCACTAGCGATATACTACGAAGTTGTTCGACACGAGACCACAAATCGAGAGGTGTAATCGTCCAATTAATAGAAATCGAGCTACTTTAGAAGATCAACTCTAATTCATTGAGGAATTTCATCAAACACCCTCACACAAGTTTAGCTAGCCATAATCAAGCAATCAAAAGCACAATCCACAATCGTGTAAGCCATAATCGAGTGAAGACGAGAGAATCTCACCTCGGAAGTGATGGAATCGATGGATGAAGTCGTAGATCGAGAAGAGCTTCCAAAATCGGGACCGAGCTTCAACTTTGTCACCCGAAGAAACTAATCCGATGGAAACGTCCGTCTCGATGAGGTGAACAACGTTTGTGAATGAGATTTTGTCGAATTCCAAACGAATCGAAAGTAGATCTAGAATTTATGCTTGGATTAAATGAAGAACAAGTGTTTTTAATGTTGCTTGAGGAGAAAGCTAAGAAATGGAAGATGAAAATTGTGTAGAATGAAAGGTTAGTTACAAGATACAAGCCAAAATGCTATTTATACCCTCCAAAACGAGGGTCAAACAAAGTCAAAGCTGAATTACGAATTCTGCACTCTCCAGCGATAGCTGTCGGCCGACGTATTAAACCCTGTCGCCCTCCACTACCCTGTCGAGCGACGGGTCTCAAGGGTGTCGAGCGACACCCTTCCTGCGGACGTAGGATTTCATGCGGACGCGGTTTCGACTTCCTGGAATGTTAACATTTTGGATTCTCAATAGCTGTCGAGCGACAGCTTCAAGTATGTCGCCCTCCACTACCCTGTCGAGCGACTGGTTGTATGGTGTAGAGCGACAGCCTTACTGCGGACGCGGGGTTACGTTGCGGACGTAGGTTCGACTTCCTGGATCCATGAATTTTTGCTCTTTTTCTGAAGGTGTCGCCCTCCCGGTCTCCAGCTGTCGGTCTCCAGTGGTGTGTCGCCCTCCATGTATTCGACTGTCGGTCTCCGGTGAGATGTCGCCCTCCAGGTCTTCGGCTGTCGGTCTCCAGTCAGTGTATTCTTCACCCGAAAAGCCGATTTTCTCCGTTTTCGCCCCGTTTTTCCTACAAACACGGAAGATGTCTCGATCACACCATTTTAATCCAATTAAAGCTATAAGCTCATAAAACGGGGGAAAACGGGCATAACAATGATACGGAGGAACCAAAAATCGACCGAAAGTCGCACCAAAAACGGGCTAATCAACCCCCCCACACTTAAGTCAATGCTCGTCCTCGAGCAAACAAAAGAACACAAGGGCAATGAAAACAAGGCAAATTCTCCACAAAAGAGGTTAGAAGTTAATTCCGGCTATCGATCAAAACAAGTACTACCGAGAAAAGTTCAAACACCACAAAGATCACATCGAGCGAGTTCATAAGCAATCGGGTTACCTCAACAAACCGTCTTTTTCCTCACAAAGGATGCACTCGTTTCTTATAACTCTCGAAGCAAGGGTTCACTCAAAACATGCTATGCAAGCGAATAGAGGCAAATCAAGAGATACTTGCATATAAAGAACAACCGGGAACAAAGAGTGAATCATCAAGGAAAGACATCATGTAATAACCAAAATGCGCAAAGGATAACAACCATAGGCAAGCATACACGGAAGACTCCACTCATCAAGTTTATCAATTTCAAGAATCAAGGAACTCTAATCAACACAAGGTTGTAATGGGGCTAGGCTCGGGGAAATTCGGGAAATTTATAGGAAAAGTAACTTCAATGGCCATTGTGGCTCCAACCTTATTTCACCTTATCCTCACCCTCATCACCACACTCAACTCTCAAAAGAACACTCAAGGAACACTTTTAATACAATGAAACATTTAACCCATTTTTCGGGTCGTCAAGGAATAACATAATCAAGTACTCACGCTTTAAAGTTAAGCTTTGGCTCACTTTCCTTTAACACAACACTCTCTTATTAATAGTGGTAATTCATCACTCTTTTTGTCATAGAGAGGAAATAATATCATGGAGCAATATTTTGGGAGTACATGTGGTTTAATGTCCACATAATAATGAATCAATCAAAGCAAAGGTGGCTACTAGCAAACACCTCGAGGCACGTAGCACTCATCACCCCACTCGGAGTTTTTCTCGCACATAAAGAATGAAACACTCACACTCCAACATCGGCTTGGGGGTGATGAAAGAATGGGTATAACGTGGTCTCAAAGGGGTTAGCTAGGGTGTCCCACGACGGGCTCGGGGGTTATGTAAATCTCCTTGAAAGGGTTAGCTCCTAAGTGATTAGTTCCCGTCATTTTCAAGATCATGAATGTTATGATAAAGAGCTTTGAAATCCGACATATACGAGTTCTAGTTATCTCATATCCTTAAACACACCAAGTTATAGAGCAAGAAAGCATGAGTCTCAAATAGCAACGAGATTTTTAGAATTTTCGCTCAAGAAAGAAGTAATAAGGCTCAAACCTCACAATTGGCTTTTGAAAAATTCGAATTTGTTTAAAGTAACCAAATTACTTACTTACTCACCCAACAATCAACTTTGAAATATTCAAACTATTCTCAAAAAATTTTAGTTAAGCCGGAAAGAACTTCATTTTTCGATCGTTTCAAATACACCGAGGTTTCGGGAACCCCCCCCACACTTAGAAATAAAGCATGCCCCCATGCGAACAATCAACATGCATATGTAATGAAAAATCGGGCATGACTTCTACGAAAATAATGAAACCGGGGGACAAACCAAAACCACACACAAGAGAATAAACAATCTACACAAAGTACAAATACAAAACACCAACAATATCATACCAAAATAACATATCCACCAAAACAAACCAAAAGGGAACATCCCCACAAACCAAGTTTAACAATCCACAACCAAAGCACACAAATAAAAATAACAATATCCAAAATCACACACGAATAAAAGCATAGTCTCAAAAGAAGCTCAAAAGAGAACGAGCGGAAAATAAAAAGATAGGGGTAGATGCAACCATCGATCAAGGGCCGGGTCGATCAAAGTACTCGTACGCGCGAGTCTTGAACTCGCTCCACTCGTCACTCCAAGCAATCTCCCGCGCCCTCCTCTCGGTCTCGGCGGTCTCCAAGGTAGTAAGACGAGCATTGACGGAGTCGTGAAATGCCGTCTCCCGAGCATCACGTGCATCCTCCCGAGTAGAGTAGGCCGTGGACCAAGCTCCAAATTGTTCCGTCACAAAAGGACGGAACTCGGCAAAGTGAATATCCGGGCCTTGGGCGGCACGGGGAGGTGAAGAGGGACCGGCGGCATCAATCACGGGACGAGCCTTGAGGTGCATCCTCACAGCCCGAGCAGCCATCGGTTTGAACCGAGTGGGACCAGCCATGTAACCGGCTCGGTTGAGCTCATCGTAACTGATCGGCTTCGGAGGCAAGGGCTCCAACTCCGCGGCATAGGGTCCGAAGTCAATCCCGGCATGAACGGCAAGCATAGATACCAAATACCCAATGCACGGGCTAAGCGTCTTACGCTTCACCAACTCCTCCAAAACACCGAACATCGTCCCACACAACGATACTTTGATGCCCAAATGTGCACGATGTAGCATCCAAAGCTCGGACAAGCTCATCTTGTTCCCCTCTAGCTTCGCGGAGAAGTTCGGTGCGATGAACTTGTGTAGAAAGACGAGTGCGGGCTCATCCAAGTATCCATTACTAACCCCGGACAACCAAGACCCGTACGAAGCCAACTCCACAAATGCGGCACTCGGATCCCACGAATCTGGAATGCCCCTCTCGCCCTCGATGTGGAAACCCCAAGCATCACTCATAATATCTGCGGTGAGAGTGTGATCAATACCTCCAAGTCGGTAAGTAGCTACTGCCCTCTTCGGATCCTTGTTGAAAGTCATAAGGAACTCCATCGAGAGCTTCCTATAGCAAGGAAGTGCGCACGCCTCGAGTCGAGTCAAGCCCAATGTAGCAAGAAGCTCCGTCATACGCTCGTGGACTCCACATCCTCGAAGGAATGTCCAATCAAAAGACCGAGAAGCGGCTGTCGATCCGGCACGGAGGAGTAGTAAACGTGCGATCTCCGTGTCACCAATCGGAATCAACCCCATTGCACCGCCGCCATCGACAAGATCATACTCCATGGCTTCAGCTGCTGCATCGGCCATAGTCGGAAAATGAATGAGGTGAATGAAATCGGCACGGAACAGAGGCTGAACTGCCTGGTCTGAGGTGGTGTCGGGCTACAGGCGGACTGATGTCGGGCGACAGCTAGGGAGCAAACTGGCAATGTCGGCGACAGCGGCAGAAATCCGACCCAAAAATCCGGCAAATCTTCAACGGAGAAAGCGCACTCAAAAACGAATCGGAGGAGGCAAGCCAATAACCTGAAATACGGATGGAGGGGGGCGGTGCGCGGGTGCACCGTGAGTGGGAAACGTCGAGGCCGACGAGCAGCGGGCTTCGGTGGCTGCAGCGGTTGATGTCGGCGGTTGATAGAGGCGGAGGTATGCAGGTCGTCGGCGTGGGTGGTGGACGGCGGTGATAGATGGAGGCGGTGACGGTGGTAGGCGGCGGTGAGATGTGTCGGGGAGGATGGAGGACGATGGAGGTGAAAAATGAGGGGGGCGGAACTTAGGGTTAACCTTTTCAGGTTAAATCCCGCTAAGGTGTCGGGCGACACCCGTAAAGCTGTCGGGCGACGGGTATAAGATGAAGGAGGGCGACAGGGTGCTGCCCGTGTCGTCCGACTGGTTCTGAGGTGTCGAGCGACACCCTGTGCAGAATCCAGAATTTCTTCGATTTTTACCCCGATTTCGCCCGTCCCGATTAAGACTCCTCGACCCCAACTGTGAGTAGGCTCTCACTAGCACTCTTAACGTCCAGAGCATGACGTTCGTGGATACGCCTCCACGGGGCACTCGTTTACGTCCCGAGCCGGACTTTTCTCCAAATACTACTACGAACGGGCATTCGAGCCCGACTCCATATCATCAAACCTCTTACCAAGCGCTACTTGCTTGCTCTCAACCTCATCAAATCGTCGTTTGACATACAATGAAAGACCTTCAATTTGAGTTTTACGGGCTTGATCCCGTTGCGCGGCATCACGTAGTTGGGAAGCATGATTCTCGTTTTCAAGAATACGGAGTTCGCCCATTTGATCACGAATGTAGGCATGAAGCCTAGTGTAGCAAGAATCGGAGAGAGTTTCCGTGTCCAAAGTTGGACCGGAAGTAGAAGCAACACCGGCCCGATTACTCTCGTACTCCGTCTTCTCCAAGTAGCTCTTAATAGTTCCCCTTTCAAGAAACGGGCGAAACGTGTCTTTATCCCTCATGTACTCCCCTTGAACAAATTCTTGATAATCAATATACTCCGGCATGACATAATCAAGTTCTTCCAATATCAATTTTGGAGTAATGACCTTGAAGTGAGTAGCTAGCAAAGTGATTATATGCCCCAAACAAGGCCGCAAAGTTGGTCGCTTTGTAAGAGTCTCAATTTGCTTGAACATCAAGTCCACCAAGCTCACTTGAACATTTTTAGTCGCACAATCAAGAAGCCACAATTCCGTCGTATTAACCTTATTACCCTCAAGTTTAGCTAGGATATTGTGGGAAATAAACTTGTGCACACAAATGAGAGCCGGGTCCTCAAGGAATGCATTACTCAACCCTTTCCCGGACCAATTATCGAATGTAGTGAGCTCCTTCCAAACCGGTTTAGCATCCCAACCACTTGGCGGCTTAGTCACGCCCTTCGTATTCATCTTCCACACCGATTGCATGACCGTCGGAGTCAACTTGTACTCCTTATCCATCATCCGAAACGTAGCCGATCGTCGAGATTCATCTAGTCGAAAGGTCGAGAAGAACTCCGTAGTAATGGGCTCCCACAATTTTTCCACATCCGTACCCACAAAGTAAAGACCAAGGGGGATAAGTAACTCCTTCACTCGACTCCAAATCTTCATACGCTCCAAAAATCCGGTGCAAAATCCTCTCGGGGGGCTCGGTTTTAGGTCCCTCATTTTTCCATACATCTCCTTCTCCGATTGAGCTCGTATAGGGAAAGGAATCTCACTAACGGATGCACCGGTAAACGGGGCATTCTCAATTCGCTTCTTCTCTTTCGGAGCTTCCTCGACTCGCTTCTTCTCTTTCGGAACATCCTCAACTCGTTTCTTTCCACTCGGCACCTTCTCAACCCGTTTATCTCCACCTTTACTCAAACCGGAACTAGCTCGGGTAGCTCGTGATGAAGCCGGACTTGGATCGAGGATTCGAGGTCGTTTTACCACTCTCTTTGGTGAAGAAGACATAATTTTGGGTTGCTTTTGGGGTACAAGGTAGGTGTTTTCGGGAGGGAAAGTGAATTTGAGTGAAAGGGGGCGAAAATTAGGTCTGGCCCGATTTTAATACCCCCCAGCGGTCTCTGTCGGACGACGTACTCAATCATGTCGCCCTCCACTACACTGTCGAGCGACAGGTTTGAAGGGTGTCGGGCGACACCAATACTGCGGACGTGGATTTTCCTGCGGACGCAGGATCAATATCCTGGAATGTCATGAGAATCACCACTTTTGGGAAGCTGTCGGGCGACAGGGTATAGGGCTGTCGAGCGACACCATGCAATATTGCAACTTTTTCACCCGCTCCCCTCGTTTCATCGTAGAAAACGTTTCCAACACCACCTAGACCTCGTACTTAACCACAAAGTCTACCAACACCCTCTTTCTCATACCCACAACTCATCCAAGTCGAGAATTGCACGGCACGGCTCTGGAGAGTGCTCTCACCTACACAACACAAACAACCACGAAAGGAAAAAGAATTAGTAAAGTAAGAACGTGGGTTGCCTCCCACGAAGCGCTTGGTTTTACGTCGTTAGCTCGACGTTTCGTGGGCTTGCCCCCACGTAGCGCTTTATTTAACGTCTCAAGCCCGACGTCCGTGGGCTTGCCCCCACGCGGCACTCGGTTAAGGCACCGAGCTATCCCTTTAGTGTATAGTCCACATCGATCAAAGTAAGAGACTCCAAAGTCTCCTTACTCGGCTCACTCCCATAATAAGGTTTCACTCTATGTCCATTCACTTGGAAGGCACCTTTGGTCCGAGGGTCGAATAGTTTAACCACTCCATATGGAAATACCTCCAACACTTCATAAGGGCCACTCCAACGAGATTTTAACTTCCCGGGAAAGAGACGAAGGCGAGAGTTGAAAAGTAGAACTTGCATACCGGCATACAACTCCTTGGGTACAATATGTTTATCATGAGCTTTCTTCACCTTTTCCTTAGTGATTTTGTTATTTTCATATGCCTCGTCCCGAAGTTCTTCCAACTCCGACATCTCCAATAATCGATGTTCTCCTCCGTTCTCCACATCAAGATTCGTCGCCTTTATAGCCCAAAATGCCCGGTGTTCGATTTCAACCGGCAAATGGCACGCTTTTCCATACACAAGACGGAATGGGCTCATACCAACAACGGTTTTATAAGCCGTCCTATATGCCCACAAAGCGTCCACAAGCCTCTCCGACCAATCCTTCCTCGACGGCTTCACGGTTTTCTCAATAATGCCCTTGATTTGACGATTGCTCGTTTCCGCTTGCCCGGACGTTTGAGGATGATAAGCCGTGGCTACCTTGTGACTCACCCCATTTTTCTTCATAAGCTTTTCGAAGATCTTGTTACAAAAGTGCGTACCACCATCACTTATGATCGCTTTTGGGAAACCGAATCGAGAGAAAATGTACTCTTGTATGAAGTGAATCACCGTGTTAGCATCACATCTTCGGGTCGGAATTGCTTCCACCCATTTAGAGAGATAATCAACCGCAAGAAGAATATACTCATACCCATGAGAACTCGGGAATGGTCCCATAAAATCAATCCCCCAAACGTCGAACACCTCAACTACAAGATTGATTTGCAACGGCATCTCTTGTCTCGAGCTAATATTCCCAAATCTTTGACACCGATCACAAGTAGCACAAAAGGCTTGGGCGTCTTTAAACAATGTAGGCCAATACAACCCCGATTGAAGCACTTTATAAGCCGTCTTCTTCCCACCAAAGTGTCCACCATACGAGTCCGAATGGCAACACACCAATACGTCTCGTTGCTCATTCTCCGGTAGACACCTTCTAATCACATCATCCTTCCCCACCTTGTATAAGTATGGGTCGGCCCAAAAGTAATATTTGCAATCATTCTCGAACCTTTTCCGGGCTTGAGATGTCAAGTCCTTCCTTAGAGCTCCGGCGGCAATAAAATTCACAATGTCCGCATACCAAGGACTTGGATCTACTAGCATCAAGTCTTCAAAGGGAAAGGCCTCGGAAATTCCTTCATAGGCATGAGTCTTCAAAAAGTCACCACCCGGCTCTAGACGAGAAAGATGGTCGGCCACCACATTTTCACTTCCCTTCCTATCACGGATTTCCAAGTCGAACTCTTGAAGCAATAGTACCCAACGAATCAACCTCGGCTTAGAGTGAGGCTTAGTGAGAAGATAACGTAAAGCCGCATGATCGCTATAAATGACGACCTTGGATCCAATGATATAAGGGCGAAATTTCTCAAGGGAAAACATCACCGCCAATAGTTCCTTTTCCGTAGTCGTATAGTTCAATTGGGCACCGGAAAGAGTCAAGCTAGCATAGTAGATAACATGAGAAAGCTTGTCGACTCTTTGACTAAGAACCGCTCCCACGGCCGAGTTAGAAGCATCACACATAATTTCGAACGGAACATTCCAATCCGGTGCACATACAACCGGAGCCGTAGTGAGCTTCTTCTTCAAAATTTCAAATGCCTCCGTGCATTTCTCATCAAACTTGAACTCCACGTCTTGACTCAACAAATGGCAAAGAGGTTGGCTTATTTTAGAAAAATCCTTGATAAACCGCCTATAGAATCCGGCATGCCCCAAGAAACTCCGAACTCCCTTCACATTCACCGGAGACGGAAGCTTAGAAATAACGGAAATTTTCGCCGGATCAACCTTAATACCTTTCTCGGACACCACATGTCCCAAGACAATCCCACTCCTCACCATAAAGTGACTTTTCTCCCAACTCAAAGTCAAACTTGATTCAATACACCTTTGGAGAACTCTATCAAGCTTAGCAAGGCAATCATCAAACGAACTCCCAAATAAAGAAAAGTCATCCATAAATACCTCCAAGAAATCTCCAATAAACTCCGCAAATATTGACATCATACATCGTTGAAATGTCCCGGGGGCATTACAAAGACCAAAGGGCATTCGACGCCAAGCAAACGTTCCAAAAGGTGTAGTAAATGTCGTCTTCTCTTGGTCTTCCGGGGCGATAGTGATTTGGTAATACCCGGAAAGTCCATCAAGAAAACAAAAGAACATATGCCCCGCGAGCTTGTCAAGCATTTGATCGATGAATGGCAAAGGAAAGTGATCCTTTCTAGTAGCCGCATTTAGCTTTCTATAGTCGATGCACATTCTCCAACCCGTTGTCATACGAGTTGGGATCAACTCCTTCTTTTCGTTTTCAACAACCGTGATACCACCCTTCTTCGGTACCACGTGCACCGGACTAACCCATTTGCTATCCGAAATGGCATAGATTAGCCCTTCATCGAGGAGTTTCAAGATCTCCTTCTTCACAACTTCCAATAGTACCGGGTTCAACCTTCGTTGACCATCTCTCTTAGGCAAAGCCCCATCCTCGAGAATAATTCTATGAGTACAATGAGCCGGGTTAATACCTTTTAGATCCGAGAGACTCCAACCGAAAGCTCGTACATTTCGCTTTAAGACCTCAAATAAAGCCTTCTCTTCTTGCTCATCCAAGGTTGAACTTATGATCACCGGTTTCAACTCACCCTCTTCCAAGAAAATATACTTCAAGTGTTGAGGTAATTCTTTCAACTCGGCTTTACTTCCCGGGGGCAAGATATTCCCCCTCACCGCAAATTTTGGAAGCTTGTCCTCAAGCTTCTCTTCCAATAAAGCTTCGGGAAGTGCATCAACCTCGGTTTTACCACCAAAACTCTCTTCAATCTCTACTTCTTCCTCTACCACAAACACATCATCAATTGATAAGAAAGATCCCTCATCCATCAACTCCTTTCCTTCCGGAATGACCTCATGAATCGTGTCAATACTCTCTTCCGGAACATGCTCAAAGTCATCCAAGAAATTCAACTCGGAAAGTTGATCAATAGAATCTAGAAATGAGCATTCTTCCACAAAACTTGTAGAGGGAATGGAGATACCATCCTTAGCCGAGAACGAAACCGTTTCTCCCAAGACCGTCATTTGAAGGGAACCGTTCTTGACATCAATTAGAGTATTTGTAGTGGCCATAAAAGGGCGGCCTAGGAGAATAGCATGGTCTTTCCCATCTTCCTTCACCTCACCGACATCAAGAACTACAAAGTCAACCGGGACAATTAAACCTCCCACCTTCACAAGAACGTCTTCGATTATGCCCTTAGGATATCGTACGGAACGGTCGGCCAATTGTAGACACATCCTAGTCGCCTTGAGGTCTCCCAAATCCAATCGATCAAAAACGGAGAAAGGCATCAAGTTTATCCCGGCACCAAGATCTAGCATTCCCGATACCTCGCGTCCATTACCCAAAGCAATTTTTATGTTAAAGCTTCCGGGGTCACTTTGCTTTTCCGGGAGTTTGTGTTGGAGAATTGCACTAGCCACCTCGGAGACAACCACTTTCTCATCATCAACAAACCTCCTCTTTTTAGAAGCCAAATCTTTGAAGAACTTCACGTAGGCCGGAACCGTACGGATCACATCAAGTAGAGGAAGGTTTATATTAACCTTAGATAGCAACTTGTAGATGTCTTGGAATTGTTGATCTTGCTTGTCATGTTGGAGACGCACCGGAAAAGGTGGACGGTAAGGATTAGCCGTCTTATGAAGAATTTGAACCTTAGGTGGGGTCCCGTCTTCCAATGGTGGCTTATTAACATGGTTAGGAGCCGGAATCGATTGTTCCTTGCTCACCTCCTCATCATCCGAAATTACCTCACCAACCTTGTTATCCACAATCTTCCCACTCCTCAACATAGTCACCGCCTTTAGATGAGATGGTTGACTCGGGAATGTACCCTTTTGGAGTTGTTGGTGAATCTCACCAAGACTCGTAGCATGTTGGCCCAATTGTGTCTCTAGATGCTTGTATGCGGCCTCGAGGGTAGCAATCTTCTTGTCTTGTTCAATACGGTGATTAGTAGAGGTTTGAACATAAGCATGAAACTCTTGCATCAAAGTTGGTCTCGGTGGTTGATTCGGACCTTGATATGGAGGTCGTTGTCCCGAGCTTTGTCCGGGTGGTTGTTGATAATTGTTTCCGGACCAAGAGAAATTCGGATGATTCTTCCAACCATTGTTGTACGTCGGGGCAAACGGATCATTCTTAGAGTGTACCCCTTGAATAGCATTCACCTCAAAGTCTTGAGGTGGCGCGGTTTGTGGGCAATTATCACCACCATGGTCCGGTGACCCACACACACAACATGGATCCCTTCTCACTTCCGGTTGGGCATCTCTTTTCATCAATGTATGCATGCACTTGGTAAGCTCATTCATTTGATTAGACATTCCCACATTTACCTCATTAGCATTTACCTTGTGCGTCCCTCCCGTATGCACAATGGCTTGAAGAGAATTTTCCGCCAACGTCTCACACATCATGTTGATCTCCTCCCGATCCAAATTACTATAATTACCTCCGGAGGCATGGTCGACCGTCATCCTAGACTCTCGGTCTAATCCATTGTAGAAGAATTGCCTCAATAGCTCCGTAGGAAAATTATGATGTGGGCATGCTCTCTCCAAAGCTTTATACCGTTCCCACGCTTCATGAAACGGTTCATCGTCTCCTTGTCGATAGGCAACAATTTGTTCACGCAAGGCTTGAGTCTTGTATTGAGGAAAATACCTTCCCGTGAACTTATCGATCACCTCTTCCCATGTCCGTAAAGAATTCGGTGGCAATGTGAGGAACCAAGACCGGGCCTTCTCCTTAAGACAATGCGGGAAGCACTTCATCCACAATTGTTCTTCCGGGATTCCATTTAGAGGGAAGTCCTTAAGAGTTGAATAAAATTCTCGGATAAAGTCTAGCACGTCTTCCTTAGAAAACCCATGGTATGCCGGCAATTGATTGAGAAGATGAGGCTTGAGCTCATAATTCCGGGCTCCCGGGCCAAGGACGATACAAGAAGAATCGGCATGAACCCTCGGTTTAGAAAAGTCACCAATTCTCGGACGTTGAGGCTCAAGGTTACCGGCCGGTGGACGTTGGTAAGCATACCGATTTCGTGGACGTTCTTGCTCATGGTGACGCTCATGATGACGCTCATAATCTCTATAATGTTCACGGTCACGGTTATGACGAGGTGGAGGTTGGTAATATCCCCTTCCATGATAATACTCGTCATCCGTCTCTTGAGGTTGACCCCGATAACCCTCGCGGTCTTCGTCGGAATAACGATGACTCCTCCGGTTTGAACCCCTATCGTCCTCGGAATGACGGTTGTTCCTCCGGTTTGACCCTCTTTCGTCCTCGGAATGGCGGTTATGTTGATGAGGTGCACGCTCTCTATTATCATTCATACGAGGCGAACGGTTTTCTCTTCCGGAGTGGGAATGATGAGATCCTCCTTCATGAGCAATGTTGTCGTGGTTCTCCATAGTGATAGCAAGAAAAGGTGTAGTAGGAATGGATATCGGTAGATATGTGAGTAGTGGCGGATGCTCGGATGTAGAGGCTAGATTTCGTAGAGCCTTGGATTGGTTGACGTTGTCTATGTATGGCAAGAGTAAGGGTTGAAGACTCCTTCGACCTTGCATACACAACAACAAACAAAAAGATCAAAAGGAACAAGAACTTAACTAACACAAACTTCAATTCACAACGCCTAAATTGCTCCCCGGCAACGGCGCCATTTTGATTGCTCAAAAGTTATTTATAAAATCCGAAAGATTTACGTTCGTAAATCCCCCGAGTCGATCTCTCGAGGAGCAATACTATCGGCTTGTGAATCTCAATTTGAATATGCTAAGTACGAGTTCCAAAATAAGGAAGAAAACCATTACACTAAAGGGGGGTTGCAAAGTTTGTTTGATTAATAGCTACGAGCGAGAATTAAAAGCGAGTAATTAAAAGATCGAGTTGTAACAAAGGTTTTGGAAACGCAAGGGTGTTCCGATTACTCTTCCTAACGAACTAGAGTTGAATTAGATTTATAAACTCTCAATTATCTAATAATCGGACTAAAGAGATCGCGGTGTTGTCACGTTCTCCCTCACCAAAGATCGTCTAATTACACATCGACCGTATGGTCCACTAGCGATATACTACGAAGTTGTTCGACACGAGACCACAAATCGAGAGGTGTAATCGTCCAATTAATAGAAATCGAGCTACTTTAGAAGATCAACTCTAATTCATTGAGGAATTTCATCAAACACCCTCACACAAGTTTAGCTAGCCATAATCAAGCAATCAAAAGCACAATCCACAATCGTGTAAGCCATAATCGAGTGAAGACGAGAGAATCTCACCTCGGAAGTGATGGAATCGATGGATGAAGTCGTAGATCGAGAAGAGCTTCCAAAATCGGGACCGAGCTTCAACTTTGTCACCCGAAGAAACTAATCCGATGGAAACGTCCGTCTCGATGAGGTGAACAACGTTTGTGAATGAGATTTTGTCGAATTCCAAACGAATCGAAAGTAGATCTAGAATTTATGCTTGGATTAAATGAAGAACAAGTGTTTTTAATGTTGCTTGAGGAGAAAGCTAAGAAATGGAAGATGAAAATTGTGTAGAATGAAAGGTTAGTTACAAGATACAAGCCAAAATGCTATTTATACCCTCCAAAACGAGGGTCAAACAAAGTCAAAGCTGAATTACGAATTCTGCACTCTCCAGCGATAGCTGTCGGCCGACGTATTAAACCCTGTCGCCCTCCACTACCCTGTCGAGCGACGGGTCTCAAGGGTGTCGAGCGACACCCTTCCTGCGGACGTAGGATTTCATGCGGACGCGGTTTCGACTTCCTGGAATGTTAACATTTTGGATTCTCAATAGCTGTCGAGCGACAGCTTCAAGTATGTCGCCCTCCACTACCCTGTCGAGCGACTGGTTGTATGGTGTAGAGCGACAGCCTTCCTGCGGACGCGGGGTTACGTTGCGGACGTAGGTTCGACTTCCTGGATCCATGAATTTTTGCTCTTTTTCTGAAGGTGTCGCCCTCCCGGTCTCCAGCTGTCGGTCTCCAGTGGTGTGTCGCCCTCCATGTATTCGACTGTCGGTCTCCGGTGAGATGTCGCCCTCCAGGTCTTCGGCTGTCGGTCTCCAGTCAGTGTATTCTTCACCCGAAAAGCCGATTTTCTCCGTTTTCGCCCCGTTTTTCCTACAAACACGGAAGATGTCTCGATCACACCATTTTAATCCAATTAAAGCTATAAGCTCATAAAACGGGGGAAAACGGGCATAACAATGATACGGAGGAACCAAAAATCGACCGAAAGTCGCACCAAAAACGGGCTAATCAAATTACCAACTGAACAGAACAGAACTTCATAAATTTGAACTGAACATAATGAATCTTAACAAAAGTGAAATAAAGTTAATGAATCTGAATTAAGCTGAGCTAAACTAACTTAATGGATCTGAATTAAGCTGAGCTAAACTGAGAATAATTTCAGCTCAGTCCTATTTTTCAGTTCAGTTCAGCCTGTTTTAGTCCAAAAGAACTGATTTTAGTAGTGCTAAAAAAATACTTTATTCATGTGTGCAAAATTGAAAAATCTTTTGGACAAATGATATGTTCTTTTGGACTGAAACTGGTTCAATTGAATTGGAGTGAACTTTGTAGGTCTGAACTTAGGTGAACTGAACTTAACATGTCTGAACTAAACTGAAATGAATTTTATAGGTCTGAACTGAACTGAACTGAACATAATTTTATAGGTCTGAACTTAGGTGAACTGAACTTAACATGTCTGAACTAAACTGAAATGAATTTTATAGGTCTGAACTGAACTGAACTGAACATAATTGAATTTAATAGATCTGAAATGAAATGAAATGAAGTTCAATTGAATTATATTTTAAGATACTGAAATAATAATAATAAAAAATTTAGAAAATAAAAATTAATGTTGAAGTTAATATGTCTAAACTAACTGACTGAACTTGAACTTGATTTAATGAGTCTAAACTGAACTGAAGAGAACTCATATTAAGTTCAAAAGAATATGTCCTAAATCATTATCAATATTTCTTTTTTTGTAGATTTATTATCAATTAGCTTCAGTTATGTTCAGACGTATTAAGTTCAGTTCAGCGTTGATCTAACTTAATTGAACTAAACTTGTCTGAATTGAATTTAACTGAAGTGAAGTGAACTGAACTGAACTTAATAGGTCTGAACTTAACTCAACTGATTTAATAGGTCTGAACTCAACTGAAATTAAGTTAAATTGATTTTAATTTTAAAATATTGAAATAATAATAAAAAATGACCCAACTGAAATAAACTTAAGAGGTTTGAACTGAACTCAAATGACCTAAATAGGTCCAAATAAAACTGAACTAAATTGAATGAATCTGAACTAAATTGAACTAAGCAAACTGAGAATAAGTCCAAATAAACAGGTCTTAAGTTCAGTAAGTTTAATTCAATTAAGTTCATTTCAGTTTAGTTTAGTTCAGTTTCAAGACCTTAAAACAAAATGAATGGTATGAACTGAACTGAATTTTATAGGTCTGAACTGAATTGAAATTAACCCTATGAATTTAATAGGTCTGAACTGAACTGAACTTCACTTATATGAATGTAATGTCTGAACTGAAATGAAATAAATGACCTTAATAGGTCTGAACTTAACTGAATTAAAATTAAGTTCAATTGAATTAAATTTTAATATATTGAAATAATAATAAAAATAAAAAATAAATGACGGAACTAAATTGAACTTAATAGATATGAACTAAGCTGAACTAAATAGGTTTCAACTAACTGAACTGAACTGAACTTGACTTAATGTAACTAAACTGAACTGAACTAAGCGGAAATAAGTCCAAAGAACATGTCCTAAATCATTATAAACATCTGAACTAAATTTATTGAATCTTAAATGAAGTGAACTGAACTGAGAATAAATCCAAAAGAACAGGTCCTAAGTTATGTTTAATTCAGTTCAGTTCAGGTAGTTCAGTTCAGTTTCAAGACGTTGAAACAAAATGAAATGGTCTAAAATGAACTGAACTTAATATGTATGAACTGAACTGAAATTAAGTTCAATTGAATTTAATTTTAAAATATTAAAATAAAAATAATTAAATAAATAAAAATATTAAATGACTAAACTTAATAGTTTTAAAATGAACTGAACTCAACTGAACTAAATGAGTGTGGACTGAATTGAACTGATTGAAATGAAAATTAACAAACCCATTAAGAACCTATTCTGGACTGAAACTTGTTGAAATGGTCTGAACTAAACTTAATACGACTGAACTGAAATTAAGTTCAATTTAATTTAATTTTAAAATATTGAACTATTCTAACAAAATTAAATTGATAAATAATTAATTTTTTTATTTGAAACTATATCTTATTCTTAATAAAATTACGGAAATAATACATAAATTATTAATTACAAATTAAATATATGTTCTTTTAGACTCAAAATGGCTGAACTGAATTAAACTTAATAGGTGTGAATTGAACTAAACTGAACTTAATATGTTCGAACTGAACTGAAATTAAGTTCAATTGAATTTAAATTTAAAATTATAATAATAAAAATAAAAAATAAAAAATTAAATAACTGAACTGAACCGAAGTAAACTTAATGGATCTGAAATGAAGAGAACTAAGAATAATTCCAAAAGAAAAGGTCCTAAATCATTATCAACCTGCTCTTTTGGACTGAAACTGTCGGAATTGAATTGAATTGAAATTAATATGTCTGAACTGAACTTAACTTAACTGAATGAGTATGATCTGAACTGAATTGTCCACGATATGAATTGCACTGAAATGAATTGTAATTAAATCTAAAATAACAGGTCTTTAATATCATTATCTTTTGTCAAATAATAATAATAATAATAATAATAATAATAATAATAATAATAATAATAATAATAATAATAATAATAATAATAATAATAATAATAATAATAATAATAATAATAATAATAATAATAATTTAATTCAATCACAATTAATATCTATACTATAATTATAGACATTATATATGAAAATTTAAATCAATACCCTAATTTTGTTTATTAATTCGGAATATTATACAAAATAATATAAATAATAAAAAAATTATAAAATACTCCTTAATATAATATATAATAAGAAAACAATTTAGTAAGCTGTAAATATTAAAATTGGGAATAATTGTGGGCAATAATAAGAATAACAATTTATGAAAAAAAATAGAGTTGTGGGCAATAATTAACGTTAATAAATGAAAAAAATAGTTTTCAAAATCATGGAGAGACAAAAAGTTTCTAGTGCAATTCTATAAATTATGGAAAGTAAATGTAAATTTGAATGTATGCTTAGAAGAGAAGTTTTATATTTAATATTTATTTTTAGGATTAGAATCAAGATTTTTTATTTATTAATTTCCATATTTAATAAAAAAGTATAATTGATTCATAATTAATTTGACTAATCAAATAAATTTGAATTGTTTACATTCACTATAATTTAAGGAAACGGATTTAAATTTTAAAAGATTTAATAATCATAACAATAATTAAAGAATGAGATCACACTTTTATAATTAATGGTAATTAATATATGATTACTATAAATAAGACTATATTAATAGTATACGGTTTGGTTTGAGAAATCTGAGGAATGTTTATATTTATTTATTACTATTTAGAAAATTTATTAGGTGAGAACAAAAATAAAAGTAGAAGATTGTAAATGATAGTATATGATTCTAAATGAAAAATAAATAACAAACAAAATTAATTATCTTTGAATTTGTAATAGATAAACAGTGAGATGACAACCAAATAAAATTGAAATTACCATCTTTGAATTTGTAATAGATAAACAGTGAGATGACAACCTAATAAATTGAAATTACCATGCAGAAGAATGTTCGAATGATGAGAGAAATTTGAATTTATATATTAAATAGATTATAAAATTTTAAAATGGTGATTGTAATATTAATACTATGCACATATAATAAATGTAATTATATTTATAAATTTTAATTAGTACAAACTAATAATATTAGTCATTAAAAAATTAATATATGTGTGTATAAAAATAAATATAAAAAATAAAATGTATGGTAAATCGCAATATATAATACAGTAGTATAAGTTTTATGTTAAATGTAATTTTTATAATAAAGTGTTCATTCACCTTTTTCTCCTATATAAAAAATATAACTATTCTATAAAATTAGAGTTCCTATATCGTGCAACTGTATGTACAATACATATCGTACATGCATATCATTTAATAATAAAAATAAAAATAAAAATTTTAATTTAGCGTTAAATTGTTAAATAAAAAAAATCAACATTAAATAAAATAAACTTCAATTTGATACAAAAATATAAATTTAAAATGATATTTAATCTTTACGTAATAAAAAAATTATTTTAATTTATATTAATATTATTAATATTTATTATAAAAAAAATTATATTAATATTATTTTGGGGATTGTGGATAAATGGAAGTAAAATCCCATCACATCTCAACGACAACCGTTACGGAGGACAGTCACCTCGGCAGGGATTGTCGTGTGGAAGTCAAGCGGCGAAGGTGACGAAGGTGACGATTGAACCAAAAGGTATCAATATATAAAGCTACAGAAACCTCATCTAAAGCCTCGTCTATTTGAGGCACAACCACAACATCGACAATACTCGGGTGAGCGGTAGAGCCTACAGCTCGGTCTGATCTTTTAAAAATTATACACTGAGAATAAAACATCGTGATTCAATAAAAAACCTTAACCTGCAATAAATATAAAAAAATTATTATTCATACAATAAAATATAAAATAGTATAAAAAAAGTAATATAAAAAGAGAATCACAATGAAAAAAATTTAAATACTTACTGTGATAGCTGCAACAAAATATAAACAATAATAATCAAAAAATACAAAGATTAAATTCAATTTGAATCAAATAACCTGATTCATATAAAAAAAATTAATGAAATCAATTACTTACCTCATAAATCCTGTAAAAAATACAAAGAAATTAAACAGTTACAGTTATTACATAATTACAAATAAATTATAATGAATCAAAGTATTACATTAATGAGGAACTAAACATTCTTATATCATGAATCCTGAAAAAAGTAGATAAAATTTAAAGACAATAATGCAAAAAAAAAAGGTTAATTAGTTGAAAATACGTACCTCATTAATCCTGTAAAAAGTAGAAAAAAATTAAAGACAATATAATCGATCATAAATTAACTTCTTACGCTGTGGACTGCAAAAAAAAAACAATTAGAGAGAATATATATCCCAAAAATGATAGTGACAATGAAGAAGAAAAAAACCATTTAAATAGATTTTCAAACGCATGAACTATAAATTATAATAATATAAACTAATTAATTATGTAAAAATTATACGGATTTTAGGGAGTATAATAAAGAGAAACGCGTGAAATATATTAATAAGATTTCATAAAAATATCAATTGATTTGTTTATTACCGTATAATTGATTTTGTTCTATATTTTTATTTTAATATATATGGTAAGAGATGTAATAGAATTGATAAATTAAGTAACAAATCAATTACATAAATTATTTATAAAAATCGGTAATTAATATAATTGATGACTCAATTATTATAATTTATTCATGACTCAATTACTATAATTTCGATTATTATTAATTAATTATGGAAATCGGTAAAGAATTAAAATTTCGGTTATTATTTATTTATGGAATTTGAACAATTGAGTGAATATGTAATTATTATATAAGTAATTGAATTAAAAGCCACGTCATAATTAATATATTAATATTGGTAAACAAAAGCCACATAAGAAAATCTTGACCAATGAAAGATATGCCGTGAACATGCTCATTTTTTTTAGTGTAATTTTGTATGTTCACATTGTCCACGTGGGATCAGAAAAATCTGGATTTATATATTAAATAAATATTCTTAATTCAATTCCTTATAACAACGTAGTATATTTATATCCTTACAAATGTTTTAGGTGTGTTTTACATTTAATAACATATACTGTGTACATAGTATTTATTTTTATTTTAAATTTTTTTTTGACTTTTACTTAATTTTTTAATATCATTTTCAAATATTTAATTTTTCACTTTAAAATATATTTATAAATAATTATTTTTATCAATATAATAAAAAAAATTTGTCTCATTTTTAGTTATCGCACTTTTTTATAAATAATAAACGAGGTCTATAAGACGGGGTGAGTAATTTTTTTTAAATCAATATTTTAAAAAGGTAATACAATAAAGATATAATTAAAATAAAAGCAGTAATAATTACATAAATGTTTAATTACCCACACACACATAACATAATTTTGAGTACAATATTAATTATTATTAGTACTATAATTTCCGAAAATTGTTGAGGTATATAAAATTTGTGACCAAATTACATCAACTAGAATTCTTCAGCCCGTGCGATGCACCGGGATATTTTCTGGAGAGAGTCCTGTTATTTTAAATTATAATAATAAGCACGGGCTGAAAATGTTTTTATATAATTTTTTAACTTAATAAACTGAATATGATTTGAGAAGCTTAAAGAATTAGGGAGTATACGCGAATGAATTTTGAGAGACTTATAAACTCAAATGCAAAGTATCAAAAATAGAAAAACTTCAAGAAGAAAATAATGAAAGGCAGTTCAAATTGTTACACATTCATTGCAAATTTCTAAATACTTCTTTGTAAACTACATTAGTGGTTTTATTTGTGAGGTTTCCTTGTTCGTCGCAACATAACAATTTTAATCCAGCTCTGTTAGTGACTCTGGAAACTGCCACATACAATTGTCCATGTGTAAACACCGGCCGTCTCAGAAGAATTCCCACTTTTGATAAAGACTGTCCTTGGCTCTTGTTAATGCTCATCGCATACGAAATCATAATAGGAAATTGTCTACGTTGGAAGCGAAATGGCAATTTAGAATCTGAGGGACTAAGAGCCATCCTTGGAATGTACACAATTTCGTCTTTGTGTTCCCCGCCTAATACCTTCGCTTCTATCACATAGGTTCCCATTTTTGTGATTACCAATCGCGTTCCATTACACAATCCCGCTGTATGATCAATATTTCGTAATAACATAATTGGAACGCCAACCTACAAAATGGGAAGTAAAATATATTCGAGGTTCATGAATAAGTGGCGTATTAAAAATTAGGAGATTGACACTTATCATCATAATAGGGGATTATTGTCCTACATATGAAACTGATAAATCTATTAGGGAGGTCTATATAAATAAACTTGCTCATTATTCAGATTATTCTTTGGTTTCTCATACATAAACATGTTCCAGGCGATGATTGTAAAACTAACTGTTAACAATAGAAATATCTTCCCGTCAGACATATTATTTTCTTCATGTTCAGAAAGTAAATTTGCTGATATATTATGGCCAACCTATTAATTAATTTTGCATCATTTGAATATAGAAAGTTAAAATTGAAACTTCAGAAATAAAACATCCCTATCCATATAATATTAAGACTGAACTTAAAAGCCTCAGAACTAACCTTTAGCTTGAGTGTATGATTTGGCAATCCTGAGCATTTGATGGTGTTTAAAAATTCCACGGAGTGCATTTGATCAAACATTGTAGATCCTTTATCAACCGAATCAATCGAGTCTGCACTAAGGTATACCTTCTCTTCGGTTGAATGCAATGAAACCATATACTCATTCACAGCTTCGACTTCATCCAATGTTGGAGCCAAAATTGCACGACCTTCCAAGAATTCTGGCTCTCCAATATGTTTATCGAAATCTGGAAAAATTTCTTGCACCATAGAGCCAATATAGTCATCAGAGCGTGAAATCAGAAGATCCTGTGGAATTTCAATAGTCGAATATCCGTCGTTATCCTCTCCCAAAGTGCCATCTCCGATGTTGGACATCCAATCAGCAAATTCCCTTAAATTAGCAAGATCTGGTACAGCCCCAACATTTTCCAATCGCATATTTTTGGTTAATCTCAGAATTTTGCATTCATTCCAAATTGGAGAAGAATTGATAGTTGCATGAATAATTTCTTGTCGCGTGCCTTTTTGAATGACGGGAAGGATTTGTCGAAAGTCACCTCCAAAAACTATAACCTTCCCCCCAAATGGTAAGTCAGCAACATCGGGTTTTACACGACTCATAATATCTCGGATTGTTCTATCAAGGGCTTCAAAACAATTTCTGAAAAAGAGTAAATTAGTACGCTGAATGAAAAATTATATGCAGAAGGCTTAAAAGTCATTCTTCATGTTTTCAAGAATTTAAGGGATGGCGTAAGATTTTCATAGATTTGTAATAAAAAAAATAATAATAAGCATCAGTTCTAAATATATAGAGTTTGAAAAAAGCTATTCATCCGCATATGTGTTTCTATGGATTGAAAAATCTGTGAATAAGCGCATTTCTTTCATATATTAGAAAAAAAAATCAACATTTTTAAATTCAGAGATTTGAAAAAATCTCAACATAAGCGCATGCATTTCATAGATTTGAAAAATTGTTATCATAACTGTATGAACTACATAGGTTTGAAAACAAATAAGCACTAAAAAGTACTAAATCATTTTGAAATTCAAAGATATAAAAAAAAGCACAGATTTTTTTTATCTAAAAAATAAGTAGTGTACAGTTTAATATTGTTACATTTAAAAAACAATCAATCAAGGTTTAAAGCTTTCATTCAATAGGCTGGAAAAAATGAAGAATATTATTGACTTTAGTATAATGTAATTACATACCGGTGCATCATTGGAGCTTCGTCCCATATAATAAGATTTGCCTTTGAAATCATCTCTGCGCTGTCACTATCTGTTTCTATGTTGCACGTTGCATTTTCAGTTAAAACCAAGGGAATATGGAATTTTGAATGGGCTGTTCTCCCCCCTGGTAGGAGCAAAGAAGCAATGCCACTCGAAGCGACATTTAGCACTATTTCTCCTCTCGAACGAATAGCAGCCGAAATAGTTTTCCAAACAAAAGTTTTCCCAGTTCCGCCGTAGCCATATAGAAAGAAAACTTGTCCCCTTCCATTACTCAAGGACTCCATGATGGATTCGTAAGCGTGAAGTTGTTGATCATTCAACATTGAAAAATTCCGTCTATACACTTCAGAAAGTTCTTCACGATTGTAATTTAGCTCATTTGCTAATAGGGAATTTCCGAAGAATGAAACATCAACATCTTGGGGATACGGCATGTTGGAGTAGTCTTTCAAAGATTTTCCTGTCTTCTGCAGCAGCGTCTCAATCTCCTTCAAGCATAGATTTTGTAATTGTTCATCGGTCAACATGAGCCCTGGAAAAATAGTGATAGCAATACTTAAGAAAAAAATCTAAACTGTGAAGAATTATAAGTTATAAATTATAATTTCAACCATATTCAAACTTCATTTTTAAGCCTAGCAGTTCAGTAAAACATAGCAGCAGGTAATTAAGAATTGGACCGAGAAATAAAATAAATACATACCAGGACGTCTGAATTTAATTCGGTAATTTCGCAGTAGGTCCTCCATCAAATATGAGTGGCATGCCTTCCATACATTGCACGGGCTAACAATAGAGCATGAAGTCAGGAGATTAACAAATAATGACCGAAGCATTGTCCCAGAGCCCCACGGAGCAGCTTCTATAATAGCATCGATATATTCTTGGTCATCATCAAGCAAACCACGGGCATAGCATGCTTCTTTAAAAGTTTTGTACTGCTTTCCATTATAAAAGCTAATATCTTCATAAGATGTACAGCCCCGCACAAAATTCAGCAAAAGACGCATGTAATAAACATCTCCCATTGCCGGGTGTACATATGACAATCTTCCAAGAGCTTTCCCTTTTATCCTAGGCGTCCAAGTTCTGGTGTCGGCATGCCAAACAAATGAAGACGGGAACTCTCCGTATGTCAGATGCCTAGCTTCTTCATAATCACGGTTGGCAATCATCCAAGCCGTAAACATAGTTTCATTTGAAGATGGCTTGGACATGACGTCATCAACGGTCTCTCCTTCTTCAAATACGAGAAATTGTTCATCCTTCAAGTGTATCTTTAACCTCACAACTGTCGGTTCTCTGAAATGTATTTCATATGAAAATAATCTCCACGTTGCTTCAGAAGATGAGATATACCTACAATCCAAGTACTGTTGTATTTCGTCTATTACCCCTCCACCATTTCCATCACGGTGAGATTTGTAAAACATGGCAGTGGCTCTGTCATTTCCCTTATGCACATACTTGAACAAATATTTAATGGAACGGGCCCTGTTGCACCACTCGACATTTATATGAGCTCGATACCTTTTCAACAAAAAGGAATTATGCGGGATGACATGCCTGTGGATATAAACAAAAGAATTTATATATGCATCTCCAGATAAGTAACTGTGTAAATCAAAGAAAGATAATCTTGAAGGTTGAAATCATGTACATTCGGAGAAAAAAAGGTGATAGAGTTAATAGCAAACCTGTTGTCAAGTTCAATTCCTCCTTTGAAAACAGTCCTGCCATTGTTCCTTCTTTTATAAACAACAAATCCGTCCTGGTCCACAGAAGAGTGATCGACAAATTTCTTCGGATAACTTTTTGTGCAGGTTACCCCATTCATACAGGGGGAATTTAGATTTGCATGTCCACACGGACCGTGCATCATGAATTCCTTTACAGCTGCATGGTATTCCTTGTCTTCCAAGGGATCCGGAATTTCGGCTGAGATGAACTTATCAACAACTTCCGTAGATGATGAAGTAGGTTGATTTTTTAGGAACAAAAGTATATGAGCGTGTGGAAGACCTCGCTTCTGGAACTCTATAGTGTATATAACTATATTCAAAGAATAAGTTTAATTAGTTAATGAATTATTCTGTAATAAGCATTGTAAAAAATAAAAAAATTAAAAATAACTATTTAAACTAAAAGCAAAGAAAGGACTCACCAGCCGCTGTTTCTCCAAATAACTTTCCTTTTCGAATGTCATCCATCAAATGCTCCAACTTCGCATGAAAAACCCTAGAAATAATATCTGGTCTATCAGTAGCGTTCAAACCATTCTCCTTAAGATAATCTGTAACTTCACGCCACTTAGCATTGCATGTGAAGGTAATAAACAAATTTGGATAACCTAACCATCTACAAATTGCCATCGCGTCGTGGTAGTTCTGGATCATATACCGTGCACCGCCAACAAAAGATGATGGTAATATTATACGCTTTCCAGTGTTTGCTACATCAGAATCACCTTTAGCTAGCGCATCACCCAATGATGAATAAGAACCACATCTCAAATCTTTCTGATGATGCCTCATGTAAGTAAGCCTAAAAGACTCAACCATTGCGTAAGCATCAACGACAAACTGCTGAAACAATCTTCGTCCGTATAAAAGATGAAGAGATTGAGTTGCTCTATGTTGCAGAAAATATGTGAAGTACTCCTTCATTGTTACTTTACGGGGTTTTTTTTCTGTGGATCGGGCTGTTTTCTCATGCGGAATGTCGTCTCTATAACCATCTTCACCGTAAAAATACAATAACGGATATTGCAGAGGCAAGTAGCTAGGGTGCAACTCATTTATTCGTTGTAAACTTTTGGACTTACGTTCAACAATGATATCTCTATTCATTTCCAGATTCTCAATGTCTCCTTCAATTAAAGCTGCAATTTCATCTACCTGAGGCAAATTGTGAACTCTCCCGTCCTGCGTTCGTCTAGATATCAACCTTAGTTTAATATCAGCTGTTTCGTCGTCCCGAAATCTGTCTCGAGCTGTGCGAAACCACTTAACCAAAATATTATGACGATCGAGCAAATCTTTCAAACTCTCGACAATTTCAACATCATCATTGTCGCCTTCTTCATTGTTTCCATCTTCTGCATCTTTTCTGATATTTCGAAAAAGCAATATTTATTTTAAATATGAACAGAAAAACAAAAATTAGAATAGATAAAGAAAATACAGGGAATTGTTTATATACCTCACACAGTTTACCCTATTATTTGTTTCGTTTTGGGTATCATGAATATAAAGCTGAGCAAATGAAGCCTTTCCAGAAGCTTCGGGAAGTAAACTGCCCATCAAATGAATCATGTCACCATTTACTCTAAAAGTTGGAGCTGAAGTTCCTGTGTTGAAGGATCTGTCAATTTTTCCTCCCATCGAAGTGAAGGCAAAGATCATATTGAACATTCTCATTTTGCTTTGAAATTTTTTGGACTTTCTTTCTGTCCCGTACAACAACTGCTTGAATTCTTCAGGAGGTTCTCTAAGAGGAGGCAATTTTATTTTGCCTGGTACAACATTAATGATAAATATAGATTTAAGTATGGGAACAATAAATATAAACGTATATTATTAAACACGTATTAGTTGATTTAAAACCAACCGTGGCAGCAACACAGACTAAACAGAGGAGAAGTTGTTTTTTTCCTATTTTTCTCAATTCGCTCGTCATACCAGAACATAGCAGAGCAATGTTCACACGTCCAACTACAGTCCCCAATGTCTTTGTAACCTATGAAATTCACGAAATAAAACTCATTCATAATAAAAGTTGATTATAAATTAATGATTATTAATATTTCCAAGTAATTAAAGAGAAGAAAATGAGGAAAATACTTGGATAATCATTGTTATTAACTCCACTGGATTCCTCCATCGCATCTGCAGTTGATGATTGAAGTACATTTGTATTAACATCAACAGTAGAATTTGGCAATGTCGCTGAAAGAGGAAGATTTTCTAATATAAATTAATATGTCATGTTCATATTAGTTAATTGCTCCTACAAATCCTAAAACTGTTCTATGAGCAAAATATAATACCTGAGGGATGAACTGCAGCAAATTCTGAATCCAAATTTCGAATAGGAGTTCTAAAATGGCTGGAAGGACCAAGAGAATTTGACTGAATATTACTATTGCTTTCGACTCGCGTATTACTCATACTGGAAGATTCCAAAATTGGAAAACTAAGGACATCCAGATCACACCTATTATCTGAATCAATGAAAAAAAATTGGAAAATATGACTGTCATGGAAGTAAAACAAAGCATTCTACTATTTAAATTTTTTTTACTGTTTGGAACGTCTCGAATTGAAATTCCTCTTCTGCCTCTAGAGTTGGACTGAACGCGGGGCATAATTTTTTTCAAAGTCTTCGTTGGTTTTTGCGTGATGCAAGATCCTTGAGGAACAGAAATATTGGAGAACTGACCAGCTGCAATACATGTTTGAGCAACAGGTGTTATATTGACAATTAAACAATTAAAGTTGCACGGTTTATATTAACAGGAAAATAGGATTATTTCTTCTTTACAATATCCAATTAAGGATTAAAGAGTCATGGTTGATCGCTCAAAGGATACAACGGTTATATGAAAAATGAAGAAGACCTGAATGATGAACTCGGGCAAATTCCTCATCCAAATTTCGAACGGGTGCAGTACTTCGGATGGACGGCTCGTTAGGATTCGGCATAATGTTATTATTTGATTGCAACACAGGAATTCTTAATGTGGAACCATCCGAAATGGGAAAACTATGGACATGAAGATCAGACCTGCTACCTGAATGTATAAACAGAGAATTTTCGCATTTATAACAAATAGATGATTTTTTTTACAGAAAGTTTAATTTAAATCTCTATACTATTTGTTATGTCTCGAAGAGCGCTTCCGCTGCTGCCGTTAAAATTCGACTGTAAGCGGGGCAAAATTGTTTTCAACTTCTTGTTTGGGATTTGGGTGATTTCTGATCGTTGAGGCTGAGAACCACTGTATAAGTAATGAACTGCAAAAGAACTCAGAAAAATTAATCTCGTCTTAAAAAGCCTCATAATACTAAGTGGGAAAATGGATGAGTATCAGTACATATAAGCTTCAGGAAAAGTTTGAGCTTACAAATGGTTTTATTATTTTAAGAACAATAAACCAATTATCAGATTTAACATGAAAATTTAAAACAACTACTCACCATTATTTGGAGGGGGATATGATTGAGAACTTGAAAAAACTCTGTTAATTCCTGATTTAGTACTGACTGGAGCATTCGGAGTTGAGCTTGTTCCTGGAGCTTTATTATTACGAAAAATACGATATAATAAGTATTAAATAAAAAACAAATCATTTACAAATCAATCTCTATTGATGATAATAGATTGAAAACGTTCAGTCTTTTACATTTGATATTGAATAGGTGAAACTTACTTTTACGTTTTTCAGAAGATTCGCCAACATTCTCTTTACCTGGAACAAAAAAAATATAGAATTAACAAATTGAAAATCAAGACCAGACAAATTCAAGAAATCAGAATTAAAGTAACCTGAATCAAGCTTTCTCCTTGGCGCCATTCTAAACTCTTTTAAATTATTGGGCAAGTTCCTGAGAGTAACAGATTTTTTTATATCAGAAAGAACTTTCAATAAGCAATGAAGAATCTAATGTTTTCTAGGTTACTGTATATTTTAAGCGATTATTTGGGTAATGAAGATTACAGTTGTTTTGTATTTATTTAGAGTTGACTATTGATTTATATTCCATCAAGGCAGCTCAGTTTTCCTAATAAGGGTTTACTATAATTTACTTATCTAAGATTGTAATCTTGAAGATTTAAATCATGTATATTTTTTTTATAATATCCCAAATTAAATAAATTAGGTTAAGGTTTAAACAGGATCAAGGATATGAAGTAGCTATAGAAATTATTTTTTATTGTTAAAAGATGGTTACAGATCACTTTCACCCTTTAACCTTTATTCACTATTTTATTAGAATTTATTAACAACATCTATTAAATAAAATATTTCTCAACATATATCAAATAAATATTTAATAAAAAAAGAGTTATAAGATCCTCACAAAGAAAAATATTTCGATTGATAATAATTGGAATATGTTGGAAAAGGTCATAACAAAAGAAGTGAAAATTATAAAAATCAACATCAGCTGATGTTTTTCATTTATTTGATGATAAATTGTGGACTAATTTCAGAATATAGAAAAGGATAGTCATGCATTGGAATTAGGTAATATAGAGCAAGGAATAATAAACCAAGATTAAATAGTTAAAACATAGGAAAACATGAAAAGAAAATTGTTTCAAAAAACTAAACATCAAAGAAATAAATGTCATAAGAGACAATAAAAGAGTGCATATTGGAAAACTTATTAAAAACTTTTTAGCAGCACACTTATCAGTTTTCAAGCTGATTTATGTGCCTTTGTTGAGGAATGCTCCTCTGTTTCTTGGAGAGATGCAGACAGATTTCTTTTAGCAGATTTTGGGAATTCGGGAGTTTTGACCTCATCAAAAGTTTGGCTGCCATTGTCCTCATGGACAGATATTGCTTCCCCAAGAGATTCAATTTCAGTAGACATGGTTGAAGGAATGATGTCATGGCTGTTCTTCTTGTGCTTCTGGATGATTGTTTGATCGTTTGAATACCTTTCAACCTGATAAACTTTCTCTGTAAGAGCAATGTGCGATTTAGTTACTTCAACCTTGAATAAGTACTCATTGCCAATCAAAGCTTCAATTGGTTGAGGACACCCAAATTTAGAGAAATCTGTAACCTTTTGCCTTTCATCAGGGTCAGTAATCCCAGCATCCTAGCGAATGGAATTAGCATGAAAATGAAGATTTAGAAATTCGGATAACAGATATTTAAAAGACATATTTCAAGGAAGACTGTACATATTAAAGTATATCAGACCTGAAAAAGTTTTTCCCAGACTTCATCCACACTCTTCCCGATCATCGACTTTGCAGTTTCGTTCCAAAGCAAGAAAACAGCGTTTGATGCACCATCAACAACTGTCAAATGAACTTTAAAACGTTCTTCCGCAATCACAAATTTTTTGCACCAACTGCACCAAAACTGATCCTCTTTCTCTTCAACCTTTTTCTTGCACACTGGACAACTAATGTAACACCACCCACCAATTGGCCTAATTTCAGCAATGGAGGCAATAACCCAAAATTTTCCTGTCTGTTATATAAAAGACATGAGGAAATACAGAAATGAAAACAAAGAGCAATAATAAATTTAAAATAGTTCTCAATATATTAACTAATTACAGAATTAGAAAATGATTTTTAGGTGCTTACAACAGTAGCAACCTTTAACTCATCAACCGTGAAGAAAACTGTTTTCGGGCTAGCTAAATCATCCTTTACAGACATATAAGTTGAAGTTGAGATTTGTGAACCATCAAATGAATTGGATACTTCGGTTATATTTAGCCTGAAAAAATAAATATGCACAGAACTAATAAGAACATTAAGAAAGTGTATGACTATTTTAAAAGAGAAATAAAGCTTTAATTGAAAACTTCCTTACTTGCTCTTGAAATCTATTATTTCTTCAGTATTCTGATCAGTTATCAGTTTGGTAGCATTGTAAGTGTTAGAAACCCCAACACTTTCTGATCATAAAAGGAAATGTTTGAAAAATAAGGTCTAAAATGAAACAGAAATATAGTAAATAGTTAATTAAATTGAAAAAGAAAATCATTACTTTCAAACTCTTTTGCCCTGCATAGCTGAATTATTATCACTTGGGGATCTTTCTTATCCCTTACCATGTCAAAATGGTTTTTCAGTTCAAAACAGTATGGTTCCCAAAGTAAGCATTGAACTCTTAGTTTGCTGATAAAAAAAAAATTGATGGGGGTTAATGATACAGGCTTTTATCTAACTGAAAAGATAAAATATCTAAAATTTTAAACCTTACTTTAAATCCTCAATAAGAAAAGTGATGCTCTTACTGCCTTTAACATTTGCATCTGATTTCATACGATCCTCATTAATGTCAACAACTCTTCCAATGACATCTAAAAAACAAAATTTACAAAAGGCATAAATATCGAAAATAATGAGATAGCTCTAAAATTATATTGTCAGAAAATTTAGACACTTAATTTACCAAAAACAGGACCGTCTTTCTGGATTGAACCATCAGTAATCTTGGAGAATTCCCTGAAGTTAAATATCCCGATTGGAAAGCTTGGATCTTCACATGTTTTAATGAGAGTTGAAGCATGGAACAGAATTCTGAAAGGACATTCAGCAATCTGGTAAACTTTCGGAGACTCAACAACAGAGAATCGATGCACGTAGCAAACGTTGCCTTCTTGGACTTTATTCTCATATTTTAAAATATGCAATTTCTTGACAGATGCATGGATTCTTGTACCCTGACATAGAAATAATGAATCGAGTTATTGACACAACTTAAGACATCAGAAGAACTCTGCAATTATTTTTACAATCTTATCATCTACACGAACCTGCATATCAACAAAAAGATAATCCAATGATTCATGAATCTTCGATTTCGGTTGAGTTTTCCACTGGCGACACACTCGAACTTGAATCTTAAAATCCATTCTGAATTTTGTAAGTTCACTGAGGAGAGTTATTTGGCTTGACATAGTTGCTTTGAAAATCTTTGTTTAATTCTAAATGACTGGAGAAGAATGACCCTAAAACTTATAAGAGAGAAAAACGTTCAACATGGAAAGTTTGAACATTGATATCTTCTCTGAAAAAAGATTATAAAAGGTTATATGGGAAGTTGAAAAGAATGGAATGATGAGTTAATTTAATGTTTTTTGTTAGGTATATTGAACGTTTGTAGGTTGTAAATCTTCAATTGTAATTAAAAAATAGAATATTAACAGAAAAAGAATATTCTGTTTTTAACTCTGAAGATTTTTAGATTGAGTAATTGATTTATTAAAGCATTTAATCCTGGGATGGATATATATAAATTTGTAACTATATTTGGGATCAGATTTCTGAATTGTTGAAAAGAATTTAACCAATTTAGTACAGTTCAAATGAACACAGGATGTAGATGCCGAAGGAATTAATGATTATACTTCAAAATCTTATATCTACTGGGAATGAATGAGATCATGTAATGTATATTACTCAAGAAAAGATTAAAGATCATGCAACACAGAGTCATGAAAACGTTGTTCAGGAATCAAGCAAAAAGATACAGTTAATATAGAGTTTAGAATGATATAAAAAACATGATTTCAAAATATCTCTAACAAAAACTTTGACAACTGGCTGAAATCAGCAAAATACGAAGCCTTCATGCCTGAATTATTCAGTACTGCTTTCACTGTCTTCGGAAGAAGAGTCACTGGAATCTGAACTTGAATCGTCGTCGTCGGAAGAAATAACACAGGACACTTCAGATGTACCTTCAGAATATCCTCTTTCCATTAATTCCTTGTGTTTTTCCAATAATTCAGTATCATCGCAACATTTGACAACGCAATACTCCCGTGCTTTGGTTGTGTCAAAGTGATGATCTTCGACCTTGACCTTAACCAACAACTCTCTTCCAATAAGACTTTGATAAACTTGAGCAGGAAATCCAGGATCTAGGTTTCCCTGCAAATTTAAATAAGATATATTGCAGCAATTAGTAACAACAAAATTTTGAACAAATATTAAAATATAAATATATTTACTGGTTCAAAAATAAATAATAAAAGAGTTCAGTATATGGGCTTACTTTGAAATGAACTTTCATCAAAGAGAAAACAGATGCCTGAATTAGAGACCTCGCAAGTTCATTCATCAAAATGATTTTGGCTGACCCCCCTCCAATGTCCTCGATAGTTACGTGAATTTTGAAATTGGACTTATGAAGAATAGGATCACCACACGAAGGACAGACCAAGGCCGAAGATGAGACATCGCCTATAATCGAGCAGTCAGAGCAAGAAGTATAATACCAACCAAGTTCCTCATTTATACTGGTTATAGTTCCAATAGTCCATATGTCCATAACCTAAAAAAAATGAAAACTGTGTTAGTACACTTATGCATGAGGACAACAACAAATTACATGCAGATTAGTTATAAAGAAAAAAAAGATAATAAACTTACATCATTCACGTATTCCAAATCAAAAAGATCATAAACCATTGTTCGGGGATGACGCAATTCCTTTTTAGATGATGTCACGCACGGAACAGGAAACTTAGAACCATCACAGAAACCAACATTTTTGGACACGGGATTCCTGATTTCATACATTTTCAGAATTATAATGGATAAGGGTAAGCATTTAAAAAACAGTCGTAATGAATCCCTCATAAAATAAAAAACTCAATTAAATAATTAAAAAGTCAGAAACTATTTAAATACCTTGATTTATATTCAACTATTTCAGGAACATTTTGGTCAAAAATCACATTGGAGAGGTCGCTTTTAGTTGCGACACATACAGAACCTTGAAATATAAAAAATCAACAATCAACATGGATGAAATAATATACTACAGATTTATAAGACAAACTAAAAAGCCTTACCTTGAATAATGGTTTTTCGGCACAGCTGCAAGATGATTACTTTCGGCACAGAGATGTTCTCCCTCAACATTTTAACAAAATAGTATATCTTGGAACGATGGGGCTCAAAAACTTGGCATTGCAACAGTTCAGAACTGATTGAATAACAAAAATTAGACATATAATGTTCTATGAAATCATGTAATCAGGAGGATAATAAACACAAAATTTTAAATATGTTATAGTTCAAATAATTACCTTGAATTTTGAAGCATGAACTTAAAAGAAGGCTTGCCGTGATTAAGAACCTCGACATCGACAACTTGGCCAATAACGTCTTATACGATTGATGCACAATACATGCAAAAATTTAATAATTAATAGGGGAATTCAAATACAGTTCTCAAACTATAAATAAGAGAAATCAATAGTTATGAATTAAAAAATTCAGAATAAATAAGAAAGTACCAAAAAGATGGCCAACAGAGAACTTGGAAGGACTTTTCACATCCGAATATTTTTCAAAGGAAAAACGCGATGGCGGGAAAGAATGAAAACTACTTTCAGCAACAAAAGTACCAACTTGGAAGAGAATAACAAATCCGTGATTTCTAACAGAAGTCGATTTTGTCTTATTCAGGACACGAAAATTCCGAATATTAAAAAGACGACCTTCAACTAATTTGGGACTAAAGAGGCTGATATCTTTCTTCTGAACCGATGCTTGAATTCTGCAGCCCTGGAATTTAAGCACAAAATTTTAAAAATAAAAAATTATTCAATGCATGTGCAAAAGAATTCAAGAAACATATTCAAAATAGAAAACAAAAATTGAAATTTAAAACACATAACTTACTCTCTGATCCATTAGCACCGCGTGCAAAGATTCTGGTAGCATATCGGAACCTAGGGTTTGCCATTTACGGCATATTATAACGCGTAAGCACGGGTCGACTGTGGAAGGAGAAAGCTGGGAGAGATCGGTGTACAAACTATCCATGCTTCAGAAGTTTTCTTTCGAAAATCTCTGTAAAGGTTGAAAGGGGTATGAGATTTCTTGCTTTGGATGATGAACCGCAGAAGGAACGAAATATAGTGTATTTTACTTTATTAAATCCTTGCAGTGATAATCTCTTAGCAAAAGAACCGAACAAAATCTTTTTCTTATGGAATACAAATCGGCAGAAGAGCAGAAATATACGAATAGCCTCTTTTTATTATATTTGAATAAAATTTAAGACATTATTTAGTTATTATAGAAATATGAAAGGTCAGGATTCATAATTGATAAATCATAATCCATAATTGAAATTTTATTCCTTACTTTGAAATGAATGAAATATATATTTTAAATTTTAGAGTTATTATAAATGAGTAATAATAAGTGATTGAATATGAAAATTCCATATTTTTTAAAGCAACAAAAATAACTGCTAAAAAAATAAATCTGATCATAAATTTCAATAGTTATAATTTTAAAAAAAACTTTTGATCAATACTTAAGGACAAACAAACAAAAAAAATAAAACTCAATCAAATATTTAATTATAAATATTTATTTTTGTTTTTAAAATAAAATTTTATTTTAATTATTAGTATATGATTATTAAAAGTATTTATATAAAAAAATATATTAAATAAAAAATTAAAATAAAAGGTTAATAGGTGAAGTGATTAGTTTGTAAAATAAAAAAATGATTTTATAAATAATAAATAGTTCTTGGTTTGAGTTTAAGGTAAACGTAAATCTAATTAGTTTTTATGTGGGTCCCACCATAATACCTATGAAACAGATTTTTAGTTTTCTATTATTAGTATCATCATCATAGTCGTTATAAAATTTCAGGTGGATGAGGATGTCACAGTACAAGAGGTTAACGAACTTTGTTTACATCAGATAAATACCTTCATCTCCTTGTGAATGTCATTTGCAAGAGCGCTGTTAGCTCCGCACAAAACCTGCAGGGAAACCAAAAATAAGTAAATTAGAATTGTGACTCAATTTGATCAAATTATAAATATGACAATAATCAATGCACATATGAACATGTGTAACTTGAGTGATATTAAAATAAACAAAGTGAAGGAGTATGTTAGTCTCCGAGTTAAAAACGAGAATGAAACAGGACTATATTGGAGAATATATTCGACCCACTATAAATGTCAAGTCGCCTAACTTCTCTAACAGTTTGAGCTTTTAGATGAAGCGACTTATAACATGGTATCAGAGCCTCCGGCTATGCGAGGTCCTGAGTTCAACTCCCGCCAGAGGCAACTCCACCCGTGTTACTATAAATGTCAAGTCGCTTAACTTCTTTAACAGTTCGAGCTTTTAGATGAAGCGGCCTCTAATGAAAATCAAAACACACCTATTTAGGGAGGCTTCAGTAAAAAGGTTTATCTTCTCCGGAAACGGAGATTATTACAGCTCTCATCTTGAGTTTAATTGATTTGTGAGACAATTACCCATTCTATCTTCAGAATAATTACCAAATAGTAGCTGACAAGTAAGAACGAACGAGAAATAACGCACGCTTCGGCTTTTCATTGATTGCAACATGATTTAGCAAGCACATACATTACAGGTAGTAGAAAGCGATATCTCGGCTTCCTAAAAACGAACCAATGAGAGATATAAAAGGATTCGATACTACCAAATCTTATACCGACTGAGCATATGATTTTGAGTTAGTTCAAGTACATAGTAATAAATTTATTACAGACTCAAGCTAACAAAAGAGAGCTTCCCATAAAATTTTCAATGAAAAAAAAAACACTATACAGATAAAGAAGAGGGGTAAAAATAATGTCGATTACTTTTGCAATGTTCGTGAAACGGGCCGTTGCGGAGACAAACCGATCGAGGGTGATTTTGTCATTTGAGCACCTTGTAGTTGCTGCTCTTTCCTCTCGCTTTCTAGTTTCGCCATTGCTGCATCTGCTTGATTTCTGCGTCTGTTGGTGTGTTTTGGGGCAACGATAACTCGTGTTTTGTGTTTTTTTTTTTTTTTATAAATACGATTTTGAATTATTTAATGCTAATATCAAAAGCTAATTTCATTAAAAAAATCCCAATATTTCACCAATTGCAGATACCTTCATTGAAAAAAGTGTTCAATTTTTTTTTCAAGTGAATTAAAATAATTTTTAAATATTTTTAAATATATTAAAAATAATTTAAAATATATTCAAAATATTTTAAAGTATTTCTAAATAATTTGAAAATTCCTTTTATATATTTTTGATACCTTTAAAAGTTAAAACATTAAAAGTTGTTTAAGTTATCATTTTAAATGTTTTGAAATAACTTTAAACACATTTTAAGATATGTTTAAACCATTTTAATATATTTTTAAAACATTTAAATTACATTTTAAATATTTTAAACCGTCTTAAAATATTTTTCAAATTGTTGCGATTTAAAGCACAAATCGCTCACGACTCACGAATGTAAACACAAACACAAAGAAAAAGAAAAAAAATATGCGTAAAAGAACGTGGAAACCCAAATACGAGAAAAAACCACGGGAAGGAAGAACCATTCACTATATCGATGAGGTTTACAATAACTCGTTTTGTTTAGTCTGATTTTCGTTTACCGGAGAACCTCAATTTATAGGTGTAGCAAACCTATCAAATTGGTAACAATTAGAATTAAATATAAATCTTTTTCCTAATTAAATAGAATTATAATTCGTAAAATTCTAATTCCCTAATTGAATAAAGCCACGCAAATATCCAATTTCAAAAAGCCAAGCAAAAATCCTTGCGCAACCGCACACACAGAAAAATCCCGCTAAGACAAAATGGCGACCGCCTTTTTAATTCGACGGTCACGGAAAACATTCGGCGGGCGACGAAGCTCATTCGGCGGGCGCCGAACACCCCGAAAATTGCCCAACCCCGATTCTTGATTTTCGGCGGTCGTCGAAACCTCATTCGACGATTTTGACCTCTTTTGCGTTCCGATTCGAGTCATAAACAACACAAATGTTTATACATCGGATGAATTCTTGTTTTGATTGAGTATCGTGATTAATACATGTTTATATAACACAATTTGTTAGTGAAATGATCACTAGCTTGTTTATATTAGGATAATTACTGATTCATTGGAAGATGAATTTATTGTTTTCCAATATTTTCATCTTGATAACTTTGATAATTTGTGGGTGTGATTTGTTAATGATATATACACTGATACGGAATAAATTGGTTGCGGGTTGGTAATATTTTGTTAGGAAAATGTTAGTGTTTAAGATTTGTTTAAACAACACTTGCCAGTTGCCAGTGCGTTGTTAAATTAAAATCAGGTCCCTTACGTAAAACTACAACCTACTTGGGGAAATAATTTTCTCCCGAGCACATTTATCATCTGGCATTGCCAAACAATATGATTAAACCACGTTACGTATTCAAATACATTTTACAACATTTATTACCAATAGCTAATTGATGAGTCAATTAAATTATATAATAGTAATAATTTATATTCTTAAGTTTGAGAATTGGTATAACTAGAATTCTTCAGCCCGTGCGATGCACCGGGATATTTTCTGGAGAGAGTCCTGTTATTTTAAATTATAATAATAAGCACGGGCTGAAAATGTTTTTATATAATTTTTTAACTTAATAAACTGAATATGATTTGAGAAGCTTAAAGAATTAGGGAGTATACGCGAATGAATTTTGAGAGACTTATAAACTCAAATGCAAAGTATCAAAAATAGAAAAACTTCAAGAAGAAAATAATGAAAGGCAGTTCAAATTGTTACACATTCATTGCAAATTTCTAAATACTTCTTTGTAAACTACATTAGTGGTTTTATTTGTGAGGTTTCCTTGTTCGTCGCAACATAACAATTTTAATCCAGCTCTGTTAGTGACTCTGGAAACTGCCACATACAATTGTCCATGTGTAAACACCGGCCGTCTCAGAAGAATTCCCACTTTTGATAAAGACTGTCCTTGGCTCTTGTTAATGCTCATCGCATACGAAATCATAATAGGAAATTGTCTACGTTGGAAGCGAAATGGCAATTTAGAATCTGAGGGACTAAGAGCCATCCTTGGAATGTACACAATTTCGTCTTTGTGTTCCCCGCCTAATACCTTCGCTTCTATCACATAGGTTCCCATTTTTGTGATTACCAATCGCGTTCCATTACACAATCCCGCTGTATGATCAATATTTCGTAATAACATAATTGGAACGCCAACCTACAAAATGGGAAGTAAAATATATTCGAGGTTCATGAATAAGTGGCGTATTAAAAATTAGGAGATTGACACTTATCATCATAATAGGGGATTATTGTCCTACATATGAAACTGATAAATCTATTAGGGAGGTCTATATAAATAAACTTGCTCATTATTCAGATTATTCTTTGGTTTCTCATACATAAACATGTTCCAGGCGATGATTGTAAAACTAACTGTTAACAATAGAAATATCTTCCCGTCAGACATATTATTTTCTTCATGTTCAGAAAGTAAATTTGCTGATATATTATGGCCAACCTATTAATTAATTTTGCATCATTTGAATATAGAAAGTTAAAATTGAAACTTCAGAAATAAAACATCCCTATCCATATAATATTAAGACTGAACTTAAAAGCCTCAGAACTAACCTTTAGCTTGAGTGTATGATTTGGCAATCCTGAGCATTTGATGGTGTTTAAAAATTCCACGGAGTGCATTTGATCAAACATTGTAGATCCTTTATCAACCGAATCAATCGAGTCTGCACTAAGGTATACCTTCTCTTCGGTTGAATGCAATGAAACCATATACTCATTCACAGCTTCGACTTCATCCAATGTTGGAGCCAAAATTGCACGACCTTCCAAGAATTCTGGCTCTCCAATATGTTTATCGAAATCTGGAAAAATTTCTTGCACCATAGAGCCAATATAGTCATCAGAGCGTGAAATCAGAAGATCCTGTGGAATTTCAATAGTCGAATATCCGTCGTTATCCTCTCCCAAAGTGCCATCTCCGATGTTGGACATCCAATCAGCAAATTCCCTTAAATTAGCAAGATCTGGTACAGCCCCAACATTTTCCAATCGCATATTTTTGGTTAATCTCAGAATTTTGCATTCATTCCAAATTGGAGAAGAATTGATAGTTGCATGAATAATTTCTTGTCGCGTGCCTTTTTGAATGACGGGAAGGATTTGTCGAAAGTCACCTCCAAAAACTATAACCTTCCCCCCAAATGGTAAGTCAGCAACATCGGGTTTTACACGACTCATAATATCTCGGATTGTTCTATCAAGGGCTTCAAAACAATTTCTGAAAAAGAGTAAATTAGTACGCTGAATGAAAAATTATATGCAGAAGGCTTAAAAGTCATTCTTCATGTTTTCAAGAATTTAAGGGATGGCGTAAGATTTTCATAGATTTGTAATAAAAAAAATAATAATAAGCATCAGTTCTAAATATATAGAGTTTGAAAAAAGCTATTCATCCGCATATGTGTTTCTATGGATTGAAAAATCTGTGAATAAGCGCATTTCTTTCATATATTAGAAAAAAAAATCAACATTTTTAAATTCAGAGATTTGAAAAAATCTCAACATAAGCGCATGCATTTCATAGATTTGAAAAATTGTTATCATAACTGTATGAACTACATAGGTTTGAAAACAAATAAGCACTAAAAAGTACTAAATCATTTTGAAATTCAAAGATATAAAAAAAAGCACAGATTTTTTTTATCTAAAAAATAAGTAGTGTACAGTTTAATATTGTTACATTTAAAAAACAATCAATCAAGGTTTAAAGCTTTCATTCAATAGGCTGGAAAAAATGAAGAATATTATTGACTTTAGTATAATGTAATTACATACCGGTGCATCATTGGAGCTTCGTCCCATATAATAAGATTTGCCTTTGAAATCATCTCTGCGCTGTCACTATCTGTTTCTATGTTGCACGTTGCATTTTCAGTTAAAACCAAGGGAATATGGAATTTTGAATGGGCTGTTCTCCCCCCTGGTAGGAGCAAAGAAGCAATGCCACTCGAAGCGACATTTAGCACTATTTCTCCTCTCGAACGAATAGCAGCCGAAATAGTTTTACAAACAAAAGTTTTCCCAGTTCCGCCGTAGCCATATAGAAAGAAAACTTGTCCCCTTCCATTACTCAAGGACTCCATGATGGATTCGTAAGCGTGAAGTTGTTGATCATTCAACATTGAAAAATTCCGTCTATACACTTCAGAAAGTTCTTCACGATTGTAATTTAGCTCATTTGCTAATAGGGAATTTCCGAAGAATGAAACATCAACATCTTGGGGATACGGCATGTTGGAGTAGTCTTTCAAAGATTTTCCTGTCTTCTGCAGCAGCGTCTCAATCTCCTTCAAGCATAGATTTTGTAATTGTTCATCGGTCAACATGAGCCCTGGAAAAATAGTGATAGCAATACTTAAGAAAAAAATCTAAACTGTGAAGAATTATAAGTTATAAATTATAATTTCAACCATATTCAAACTTCATTTTTAAGCCTAGCAGTTCAGTAAAACATAGCAGCAGGTAATTAAGAATTGGACCGAGAAATAAAATAAATACATACCAGGACGTCTGAATTTAATTCGGTAATTTCGCAGTAGGTCCTCCATCAAATATGAGTGGCATGCCTTCCATACATTGCACGGGCTAACAATAGAGCATGAAGTCAGGAGATTAACAAATAATGACCGAAGCATTGTCCCAGAGCCCCACGGAGCAGCTTCTATAATAGCATCGATATATTCTTGGTCATCATCAAGCAAACCACGGGCATAGCATGCTTCTTTAAAAGTTTTGTACTGCTTTCCATTATAAAAGCTAATATCTTCATAAGATGTACAGCCCCGCACAAAATTCAGCAAAAGACGCATGTAATAAACATCTCCCATTGCCGGGTGTACATATGACAATCTTCCAAGAGCTTTCCCTTTTATCCTAGGCGTCCAAGTTCTGGTGTCGGCATGCCAAACAAATGAAGACGGGAACTCTCCGTATGTCAGATGCCTAGCTTCTTCATAATCACGGTTGGCAATCATCCAAGCCGTAAACATAGTTTCATTTGAAGATGGCTTGGACATGACGTCATCAACGGTCTCTCCTTCTTCAAATACGAGAAATTGTTCATCCTTCAAGTGTATCTTTAACCTCACAACTGTCGGTTCTCTGAAATGTATTTCATATGAAAATAATCTCCACGTTGCTTCAGAAGATGAGATATACCTACAATCCAAGTACTGTTGTATTTCGTCTATTACCCCTCCACCATTTCCATCACGGTGAGATTTGTAAAACATGGCAGTGGCTCTGTCATTTCCCTTATGCACATACTTGAACAAATATTTAATGGAACGGGCCCTGTTGCACCACTCGACATTTATATGAGCTCGATACCTTTTCAACAAAAAGGAATTATGCGGGATGACATGCCTGTGGATATAAACAAAAGAATTTATATATGCATCTCCAGATAAGTAACTGTGTAAATCAAAGAAAGATAATCTTGAAGGTTGAAATCATGTACATTCGGAGAAAAAAAGGTGATAGAGTTAATAGCAAACCTGTTGTCAAGTTCAATTCCTCCTTTGAAAACAGTCCTGCCATTGTTCCTTCTTTTATAAACAACAAATCCGTCCTGGTCCACAGAAGAGTGATCGACAAATTTCTTCGGATAACTTTTTGTGCAGGTTACCCCATTCATACAGGGGGAATTTAGATTTGCATGTCCACACGGACCGTGCATCATGAATTCCTTTACAGCTGCATGGTATTCCTTGTCTTCCAAGGGATCCGGAATTTCGGCTGAGATGAACTTATCAACAACTTCCGTAGATGATGAAGTAGGTTGATTTTTTAGGAACAAAAGTATATGAGCGTGTGGAAGACCTCGCTTCTGGAACTCTATAGTGTATATAACTATATTCAAAGAATAAGTTTAATTAGTTAATGAATTATTCTGTAATAAGCATTGTAAAAAATAAAAAAATTAAAAATAACTATTTAAACTAAAAGCAAAGAAAGGACTCACCAGCCGCTGTTTCTCCAAATAACTTTCCTTTTCGAATGTCATCCATCAAATGCTCCAACTTCGCATGAAAAACCCTAGAAATAATATCTGGTCTATCAGTAGCGTTCAAACCATTCTCCTTAAGATAATCTGTAACTTCACGCCACTTAGCATTGCATGTGAAGGTAATAAACAAATTTGGATAACCTAACCATCTACAAATTGCCATCGCGTCGTGGTAGTTCTGGATCATATACCGTGCACCGCCAACAAAAGATGATGGTAATATTATACGCTTTCCAGTGTTTGCTACATCAGAATCACCTTTAGCTAGCGCATCACCCAATGATGAATAAGAACCACATCTCAAATCTTTCTGATGATGCCTCATGTAAGTAAGCCTAAAAGACTCAACCATTGCGTAAGCATCAACGACAAACTGCTGAAACAATCTTCGTCCGTATAAAAGATGAAGAGATTGAGTTGCTCTATGTTGCAGAAAATATGTGAAGTACTCCTTCATTGTTACTTTACGGGGTTTTTTTTCTGTGGATCGGGCTGTTTTCTCATGCGGAATGTCGTCTCTATAACCATCTTCACCGTAAAAATACAATAACGGATATTGCAGAGGCAAGTAGCTAGGGTGCAACTCATTTATTCGTTGTAAACTTTTGGACTTACGTTCAACAATGATATCTCTATTCATTTCCAGATTCTCAATGTCTCCTTCAATTAAAGCTGCAATTTCATCTACCTGAGGCAAATTGTGAACTCTCCCGTCCTGCGTTCGTCTAGATATCAACCTTAGTTTAATATCAGCTGTTTCGTCGTCCCGAAATCTGTCTCGAGCTGTGCGAAACCACTTAACCAAAATATTATGACGATCGAGCAAATCTTTCAAACTCTCGACAATTTCAACATCATCATTGTCGCCTTCTTCATTGTTTCCATCTTCTGCATCTTTTCTGATATTTCGAAAAAGCAATATTTATTTTAAATATGAACAGAAAAACAAAAATTAGAATAGATAAAGAAAATACAGGGAATTGTTTATATACCTCACACAGTTTACCCTATTATTTGTTTCGTTTTGGGTATCATGAATATAAAGCTGAGCAAATGAAGCCTTTCCAGAAGCTTCGGGAAGTAAACTGCCCATCAAATGAATCATGTCACCATTTACTCTAAAAGTTGGAGCTGAAGTTCCTGTGTTGAAGGATCTGTCAATTTTTCCTCCCATCGAAGTGAAGGCAAAGATCATATTGAACATTCTCATTTTGCTTTGAAATTTTTTGGACTTTCTTTCTGTCCCGTACAACAACTGCTTGAATTCTTCAGGAGGTTCTCTAAGAGGAGGCAATTTTATTTTGCCTGGTACAACATTAATGATAAATATAGATTTAAGTATGGGAACAATAAATATAAACGTATATTATTAAACACGTATTAGTTGATTTAAAACCAACCGTGGCAGCAACACAGACTAAACAGAGGAGAAGTTGTTTTTTTCCTATTTTTCTCAATTCGCTCGTCATACCAGAACATAGCAGAGCAATGTTCACACGTCCAACTACAGTCCCCAATGTCTTTGTAACCTATGAAATTCACGAAATAAAACTCATTCATAATAAAAGTTGATTATAAATTAATGATTATTAATATTTCCAAGTAATTAAAGAGAAGAAAATGAGGAAAATACTTGGATAATCATTGTTATTAACTCCACTGGATTCCTCCATCGCATCTGCAGTTGATGATTGAAGTACATTTGTATTAACATCAACAGTAGAATTTGGCAATGTCGCTGAAAGAGGAAGATTTTCTAATATAAATTAATATGTCATGTTCATATTAGTTAATTGCTCCTACAAATCCTAAAACTGTTCTATGAGCAAAATATAATACCTGAGGGATGAACTGCAGCAAATTCTGAATCCAAATTTCGAATAGGAGTTCTAAAATGGCTGGAAGGACCAAGAGAATTTGACTGAATATTACTATTGCTTTCGACTCGCGTATTACTCATACTGGAAGATTCCAAAATTGGAAAACTAAGGACATCCAGATCACACCTATTATCTGAATCAATGAAAAAAAATTGGAAAATATGACTGTCATGGAAGTAAAACAAAGCATTCTACTATTTAAATTTTTTTTACTGTTTGGAACGTCTCGAATTGAAATTCCTCTTCTGCCTCTAGAGTTGGACTGAACGCGGGGCATAATTTTTTTCAAAGTCTTCGTTGGTTTTTGCGTGATGCAAGATCCTTGAGGAACAGAAATATTGGAGAACTGACCAGCTGCAATACATGTTTGAGCAACAGGTGTTATATTGACAATTAAACAATTAAAGTTGCACGGTTTATATTAACAGGAAAATAGGATTATTTCTTCTTTACAATATCCAATTAAGGATTAAAGAGTCATGGTTGATCGCTCAAAGGATACAACGGTTATATGAAAAATGAAGAAGACCTGAATGATGAACTCGGGCAAATTCCTCATCCAAATTTCGAACGGGTGCAGTACTTCGGATGGACGGCTCGTTAGGATTCGGCATAATGTTATTATTTGATTGCAACACAGGAATTCTTAATGTGGAACCATCCGAAATGGGAAAACTATGGACATGAAGATCAGACCTGCTACCTGAATGTATAAACAGAGAATTTTCGCATTTATAACAAATAGATGATTTTTTTTACAGAAAGTTTAATTTAAATCTCTATACTATTTGTTATGTCTCGAAGAGCGCTTCCGCTGCTGCCGTTAAAATTCGACTGTAAGCGGGGCAAAATTGTTTTCAACTTCTTGTTTGGGATTTGGGTGATTTCTGATCGTTGAGGCTGAGAACCACTGTATAAGTAATGAACTGCAAAAGAACTCAGAAAAATTAATCTCGTCTTAAAAAGCCTCATAATACTAAGTGGGAAAATGGATGAGTATCAGTACATATAAGCTTCAGGAAAAGTTTGAGCTTACAAATGGTTTTATTATTTTAAGAACAATAAACCAATTATCAGATTTAACATGAAAATTTAAAACAACTACTCACCATTATTTGGAGGGGGATATGATTGAGAACTTGAAAAAACTCTGTTAATTCCTGATTTAGTACTGACTGGAGCATTCGGAGTTGAGCTTGTTCCTGGAGCTTTATTATTACGAAAAATACGATATAATAAGTATTAAATAAAAAACAAATCATTTACAAATCAATCTCTATTGATGATAATAGATTGAAAACGTTCAGTCTTTTACATTTGATATTGAATAGGTGAAACTTACTTTTACGTTTTTCAGAAGATTCGCCAACATTCTCTTTACCTGGAACAAAAAAAATATAGAATTAACAAATTGAAAATCAAGACCAGACAAATTCAAGAAATCAGAATTAAAGTAACCTGAATCAAGCTTTCTCCTTGGCGCCATTCTAAACTCTTTTAAATTATTGGGCAAGTTCCTGAGAGTAACAGATTTTTTTATATCAGAAAGAACTTTCAATAAGCAATGAAGAATCTAATGTTTTCTAGGTTACTGTATATTTTAAGCGATTATTTGGGTAATGAAGATTACAGTTGTTTTGTATTTATTTAGAGTTGACTATTGATTTATATTCCATCAAGGCAGCTCAGTTTTCCTAATAAGGGTTTACTATAATTTACTTATCTAAGATTGTAATCTTGAAGATTTAAATCATGTATATTTTTTTTATAATATCCCAAATTAAATAAATTAGGTTAAGGTTTAAACAGGATCAAGGATATGAAGTAGCTATAGAAATTATTTTTTATTGTTAAAAGATGGTTACAGATCACTTTCACCCTTTAACCTTTATTCACTATTTTATTAGAATTTATTAACAACATCTATTAAATAAAATATTTCTCAACATATATCAAATAAATATTTAATAAAAAAAGAGTTATAAGATCCTCACAAAGAAAAATATTTCGATTGATAATAATTGGAATATGTTGGAAAAGGTCATAACAAAAGAAGTGAAAATTATAAAAATCAACATCAGCTGATGTTTTTCATTTATTTGATGATAAATTGTGGACTAATTTCAGAATATAGAAAAGGATAGTCATGCATTGGAATTAGGTAATATAGAGCAAGGAATAATAAACCAAGATTAAATAGTTAAAACATAGGAAAACATGAAAAGAAAATTGTTTCAAAAAACTAAACATCAAAGAAATAAATGTCATAAGAGACAATAAAAGAGTGCATATTGGAAAACTTATTAAAAACTTTTTAGCAGCACACTTATCAGTTTTCAAGCTGATTTATGTGCCTTTGTTGAGGAATGCTCCTCTGTTTCTTGGAGAGATGCAGACAGATTTCTTTTAGCAGATTTTGGGAATTCGGGAGTTTTGACCTCATCAAAAGTTTGGCTGCCATTGTCCTCATGGACAGATATTGCTTCCCCAAGAGATTCAATTTCAGTAGACATGGTTGAAGGAATGATGTCATGGCTGTTCTTCTTGTGCTTCTGGATGATTGTTTGATCGTTTGAATACCTTTCAACCTGATAAACTTTCTCTGTAAGAGCAATGTGCGATTTAGTTACTTCAACCTTGAATAAGTACTCATTGCCAATCAAAGCTTCAATTGGTTGAGGACACCCAAATTTAGAGAAATCTGTAACCTTTTGCCTTTCATCAGGGTCAGTAATCCCAGCATCCTAGCGAATGGAATTAGCATGAAAATGAAGATTTAGAAATTCGGATAACAGATATTTAAAAGACATATTTCAAGGAAGACTGTACATATTAAAGTATATCAGACCTGAAAAAGTTTTTCCCAGACTTCATCCACACTCTTCCCGATCATCGACTTTGCAGTTTCGTTCCAAAGCAAGAAAACAGCGTTTGATGCACCATCAACAACTGTCAAATGAACTTTAAAACGTTCTTCCGCAATCACAAATTTTTTGCACCAACTGCACCAAAACTGATCCTCTTTCTCTTCAACCTTTTTCTTGCACACTGGACAACTAATGTAACACCACCCACCAATTGGCCTAATTTCAGCAATGGAGGCAATAACCCAAAATTTTCCTGTCTGTTATATAAAAGACATGAGGAAATACAGAAATGAAAACAAAGAGCAATAATAAATTTAAAATAGTTCTCAATATATTAACTAATTACAGAATTAGAAAATGATTTTTAGGTGCTTACAACAGTAGCAGCCTTTAACTCATCAACCGTGAAGAAAACTGTTTTCGGGCTAGCTAAATCATCCTTTACAGACATATAAGTTGAAGTTGAGATTTGTGAACCATCAAATGAATTGGATACTTCGGTTATATTTAGCCTGAAAAAATAAATATGCACAGAACTAATAAGAACATTAAGAAAGTGTATGACTATTTTAAAAGAGAAATAAAGCTTTAATTGAAAACTTCCTTACTTGCTCTTGAAATCTATTATTTCTTCAGTATTCTGATCAGTTATCAGTTTGGTAGCATTGTAAGTGTTAGAAACCCCAACACTTTCTGATCATAAAAGGAAATGTTTGAAAAATAAGGTCTAAAATGAAACAGAAATATAGTAAATAGTTAATTAAATTGAAAAAGAAAATCATTACTTTCAAACTCTTTTGCCCTGCATAGCTGAATTATTATCACTTGGGGATCTTTCTTATCCCTTACCATGTCAAAATGGTTTTTCAGTTCAAAACAGTATGGTTCCCAAAGTAAGCATTGAACTCTTAGTTTGCTGATAAAAAAAAAATTGATGGGGGTTAATGATACAGGCTTTTATCTAACTGAAAAGATAAAATATCTAAAATTTTAAACCTTACTTTAAATCCTCAATAAGAAAAGTGATGCTCTTACTGCCTTTAACATTTGCATCTGATTTCATACGATCCTCATTAATGTCAACAACTCTTCCAATGACATCTAAAAAACAAAATTTACAAAAGGCATAAATATCGAAAATAATGAGATAGCTCTAAAATTATATTGTCAGAAAATTTAGACACTTAATTTACCAAAAACAGGACCGTCTTTCTGGATTGAACCATCAGTAATCTTGGAGAATTCCCTGAAGTTAAATATCCCGATTGGAAAGCTTGGATCTTCACATGTTTTAATGAGAGTTGAAGCATGGAACAGAATTCTGAAAGGACATTCAGCAATCTGGTAAACTTTCGGAGACTCAACAACAGAGAATCGATGCACGTAGCAAACGTCGCCTTCTTGGACTTTATTCTCATATTTTAAAATATGCAATTTCTTGACAGATGCATGGATTCTTGTACCCTGACATAGAAATAATGAATCGAGTTATTGACACAACTTAAGACATCAGAAGAACTCTGCAATTATTTTTACAATCTTATCATCTACACGAACCTGCATATCAACAAAAAGATAATCCAATGATTCATGAATCTTCGATTTCGGTTGAGTTTTCCACTGGCGACACACTCGAACTTGAATCTTAAAATCCATTCTGAATTTTGTAAGTTCACTGAGGAGAGTTATTTGGCTTGACATAGTTGCTTTGAAAATCTTTGTTTAATTCTAAATGACTGGAGAAGAATGACCCTAAAACTTATAAGAGAGAAAAACGTTCAACATGGAAAGTTTGAACATTGATATCTTCTCTGAAAAAAGATTATAAAAGGTTATATGGGAAGTTGAAAAGAATGGAATGATGAGTTAATTTAATGTTTTTTGTTAGGTATATTGAACGTTTGTAGGTTGTAAATCTTCAATTGTAATTAAAAAATAGAATATTAACAGAAAAAGAATATTCTGTTTTTAACTCTGAAGATTTTTAGATTGAGTAATTGATTTATTAAAGCATTTAATCCTGGGATGGATATATATAAATTTGTAACTATATTTGGGATCAGATTTCTGAATTGTTGAAAAGAATTTAACCAATTTAGTACAGTTCAAATGAACACAGGATGTAGATGCCGAAGGAATTAATGATTATACTTCAAAATCTTATATCTACTGGGAATGAATGAGATCATGTAATGTATATTACTCAAGAAAAGATTAAAGATCATGCAACACAGAGTCATGAAAACGTTGTTCAGGAATCAAGCAAAAAGATACAGTTAATATAGAGTTTAGAATGATATAAAAAACATGATTTCAAAATATCTCTAACAAAAACTTTGACAACTGGCTGAAATCAGCAAAATACGAAGCCTTCATGCCTGAATTATTCAGTACTGCTTTCACTGTCTTCGGAAGAAGAGTCACTGGAATCTGAACTTGAATCGTCGTCGTCGGAAGAAATAACACAGGACACTTCAGATGTACCTTCAGAATATCCTCTTTCCATTAATTCCTTGTGTTTTTCCAATAATTCAGTATCATCGCAACATTTGACAACGCAATACTCCCGTGCTTTGGTTGTGTCAAAGTGATGATCTTCGACCTTGACCTTAACCAACAACTCTCTTCCAATAAGACTTTGATAAACTTGAGCAGGAAATCCAGGATCTAGGTTTCCCTGCAAATTTAAATAAGATATATTGCAGCAATTAGTAACAACAAAATTTTGAACAAATATTAAAATATAAATATATTTACTGGTTCAAAAATAAATAATAAAAGAGTTCAGTATATGGGCTTACTTTGAAATGAACTTTCATCAAAGAGAAAACAGATGCCTGAATTAGAGACCTCGCAAGTTCATTCATCAAAATGATTTTGGCTGACCCCCCTCCAATGTCCTCGATAGTTACGTGAATTTTGAAATTGGACTTATGAAGAATAGGATCACCACACGAAGGACAGACCAAGGCCGAAGATGAGACATCGCCTATAATCGAGCAGTCAGAGCAAGAAGTATAATACCAACCAAGTTCCTCATTTATACTGGTTATAGTTCCAATAGTCCATATGTCCATAACCTAAAAAAAATGAAAACTGTGTTAGTACACTTATGCATGAGGACAACAACAAATTACATGCAGATTAGTTATAAAGAAAAAAAAGATAATAAACTTACATCATTCACGTATTCCAAATCAAAAAGATCATAAACCATTGTTCGGGGATGACGCAATTCCTTTTTAGATGATGTCACGCACGGAACAGGAAACTTAGAACCATCACAGAAACCAACATTTTTGGACACGGGATTCCTGATTTCATACATTTTCAGAATTATAATGGATAAGGGTAAGCATTTAAAAAACAGTCGTAATGAATCCCTCATAAAATAAAAAACTCAATTAAATAATTAAAAAGTCAGAAACTATTTAAATACCTTGATTTATATTCAACTATTTCAGGAACATTTTGGTCAAAAATCACATTGGAGAGGTCGCTTTTAGTTGCGACACATACAGAACCTTGAAATATAAAAAATCAACAATCAACATGGATGAAATAATATACTACAGATTTATAAGACAAACTAAAAAGCCTTACCTTGAATAATGGTTTTTCGGCACAGCTGCAAGATGATTACTTTCGGCACAGAGATGTTCTCCCTCAACATTTTAACAAAATAGTATATCTTGGAACGATGGGGCTCAAAAACTTGGCATTGCAACAGTTCAGAACTGATTGAATAACAAAAATTAGACATATAATGTTCTATGAAATCATGTAATCAGGAGGATAATAAACACAAAATTTTAAATATGTTATAGTTCAAATAATTACCTTGAATTTTGAAGCATGAACTTAAAAGAAGGCTTGCCGTGATTAAGAACCTCGACATCGACAACTTGGCCAATAACGTCTTATACGATTGATGCACAATACATGCAAAAATTTAATAATTAATAGGGGAATTCAAATACAGTTCTCAAACTATAAATAAGAGAAATCAATAGTTATGAATTAAAAAATTCAGAATAAATAAGAAAGTACCAAAAAGATGGCCAACAGAGAACTTGGAAGGACTTTTCACATCCGAATATTTTTCAAAGGAAAAACGCGATGGCGGGAAAGAATGAAAACTACTTTCAGCAACAAAAGTACCAACTTGGAAGAGAATAACAAATCCGTGATTTCTAACAGAAGTCGATTTTGTCTTATTCAGGACACGAAAATTCCGAATATTAAAAAGACGACCTTCAACTAATTTGGGACTAAAGAGGCTGATATCTTTCTTCTGAACCGATGCTTGAATTCTGCAGCCCTGGAATTTAAGCACAAAATTTTAAAAATAAAAAATTATTCAATGCATGTGCAAAAGAATTCAAGAAACATATTCAAAATAGAAAACAAAAATTGAAATTTAAAACACATAACTTACTCTCTGATCCATTAGCACCGCGTGCAAAGATTCTGGTAGCATATCGGAACCTAGGGTTTGCCATTTACGGCATATTATAACGCGTAAGCACGGGTCGACTGTGGAAGGAGAAAGCTGGGAGAGATCGGTGTACAAACTATCCATGCTTCAGAAGTTTTCTTTCGAAAATCTCTGTAAAGGTTGAAAGGGGTATGAGATTTCTTGCTTTGGATGATGAACCGCAGAAGGAACGAAATATAGTGTATTTTACTTTATTAAATCCTTGCAGTGATAATCTCTTAGCAAAAGAACCGAACAAAATCTTTTTCTTATGGAATACAAATCGGCAGAAGAGCAGAAATATACGAATAGCCTCTTTTTATTATATTTGAATAAAATTTAAGACATTATTTAGTTATTATAGAAATATGAAAGGTCAGGATTCATAATTGATAAATCATAATCCATAATTGAAATTTTATTCCTTACTTTGAAATGAATGAAATATATATTTTAAATTTTAGAGTTATTATAAATGAGTAATAATAAGTGATTGAATATGAAAATTCCATATTTTTTAAAGCAACAAAAATAACTGCTAAAAAAATAAATCTGATCATAAATTTCAATAGTTATAATTTTAAAAAAAACTTTTGATCAATACTTAAGGACAAACAAACAAAAAAAATAAAACTCAATCAAATATTTAATTATAAATATTTATTTTTGTTTTTAAAATAAAATTTTATTTTAATTATTAGTATATGATTATTAAAAGTATTTATATAAGAAAATATATTAAATAAAAAATTAAAATAAAAGGTTAATAGGTGAAGTGATTAGTTTGTAAAATAAAAAAATGATTTTATAAATAATAAATAGTTCTTGGTTTGAGTTTAAGGTAAACGTAAATCTAATTAGTTTTTATGTGGGTCCCACCATAATACCTATAAAAAGTTTATATTTTGGTATCGGTTGAAGCATATCCCCTACTCCAAAATAGGTTTTTGAAGTACTAATAAGTGATTGAATATGAAAATTACATATTTTTAAAGCAGCAAAAATAATTGCTACAAAAATTAATCTGTTCAAAACAAAAAATAGTTACAATCTAAAAAACTTTTGATCGATAGATAAGGACAAACAAAAAAAAAAAAAACTCAAAAAAATATTAAGATATTTAGTTGAGTACTAAAACTTCAACCGATACCAAAAACATATTTGAGAGTAGGCGAAATTATTTAAGCGATACTAAAACATAAATCTATTATAAGTATATTAATTTTTATATAATTTTTATAAGAATATTCTTTTAAGCTTTAGAATTAGAAGCATTAAAATATTTAAAAAAAAAACATAATTTTTTATATAAAGAATTTGTGTTCGATTGGAGATGTCCAACGTATGATTTATAATTTTTGTGTTCGATTGGAGATGGCATAAATTTATTTATAGTCAAGACGGACCAAAACAGATAATTATAAGTTAAAATTATTTAGATATATTCTTGCAATGGCATCTCTGGAAGAATAAATAGACGCCTCTAATATTGACTTGTAAAATCCCAGTGCTAATGCTAATGAAAATAGATCATTAGTAAAAAAAACTAATTTGGGCATAATATAGTTTAAAAAAAAAAAACCATTGTCTTAGACAAAAGTACTAAATAGTTAATCAACATCGTTTGAGGGGGTATGCTCAGAATCATCAGTTGAATAAAATTCAAGGTCTGAGTCCATGAGTGAATCGGAAGAATTTAATGAACTCTGCTCCTTCTTCAATCTTGTAATATGAAGGTCCAGTAAAATAGGACATACACAGCAATTTTGAATAAAAAATTCCATACTTAATCCTGAATGATGAGCATGATCTTGAGATTTGACCTTGAAAAGAATTTTTTTGCCAATAAGACGTTGAACGGACATCGGAATTACAGGGAAGGCAACACACTGAAAGGTAAACAGAGGAATATGTTAATATATGAAATTTAAAATAAAACAAATAATAAAATTACAAACAAATGAGGAAGCTAAAATTTTTAAAAGTGAAGCATTAAAATTAAATTGCACAATATAAAAAGATGATCTATAATATTATGACAACTTACGTGACTCTGCATGTTTAGCAAAGACTGGACGCTATTTTCAACCAAGAATGTAGCAACTTCATCTTGAAGAACAAAACAACCATCAGAACCATTTTCGTCATTCAAATTTATATAAATTTTATATCTGGCACTACAAATGAGATTATCGCCACATTTAGGACAAACGGTCGAAATACTGAGGTTGGTACAGCCACTGTCGCAACGGGAGCATAGGGTGAAATACCAACCCTTATCCTCATGTATAAGAGTTATAGTTCCTAGAGTCCACAAATCATTTACCTGAATAAAAAGAAGGAGTTAATAACAAAAAAACACAATAAATGATAAATATAAAGTATATAAGAATGTTAAATAATCAAGATGTTATAACCTTTGCAAATTTAGATAAGTCATAAATTGAGTAAACAGTCATTCCCGGATCACTAAGTTCTGTTTTGGCGGACTTGATAAATGCAGGAGGAAACTTTGAACCATCAAAAGAATACATCTCAGGAAATGTCGGATCAATGCTGAATTTTTTAATTAATTTGATTATGTTATTACGCAATATACAGTAATGAAGCAGAATTTAATCGGGGCACTCTAATAGAAATAAGATTTTTTAAATAAATAATGAAAAATGGGAACAAAAGATTTCACCTGGATTTATACGATTCAATCTCAGGTAAGAAAGGGTTGCATATAACGTCCGTAACAGGTTCATACGTTGAAATACAAACCTCACCTACATTCATGAAAAGAAGCAGTTCATTATATGATTAAAAGCAAAGTTATTAAATAAAATACCAATAATGCAAATAAGAACCTTTATAAATCATTTTCTTGCACAACTGTATGATAACAACATTGAAATTGTATGTTCCACTCCTGCATACTTTAATGAAAGTATTAAGCTTCTCAACATAAGGAGTAGATATCAGGCACATTAACCTATTGAACCTGAGAAAACAAATATGACCAGTTTAGGAATATTAAAACAACAAAAAAGAACACATTAGATAAAAGAACAATTTAGAAAATAAGGATTTAAAACATTAAACATGGATGACTGAGGGAGTTATATCATACTTCAAATCTTGAAGCATGAGACGGATGCCACGATCACCATCGAGTTTCTCATCTATGTCTACAACTGCCCCAATCACATCTATTTTTATATAACACAAATAGTGAAAACACAACTTCAGAGATTCCATTAAACAATTAGTAAGAATGAAAGGCAAAGAGGTAAACAATGAACTTAAAATGTAAGTTACAAACAGTAGACAGTTAGGTCGTTACATTGGTATATTCTTACCGAATAGGGGGCCATCGCAGAATGTGGAATAGCCAAGTACATCAGGAAAAGACTTGAAACAGTAAATTGAATCATACGGGAAAGGGTCTTTGCATTGAGTGATGACAGAATCCTCCCGCAGACAAATAATATAATCGTGATCGGTTAGGAAATTGGATTTCGGTTTCAGAACAAAATCAAAAGTACGAAGGTTGTACAGGTAGCCTTCTATCAACAAACAATCGAATTGGCTGCCGAGATCCTTCTGAGCAGTAGCTTGAAAGGTAGAACCCTATAAATCACAGATAAATAAAAAAAATTAATTAAAAAAATGTAAAGGACTGCAAACAGAAAAATTTGAGGATGGGTTAAGTGACTAATCTAAATACAATCTTACATCGTTATCAAGCAACAAAAACTCAAAAGAATCGAATTCCAAATTTGGGCAGAGGGAACGCCACTTTCTGCGAAGCATGACACATGAAATATAATCGGCCGAGTTTTTCAAAATTCCAGCGAAAGAGGTAAACATCCCAGAAGCAGAGAACGATTTCAGCAGAAGAAGCGATGCAAAATTTTCAACGATCAACGATTATGAATCTGAAAAATCGAATGAGAAAACACGAATACATTACACGTTATTAATTACAAATCGGAAAAAAAGATAACAGACATCAGAAAATGAAAAACAAAAAACGAAAACAGAGACCACATACAGCAGAGAAGTTCAACAGTTGACGAACGAAAACGATTATGAATCTGAAAAAAAAATTGATATGGTATTAGCCTTTTTCATCTACATGTTTCAATATGTAATCTATTAATAAAAAAAAGAGAAATTACCTCGAGAAGATGAAGGAAGAGAGCAAGAGCAGATCCAAAGTTTTAGAGAAGACGAAGGCGAAGAGACTCTATGGAGGCAGAAAAGAAATTATAATCGGAGTGAATGAGGGTTTTTTATTTTATAATAATAATAATAACAATATTAATTCAGCGTAGAAGAGAAGAGAAAATATTGTGAATGGTGTGAACACAAAGTTGAAAGCTTGTTTTTAATTGGTCCACGTGTACAATAGAAGAGTTTATACCTACAATATAAACTTTATGTCCACGTGTACAATAAAAAGTTGAAAGCTTGTTTTTAATTGGTCCACGTCTGCGCTGTCACTATCTGTTTCTATGTTGCACGTTGCATTTTCAGTTAAAACCAAGGGAATATGGAATTTTGAATGGGCTGTTCTCCCCCCTGGTAGGAGCAAAGAAGCAATGCCACTCGAAGCGACATTTAGCACTATTTCTCCTCTCGAACGAATAGCAGCCGAAATAGTTTTCCAAACAAAAGTTTTCCCAGTTCCGCCGTAGCCATATAGAAAGAAAACTTGTCCCCTTCCATTACTCAAGGACTCCATGATGGATTCGTAAGCGTGAAGTTGTTGATCATTCAACATTGAAAAATTCCGTCTATACACTTCAGAAAGTTCTTCACGATTGTAATTTAGCTCATTTGCTAATAGGGAATTTCCGAAGAATGAAACATCAACATCTTGGGGATACGGCATGTTGGAGTAGTCTTTCAAAGATTTTCCTGTCTTCTGCAGCAGCGTCTCAATCTCCTTCAAGCATAGATTTTGTAATTGTTCATCGGTCAACATGAGCCCTGGAAAAATAGTGATAGCAATACTTAAGAAAAAAATCTAAACTGTGAAGAATTATAAGTTATAAATTATAATTTCAACCATATTCAAACTTCATTTTTAAGCCTAGCAGTTCAGTAAAACATAGCAGCAGGTAATTAAGAATTGGACCGAGAAATAAAATAAATACATACCAGGACGTCTGAATTTAATTCGGTAATTTCGCAGTAGGTCCTCCATCAAATATGAGTGGCATGCCTTCCATACATTGCACGGGCTAACAATAGAGCATGAAGTCAGGAGATTAACAAATAATGACCGAAGCATTGTCCCAGAGCCCCACGGAGCAGCTTCTATAATAGCATCGATATATTCTTGGTCATCATCAAGCAAACCACGGGCATAGCATGCTTCTTTAAAAGTTTTGTACTGCTTTCCATTATAAAAGCTAATATCTTCATAAGATGTACAGCCCCGCACAAAATTCAGCAAAAGACGCATGTAATAAACATCTCCCATTGCCGGGTGTACATATGACAATCTTCCAAGAGCTTTCCCTTTTATCCTAGGCGTCCAAGTTCTGGTGTCGGCATGCCAAACAAATGAAGACGGGAACTCTCCGTATGTCAGATGCCTAGCTTCTTCATAATCACGGTTGGCAATCATCCAAGCCGTAAACATAGTTTCATTTGAAGATGGCTTGGACATGACGTCATCAACGGTCTCTCCTTCTTCAAATACGAGAAATTGTTCATCCTTCAAGTGTATCTTTAACCTCACAACTGTCGGTTCTCTGAAATGTATTTCATATGAAAATAATCTCCACGTTGCTTCAGAAGATGAGATATACCTACAATCCAAGTACTGTTGTATTTCGTCTATTACCCCTCCACCATTTCCATCACGGTGAGATTTGTAAAACATGGCAGTGGCTCTGTCATTTCCCTTATGCACATACTTGAACAAATATTTAATGGAACGGGCCCTGTTGCACCACTCGACATTTATATGAGCTCGATACCTTTTCAACAAAAAGGAATTATGCGGGATGACATGCCTGTGGATATAAACAAAAGAATTTATATATGCATCTCCAGATAAGTAACTGTGTAAATCAAAGAAAGATAATCTTGAAGGTTGAAATCATGTACATTCGGAGAAAAAAAGGTGATAGAGTTAATAGCAAACCTGTTGTCAAGTTCAATTCCTCCTTTGAAAACAGTCCTGCCATTGTTCCTTCTTTTATAAACAACAAATCCGTCCTGGTCCACAGAAGAGTGATCGACAAATTTCTTCGGATAACTTTTTGTGCAGGTTACCCCATTCATACAGGGGGAATTTAGATTTGCATGTCCACACGGACCGTGCATCATGAATTCCTTTACAGCTGCATGGTATTCCTTGTCTTCCAAGGGATCCGGAATTTCGGCTGAGATGAACTTATCAACAACTTCCGTAGATGATGAAGTAGGTTGATTTTTTAGGAACAAAAGTATATGAGCGTGTGGAAGACCTCGCTTCTGGAACTCTATAGTGTATATAACTATATTCAAAGAATAAGTTTAATTAGTTAATGAATTATTCTGTAATAAGCATTGTAAAAAATAAAAAAATTAAAAATAACTATTTAAACTAAAAGCAAAGAAAGGACTCACCAGCCGCTGTTTCTCCAAATAACTTTCCTTTTCGAATGTCATCCATCAAATGCTCCAACTTCGCATGAAAAACCCTAGAAATAATATCTGGTCTATCAGTAGCGTTCAAACCATTCTCCTTAAGATAATCTGTAACTTCACGCCACTTAGCATTGCATGTGAAGGTAATAAACAAATTTGGATAACCTAACCATCTACAAATTGCCATCGCGTCGTGGTAGTTCTGGATCATATACCGTGCACCGCCAACAAAAGATGATGGTAATATTATACGCTTTCCAGTGTTTGCTACATCAGAATCACCTTTAGCTAGCGCATCACCCAATGATGAATAAGAACCACATCTCAAATCTTTCTGATGATGCCTCATGTAAGTAAGCCTAAAAGACTCAACCATTGCGTAAGCATCAACGACAAACTGCTGAAACAATCTTCGTCCGTATAAAAGATGAAGAGATTGAGTTGCTCTATGTTGCAGAAAATATGTGAAGTACTCCTTCATTGTTACTTTACGGGGTTTTTTTTCTGTGGATCGGGCTGTTTTCTCATGCGGAATGTCGTCTCTATAACCATCTTCACCGTAAAAATACAATAACGGATATTGCAGAGGCAAGTAGCTAGGGTGCAACTCATTTATTCGTTGTAAACTTTTGGACTTACGTTCAACAATGATATCTCTATTCATTTCCAGATTCTCAATGTCTCCTTCAATTAAAGCTGCAATTTCATCTACCTGAGGCAAATTGTGAACTCTCCCGTCCTGCGTTCGTCTAGATATCAACCTTAGTTTAATATCAGCTGTTTCGTCGTCCCGAAATCTGTCTCGAGCTGTGCGAAACCACTTAACCAAAATATTATGACGATCGAGCAAATCTTTCAAACTCTCGACAATTTCAACATCATCATTGTCGCCTTCTTCATTGTTTCCATCTTCTGCATCTTTTCTGATATTTCGAAAAAGCAATATTTATTTTAAATATGAACAGAAAAACAAAAATTAGAATAGATAAAGAAAATACAGGGAATTGTTTATATACCTCACACAGTTTACCCTATTATTTGTTTCGTTTTGGGTATCATGAATATAAAGCTGAGCAAATGAAGCCTTTCCAGAAGCTTCGGGAAGTAAACTGCCCATCAAATGAATCATGTCACCATTTACTCTAAAAGTTGGAGCTGAAGTTCCTGTGTTGAAGGATCTGTCAATTTTTCCTCCCATCGAAGTGAAGGCAAAGATCATATTGAACATTCTCATTTTGCTTTGAAATTTTTTGGACTTTCTTTCTGTCCCGTACAACAACTGCTTGAATTCTTCAGGAGGTTCTCTAAGAGGAGGCAATTTTATTTTGCCTGGTACAACATTAATGATAAATATAGATTTAAGTATGGGAACAATAAATATAAACGTATATTATTAAACACGTATTAGTTGATTTAAAACCAACCGTGGCAGCAACACAGACTAAACAGAGGAGAAGTTGTTTTTTTCCTATTTTTCTCAATTCGCTCGTCATACCAGAACATAGCAGAGCAATGTTCACACGTCCAACTACAGTCCCCAATGTCTTTGTAACCTATGAAATTCACGAAATAAAACTCATTCATAATAAAAGTTGATTATAAATTAATGATTATTAATATTTCCAAGTAATTAAAGAGAAGAAAATGAGGAAAATACTTGGATAATCATTGTTATTAACTCCACTGGATTCCTCCATCGCATCTGCAGTTGATGATTGAAGTACATTTGTATTAACATCAACAGTAGAATTTGGCAATGTCGCTGAAAGAGGAAGATTTTCTAATATAAATTAATATGTCATGTTCATATTAGTTAATTGCTCCTACAAATCCTAAAACTGTTCTATGAGCAAAATATAATACCTGAGGGATGAACTGCAGCAAATTCTGAATCCAAATTTCGAATAGGAGTTCTAAAATGGCTGGAAGGACCAAGAGAATTTGACTGAATATTACTATTGCTTTCGACTCGCGTATTACTCATACTGGAAGATTCCAAAATTGGAAAACTAAGGACATCCAGATCACACCTATTATCTGAATCAATGAAAAAAAATTGGAAAATATGACTGTCATGGAAGTAAAACAAAGCATTCTACTATTTAAATTTTTTTTACTGTTTGGAACGTCTCGAATTGAAATTCCTCTTCTGCCTCTAGAGTTGGACTGAACGCGGGGCATAATTTTTTTCAAAGTCTTCGTTGGTTTTTGCGTGATGCAAGATCCTTGAGGAACAGAAATATTGGAGAACTGACCAGCTGCAATACATGTTTGAGCAACAGGTGTTATATTGACAATTAAACAATTAAAGTTGCACGGTTTATATTAACAGGAAAATAGGATTATTTCTTCTTTACAATATCCAATTAAGGATTAAAGAGTCATGGTTGATCGCTCAAAGGATACAACGGTTATATGAAAAATGAAGAAGACCTGAATGATGAACTCGGGCAAATTCCTCATCCAAATTTCGAACGGGTGCAGTACTTCGGATGGACGGCTCGTTAGGATTCGGCATAATGTTATTATTTGATTGCAACACAGGAATTCTTAATGTGGAACCATCCGAAATGGGAAAACTATGGACATGAAGATCAGACCTGCTACCTGAATGTATAAACAGAGAATTTTCGCATTTATAACAAATAGATGATTTTTTTTACAGAAAGTTTAATTTAAATCTCTATACTATTTGTTATGTCTCGAAGAGCGCTTCCGCTGCTGCCGTTAAAATTCGACTGTAAGCGGGGCAAAATTGTTTTCAACTTCTTGTTTGGGATTTGGGTGATTTCTGATCGTTGAGGCTGAGAACCACTGTATAAGTAATGAACTGCAAAAGAACTCAGAAAAATTAATCTCGTCTTAAAAAGCCTCATAATACTAAGTGGGAAAATGGATGAGTATCAGTACATATAAGCTTCAGGAAAAGTTTGAGCTTACAAATGGTTTTATTATTTTAAGAACAATAAACCAATTATCAGATTTAACATGAAAATTTAAAACAACTACTCACCATTATTTGGAGGGGGATATGATTGAGAACTTGAAAAAACTCTGTTAATTCCTGATTTAGTACTGACTGGAGCATTCGGAGTTGAGCTTGTTCCTGGAGCTTTATTATTACGAAAAATACGATATAATAAGTATTAAATAAAAAACAAATCATTTACAAATCAATCTCTATTGATGATAATAGATTGAAAACGTTCAGTCTTTTACATTTGATATTGAATAGGTGAAACTTACTTTTACGTTTTTCAGAAGATTCGCCAACATTCTCTTTACCTGGAACAAAAAAAATATAGAATTAACAAATTGAAAATCAAGACCAGACAAATTCAAGAAATCAGAATTAAAGTAACCTGAATCAAGCTTTCTCCTTGGCGCCATTCTAAACTCTTTTAAATTATTGGGCAAGTTCCTGAGAGTAACAGATTTTTTTATATCAGAAAGAACTTTCAATAAGCAATGAAGAATCTAATGTTTTCTAGGTTACTGTATATTTTAAGCGATTATTTGGGTAATGAAGATTACAGTTGTTTTGTATTTATTTAGAGTTGACTATTGATTTATATTCCATCAAGGCAGCTCAGTTTTCCTAATAAGGGTTTACTATAATTTACTTATCTAAGATTGTAATCTTGAAGATTTAAATCATGTATATTTTTTTTATAATATCCCAAATTAAATAAATTAGGTTAAGGTTTAAACAGGATCAAGGATATGAAGTAGCTATAGAAATTATTTTTTATTGTTAAAAGATGGTTACAGATCACTTTCACCCTTTAACCTTTATTCACTATTTTATTAGAATTTATTAACAACATCTATTAAATAAAATATTTCTCAACATATATCAAATAAATATTTAATAAAAAAAGAGTTATAAGATCCTCACAAAGAAAAATATTTCGATTGATAATAATTGGAATATGTTGGAAAAGGTCATAACAAAAGAAGTGAAAATTATAAAAATCAACATCAGCTGATGTTTTTCATTTATTTGATGATAAATTGTGGACTAATTTCAGAATATAGAAAAGGATAGTCATGCATTGGAATTAGGTAATATAGAGCAAGGAATAATAAACCAAGATTAAATAGTTAAAACATAGGAAAACATGAAAAGAAAATTGTTTCAAAAAACTAAACATCAAAGAAATAAATGTCATAAGAGACAATAAAAGAGTGCATATTGGAAAACTTATTAAAAACTTTTTAGCAGCACACTTATCAGTTTTCAAGCTGATTTATGTGCCTTTGTTGAGGAATGCTCCTCTGTTTCTTGGAGAGATGCAGACAGATTTCTTTTAGCAGATTTTGGGAATTCGGGAGTTTTGACCTCATCAAAAGTTTGGCTGCCATTGTCCTCATGGACAGATATTGCTTCCCCAAGAGATTCAATTTCAGTAGACATGGTTGAAGGAATGATGTCATGGCTGTTCTTCTTGTGCTTCTGGATGATTGTTTGATCGTTTGAATACCTTTCAACCTGATAAACTTTCTCTGTAAGAGCAATGTGCGATTTAGTTACTTCAACCTTGAATAAGTACTCATTGCCAATCAAAGCTTCAATTGGTTGAGGACACCCAAATTTAGAGAAATCTGTAACCTTTTGCCTTTCATCAGGGTCAGTAATCCCAGCATCCTAGCGAATGGAATTAGCATGAAAATGAAGATTTAGAAATTCGGATAACAGATATTTAAAAGACATATTTCAAGGAAGACTGTACATATTAAAGTATATCAGACCTGAAAAAGTTTTTCCCAGACTTCATCCACACTCTTCCCGATCATCGACTTTGCAGTTTCGTTCCAAAGCAAGAAAACAGCGTTTGATGCACCATCAACAACTGTCAAATGAACTTTAAAACGTTCTTCCGCAATCACAAATTTTTTGCACCAACTGCACCAAAACTGATCCTCTTTCTCTTCAACCTTTTTCTTGCACACTGGACAACTAATGTAACACCACCCACCAATTGGCCTAATTTCAGCAATGGAGGCAATAACCCAAAATTTTCCTGTCTGTTATATAAAAGACATGAGGAAATACAGAAATGAAAACAAAGAGCAATAATAAATTTAAAATAGTTCTCAATATATTAACTAATTACAGAATTAGAAAATGATTTTTAGGTGCTTACAACAGTAGCAGCCTTTAACTCATCAACCGTGAAGAAAACTGTTTTCGGGCTAGCTAAATCATCCTTTACAGACATATAAGTTGAAGTTGAGATTTGTGAACCATCAAATGAATTGGATACTTCGGTTATATTTAGCCTGAAAAAATAAATATGCACAGAACTAATAAGAACATTAAGAAAGTGTATGACTATTTTAAAAGAGAAATAAAGCTTTAATTGAAAACTTCCTTACTTGCTCTTGAAATCTATTATTTCTTCAGTATTCTGATCAGTTATCAGTTTGGTAGCATTGTAAGTGTTAGAAACCCCAACACTTTCTGATCATAAAAGGAAATGTTTGAAAAATAAGGTCTAAAATGAAACAGAAATATAGTAAATAGTTAATTAAATTGAAAAAGAAAATCATTACTTTCAAACTCTTTTGCCCTGCATAGCTGAATTATTATCACTTGGGGATCTTTCTTATCCCTTACCATGTCAAAATGGTTTTTCAGTTCAAAACAGTATGGTTCCCAAAGTAAGCATTGAACTCTTAGTTTGCTGATAAAAAAAAAATTGATGGGGGTTAATGATACAGGCTTTTATCTAACTGAAAAGATAAAATATCTAAAATTTTAAACCTTACTTTAAATCCTCAATAAGAAAAGTGATGCTCTTACTGCCTTTAACATTTGCATCTGATTTCATACGATCCTCATTAATGTCAACAACTCTTCCAATGACATCTAAAAAACAAAATTTACAAAAGGCATAAATATCGAAAATAATGAGATAGCTCTAAAATTATATTGTCAGAAAATTTAGACACTTAATTTACCAAAAACAGGACCGTCTTTCTGGATTGAACCATCAGTAATCTTGGAGAATTCCCTGAAGTTAAATATCCCGATTGGAAAGCTTGGATCTTCACATGTTTTAATGAGAGTTGAAGCATGGAACAGAATTCTGAAAGGACATTCAGCAATCTGGTAAACTTTCGGAGACTCAACAACAGAGAATCGATGCACGTAGCAAACGTCGCCTTCTTGGACTTTATTCTCATATTTTAAAATATGCAATTTCTTGACAGATGCATGGATTCTTGTACCCTGACATAGAAATAATGAATCGAGTTATTGACACAACTTAAGACATCAGAAGAACTCTGCAATTATTTTTACAATCTTATCATCTACACGAACCTGCATATCAACAAAAAGATAATCCAATGATTCATGAATCTTCGATTTCGGTTGAGTTTTCCACTGGCGACACACTCGAACTTGAATCTTAAAATCCATTCTGAATTTTGTAAGTTCACTGAGGAGAGTTATTTGGCTTGACATAGTTGCTTTGAAAATCTTTGTTTAATTCTAAATGACTGGAGAAGAATGACCCTAAAACTTATAAGAGAGAAAAACGTTCAACATGGAAAGTTTGAACATTGATATCTTCTCTGAAAAAAGATTATAAAAGGTTATATGGGAAGTTGAAAAGAATGGAATGATGAGTTAATTTAATGTTTTTTGTTAGGTATATTGAACGTTTGTAGGTTGTAAATCTTCAATTGTAATTAAAAAATAGAATATTAACAGAAAAAGAATATTCTGTTTTTAACTCTGAAGATTTTTAGATTGAGTAATTGATTTATTAAAGCATTTAATCCTGGGATGGATATATATAAATTTGTAACTATATTTGGGATCAGATTTCTGAATTGTTGAAAAGAATTTAACCAATTTAGTACAGTTCAAATGAACACAGGATGTAGATGCCGAAGGAATTAATGATTATACTTCAAAATCTTATATCTACTGGGAATGAATGAGATCATGTAATGTATATTACTCAAGAAAAGATTAAAGATCATGCAACACAGAGTCATGAAAACGTTGTTCAGGAATCAAGCAAAAAGATACAGTTAATATAGAGTTTAGAATGATATAAAAAACATGATTTCAAAATATCTCTAACAAAAACTTTGACAACTGGCTGAAATCAGCAAAATACGAAGCCTTCATGCCTGAATTATTCAGTACTGCTTTCACTGTCTTCGGAAGAAGAGTCACTGGAATCTGAACTTGAATCGTCGTCGTCGGAAGAAATAACACAGGACACTTCAGATGTACCTTCAGAATATCCTCTTTCCATTAATTCCTTGTGTTTTTCCAATAATTCAGTATCATCGCAACATTTGACAACGCAATACTCCCGTGCTTTGGTTGTGTCAAAGTGATGATCTTCGACCTTGACCTTAACCAACAACTCTCTTCCAATAAGACTTTGATAAACTTGAGCAGGAAATCCAGGATCTAGGTTTCCCTGCAAATTTAAATAAGATATATTGCAGCAATTAGTAACAACAAAATTTTGAACAAATATTAAAATATAAATATATTTACTGGTTCAAAAATAAATAATAAAAGAGTTCAGTATATGGGCTTACTTTGAAATGAACTTTCATCAAAGAGAAAACAGATGCCTGAATTAGAGACCTCGCAAGTTCATTCATCAAAATGATTTTGGCTGACCCCCCTCCAATGTCCTCGATAGTTACGTGAATTTTGAAATTGGACTTATGAAGAATAGGATCACCACACGAAGGACAGACCAAGGCCGAAGATGAGACATCGCCTATAATCGAGCAGTCAGAGCAAGAAGTATAATACCAACCAAGTTCCTCATTTATACTGGTTATAGTTCCAATAGTCCATATGTCCATAACCTAAAAAAAATGAAAACTGTGTTAGTACACTTATGCATGAGGACAACAACAAATTACATGCAGATTAGTTATAAAGAAAAAAAAGATAATAAACTTACATCATTCACGTATTCCAAATCAAAAAGATCATAAACCATTGTTCGGGGATGACGCAATTCCTTTTTAGATGATGTCACGCACGGAACAGGAAACTTAGAACCATCACAGAAACCAACATTTTTGGACACGGGATTCCTGATTTCATACATTTTCAGAATTATAATGGATAAGGGTAAGCATTTAAAAAACAGTCGTAATGAATCCCTCATAAAATAAAAAACTCAATTAAATAATTAAAAAGTCAGAAACTATTTAAATACCTTGATTTATATTCAACTATTTCAGGAACATTTTGGTCAAAAATCACATTGGAGAGGTCGCTTTTAGTTGCGACACATACAGAACCTTGAAATATAAAAAATCAACAATCAACATGGATGAAATAATATACTACAGATTTATAAGACAAACTAAAAAGCCTTACCTTGAATAATGGTTTTTCGGCACAGCTGCAAGATGATTACTTTCGGCACAGAGATGTTCTCCCTCAACATTTTAACAAAATAGTATATCTTGGAACGATGGGGCTAAAAAACTTGGCATTGCAACAGTTCAGAACTGATTGAATAACAAAAATTAGACATATAATGTTCTATGAAATCATGTAATCAGGAGGATAATAAACACAAAATTTTAAATATGTTATAGTTCAAATAATTACCTTGAATTTTGAAGCATGAACTTAAAAGAAGGCTTGCCGTGATTAAGAACCTCGACATCGACAACTTGGCCAATAACGTCTTATACGATTGATGCACAATACATGCAAAAATTTAATAATTAATAGGGGAATTCAAATACAGTTCTCAAACTATAAATAAGAGAAATCAATAGTTATGAATTAAAAAATTCAGAATAAATAAGAAAGTACCAAAAAGATGGCCAACAGAGAACTTGGAAGGACTTTTCACATCCGAATATTTTTCAAAGGAAAAACGCGATGGCGGGAAAGAATGAAAACTACTTTCAGCAACAAAAGTACCAACTTGGAAGAGAATAACAAATCCGTGATTTCTAACAGAAGTCGATTTTGTCTTATTCAGGACACGAAAATTCCGAATATTAAAAAGACGACCTTCAACTAATTTGGGACTAAAGAGGCTGATATCTTTCTTCTGAACCGATGCTTGAATTCTGCAGCCCTGGAATTTAAGCACAAAATTTTAAAAATAAAAAATTATTCAATGCATGTGCAAAAGAATTCAAGAAACATATTCAAAATAGAAAACAAAAATTGAAATTTAAAACACATAACTTACTCTCTGATCCATTAGCACCGCGTGCAAAGATTCTGGTAGCATATCGGAACCTAGGGTTTGCCATTTACGGCATATTATAACGCGTAAGCACGGGTCGACTGTGGAAGGAGAAAGCTGGGAGAGATCGGTGTACAAACTATCCATGCTTCAGAAGTTTTCTTTCGAAAATCTCTGTAAAGGTTGAAAGGGGTATGAGATTTCTTGCTTTGGATGATGAACCGCAGAAGGAACGAAATATAGTGTATTTTACTTTATTAAATCCTTGCAGTGATAATCTCTTAGCAAAAGAACCGAACAAAATCTTTTTCTTATGGAATACAAATCGGCAGAAGAGCAGAAATATACGAATAGCCTCTTTTTATTATATTTGAATAAAATTTAAGACATTATTTAGTTATTATAGAAATATGAAAGGTCAGGATTCATAATTGATAAATCATAATCCATAATTGAAATTTTATTCCTTACTTTGAAATGAATGAAATATATATTTTAAATTTTAGAGTTATTATAAATGAGTAATAATAAGTGATTGAATATGAAAATTCCATATTTTTTAAAGCAACAAAAATAACTGCTAAAAAAATAAATCTGATCATAAATTTCAATAGTTATAATTTTAAAAAAAACTTTTGATCAATACTTAAGGACAAACAAACAAAAAAAATAAAACTCAATCAAATATTTAATTATAAATATTTATTTTTGTTTTTAAAATAAAATTTTATTTTAATTATTAGTATATGATTATTAAAAGTATTTATATAAAAAAATATATTAAATAAAAAATTAAAATAAAAGGTTAATAGGTGAAGTGATTAGTTTGTAAAATAAAAAAATGATTTTATAAATAATAAATAGTTCTTGGTTTGAGTTTAAGGTAAACGTAAATCTAATTAGTTTTTATGTGGGTCCCACCATAATACCTATAAAAAGTTTATATTTTGGTATCGGTTGAAGCATATCCCCTACTCCAAAATAGGTTTTTGAAGTACTAATAAGTGATTGAATATGAAAATTACATATTTTTAAAGCAGCAAAAATAATTGCTACAAAAATTAATCTGTTCAAAACAAAAAATAGTTACAATCTAAAAAACTTTTGATCGATAGATAAGGACAAACAAAAAAAAAAAAAAAACTCAAAAAAATATTAAGATATTTAGTTGAGTACTAAAACTTCAACCGATACCAAAAACATATTTGAGAGTAGGCGAAATTATTTAAGCGATACTAAAACATAAATCTATTATAAGTATATTAATTTTTATATAATTTTTATAAGAATATTCTTTTAAGCTTTAGAATTAGAAGCATTAAAATATTTAAAAAAAAAACATAATTTTTTATATAAAGAATTTGTGTTCGATTGGAGATGTCCAACGTATGATTTATAATTTTTGTGTTCGATTGGAGATGGCATAAATTTATTTATAGTCAAGACGGACCAAAACAGATAATTATAAGTTAAAATTATTTAGATATATTCTTGCAATGGCATCTCTGGAAGAATAAATAGACGCCTCTAATATTGACTTGTAAAATCCCAGTGCTAATGCTAATGAAAATAGATCATTAGTAAAAAAAACTAATTTGGGCATAATATAGTTTAAAAAAAAAAACCATTGTCTTAGACAAAAGTACTAAATAGTTAATCAACATCGTTTGAGGGGGTATGCTCAGAATCATCAGTTGAATAAAATTCAAGGTCTGAGTCCATGAGTGAATCGGAAGAATTTAATGAACTCTGCTCCTTCTTCAATCTTGTAATATGAAGGTCCAGTAAAATAGGACATACACAGCAATTTTGAATAAAAAATTCCATACTTAATCCTGAATGATGAGCATGATCTTGAGATTTGACCTTGAAAAGAATTTTTTTGCCAATAAGACGTTGAACGGACATCGGAATTACAGGGAAGGCAACACACTGAAAGGTAAACAGAGGAATATGTTAATATATGAAATTTAAAATAAAACAAATAATAAAATTACAAACAAATGAGGAAGCTAAAATTTTTAAAAGTGAAGCATTAAAATTAAATTGCACAATATAAAAAGATGATCTATAATATTATGACAACTTACGTGACTCTGCATGTTTAGCAAAGACTGGACGCTATTTTCAACCAAGAATGTAGCAACTTCATCTTGAAGAACAAAACAACCATCAGAACCATTTTCGTCATTCAAATTTATATAAATTTTATATCTGGCACTACAAATGAGATTATCGCCACATTTAGGACAAACGGTCGAAATACTGAGGTTGGTACAGCCACTGTCGCAACGGGAGCATAGGGTGAAATACCAACCCTTATCCTCATGTATAAGAGTTATAGTTCCTAGAGTCCACAAATCATTTACCTGAATAAAAAGAAGGAGTTAATAACAAAAAAACACAATAAATGATAAATATAAAGTATATAAGAATGTTAAATAATCAAGATGTTATAACCTTTGCAAATTTAGATAAGTCATAAATTGAGTAAACAGTCATTCCCGGATCACTAAGTTCTGTTTTGGCGGACTTGATAAATGCAGGAGGAAACTTTGAACCATCAAAAGAATACATCTCAGGAAATGTCGGATCAATGCTGAATTTTTTAATTAATTTGATTATGTTATTACGCAATATACAGTAATGAAGCAGAATTTAATCGGGGCACTCTAATAGAAATAAGATTTTTTAAATAAATAATGAAAAATGGGAACAAAAGATTTCACCTGGATTTATACGATTCAATCTCAGGTAAGAAAGGGTTGCATATAACGTCCGTAACAGGTTCATACGTTGAAATACAAACCTCACCTACATTCATGAAAAGAAGCAGTTCATTATATGATTAAAAGCAAAGTTATTAAATAAAATACCAATAATGCAAATAAGAACCTTTATAAATCATTTTCTTGCACAACTGTATGATAACAACATTGAAATTGTATGTTCCACTCCTGCATACTTTAATGAAAGTATTAAGCTTCTCAACATAAGGAGTAGATATCAGGCACATTAACCTATTGAACCTGAGAAAACAAATATGACCAGTTTAGGAATATTAAAACAACAAAAAAGAACACATTAGATAAAAGAACAATTTAGAAAATAAGGATTTAAAACATTAAACATGGATGACTGAGGGAGTTATATCATACTTCAAATCTTGAAGCATGAGACGGATGCCACGATCACCATCGAGTTTCTCATCTATGTCTACAACTGCCCCAATCACATCTATTTTTATATAACACAAATAGTGAAAACACAACTTCAGAGATTCCATTAAACAATTAGTAAGAATGAAAGGCAAAGAGGTAAACAATGAACTTAAAATGTAAGTTACAAACAGTAGACAGTTAGGTCGTTACATTGGTATATTCTTACCGAATAGGGGGCCATCGCAGAATGTGGAATAGCCAAGTACATCAGGAAAAGACTTGAAACAGTAAATTGAATCATACGGGAAAGGGTCTTTGCATTGAGTGATGACAGAATCCTCCCGCAGACAAATAATATAATCGTGATCGGTTAGGAAATTGGATTTCGGTTTCAGAACAAAATCAAAAGTACGAAGGTTGTACAGGTAGCCTTCTATCAACAAACAATCGAATTGGCTGCCGAGATCCTTCTGAGCAGTAGCTTGAAAGGTAGAACCCTATAAATCACAGATAAATAAAAAAAATTAATTAAAAAAATGTAAAGGACTGCAAACAGAAAAATTTGAGGATGGGTTAAGTGACTAATCTAAATACAATCTTACATCGTTATCAAGCAACAAAAACTCAAAAGAATCGAATTCCAAATTTGGGCAGAGGGAACGCCACTTTCTGCGAAGCATGACACATGAAATATAATCGGCCGAGTTTTTCAAAATTCCAGCGAAAGAGGTAAACATCCCAGAAGCAGAGAACGATTTCAGCAGAAGAAGCGATGCAAAATTTTCAACGATCAACGATTATGAATCTGAAAAATCGAATGAGAAAACACGAATACATTACACGTTATTAATTACAAATCGGAAAAAAAGATAACAGACATCAGAAAATGAAAAACAAAAAACGAAAACAGAGACCACATACAGCAGAGAAGTTCAACAGTTGACGAACGAAAACGATTATGAATCTGAAAAAAAAATTGATATGGTATTAGCCTTTTTCATCTACATGTTTCAATATGTAATCTATTAATAAAAAAAAGAGAAATTACCTCGAGAAGATGAAGGAAGAGAGCAAGAGCAGATCCAAAGTTTTAGAGAAGACGAAGGCGAAGAGACTCTATGGAGGCAGAAAAGAAATTATAATCGGAGTGAATGAGGGTTTTTTATTTTATAATAATAATAATAACAATATTAATTCAGCGTAGAAGAGAAGAGAAAATATTGTGAATGGTGTGAACACAAAGTTGAAAGCTTGTTTTTAATTGGTCCACGTGTACAATAGAAGAGTTTTAATTGGGCCATGTGGAATCATTGTTCAGGATTTATATATTAATAGATAAATGAATAATTACAAGATAATACCAAGCCCAAAGTTTTCATAATATGAATTCAGAAACTATAAATAGGGACTTTCATCACCTTCGTAATACATGTAACAAGCAATAATTTGTTTTATTATTGAAAAAAAAAATGAAGGGCTTTACATTAATTTCCATGATAATAATGGTGTCATTTTTTGCAAAGATTGGTGCAACTGCACAATCTACAACACCTTATTCAACATCATTTCTTACATGTATCTCAACGTGCTTCAAGGGATGTCATCATTTGGGAGAAGCTTGTTACAATTCTTGCGTTGACAAATGTCACCATGTCACCGTTCGTGACGGAGATGACGACGGTGGCCACATGTTAACTATGGATTAGTAGTGTTGCCCCAATCAATATTATTTGTAATAATTCATATGGGACAAAATTCAAATAAATTGTTTCATTTTAACATATAGTGTTCATGAGTAAATTATTGATTATAAATAAATTTGCATCAATTAATGTTAACAAAAAATATGGTGTTTGCATCAATTTGCAAAACCATGGTGTAGTTCTCGAAACAAAATATCACATCCCTACAAAACACATTTATCATTACAACAATTTATATACTTACATACATTTATATTAAAAATGAAAAAAAAACCACCCTTTAATCATAATAAAATTAAAACATTCTTATTCATTTAAAAACACACACAAAAAAAAAAGATTGCAAGTGCATAGGTATACTTTTAAGTACCGATTGATCATAAAAAAAACATAGAAAAGTAAAAAAAATAAAAAAAATGTACTAAATCTATCTAGATACTTTTTTGATGTGTCATCTTATTCAGACTATCAATTGAAATATTTGTTAATTTGTTGTCATTTTGGGTAACATTTTCGATGTCATACAAATAACATTAATTAACTCAAAACACATGAAAGTAGTAGGCAGTAAAATAAACATATTTATTCTTACAACACATTTAAATTTTCTTTTACAAATAAATTTAGTTATAAGAAATGATATTTATGATATACTTTCATTAAAAATAAAATGATTTAAAAAAGTGGTCCTCGAACAATATTCTCACTGAGCCTTTAGTTTATACATACATTTCATATATATATGTATGTTTTAGGTATATTCTTTCAATATCATATATATTTATATTTGATGAATTTTTTATGTGTATTTTTATTTTTTACATTTAAAAAACATATATTTATTTTATTTTTAAAAACAACTTTAATTTTAAGTTTTTACTTAATTTTTTAATATCACTTTAAAATATTTTATTTTTCATTTTAAAAGATGCTTATAAATGATTATTTTATCAATGTAATAATAAATAGTTAAAATAAATATTTTGAAAAATATATAAAAATCCTTATAATATATAATTCAGCTAGCAATTGTCCGAGGTGTCGTATGTTTTCACCGTTTGATTTTTTTGTGTTCACACCTATTATTAAACAACCACCGTTAGATTAAATTTGTGTTCACACGGGTTATTATTAATTAGTGGGAATACCGGATTCAGGACCACCTCATAAAATAAATAAGTTCTGAGGCCCTGTTCGTAAAAGTAGAAGTTTATTAGGCAATTGGCTTGGAAAAGTCTACACTGCCCTCGCTGTTTAAGAAATGAATATAAATTGAATATGTAATTTAAATAGAATTTTTGTTTTAAAAATTAATAATAAAACTCCAATACAATTTCAGACCATCCACGGTTAAAGTACGCCGTTAGACTATGCACGATAATAAGACACCGTGACTTCATTCACGATTATCGTACGCCGTGAGTTCATCCACGATGAATAGACACCGTGAGACCATCCACGATAAATGGACACCGTGAGACCATCCACGATAAACGGACACCGTGAGACCATCCACGATAATCCAAAGTCGTGAGAAGTACATCATAACTGGACACCGTGAGAAAATCCACGATAATCGCACGCCGTGAGACAGTACATGATAACTGGACACCGTGTGCTCATCCACAATAGTCGCACGCCATGAGACAAATCTCGATAAATGGACACCGTGATACAATATACGATACTAAGACAACGTGACACCATTCACGATAATCGTACGCAGTGAGTTCAATAACGATAAATAGACACCGTGAAAAAATACACGATAACTGGACACCGTGATCCCAACCATGATAATCCTACGCCGTGAGTTTATTAACGATAAATAGACACCGTGTGAACACCCACAATAAATTTACACCGTGAAACCATATACGATAAGTGGACATCGTGAGCTAATCCACGATAATCGCACGCCGTGTGACCATCCATGAATACCGTAAGACAAAATGATAATCATACGCCGTGAGACCAGACACAATAAATGGACACCGTAGTACCATACACGATAATTAAAAGCGACTGTGTGATAAATTTGAACGAGAATCTCAAAAAGATAAACCCTAAAACTTGAGAAAAATTGACGGATCAAAACTCTAAACCCTAAACACTATCGGTCAGCGGTATACAAAAAAACTGAATGAAAAAAAAAAACATCACATCAGTGAATCTCCTCTTTGGACATCTGGTCAGCAACAAAGGTTTTTGAGACTCGACCAGACTGGTGATTTCAACGGAGACAAGGAGATTAGGCTACATGCACACTCCGAATCGAATGTGAAGAAGGTGACCGATATATATACGGAGGTTTTGGAAACTCGTGTATCTCGTCAGGTTTTCAACAGGAATGCAAAGAAGGTTACTGACCAATACCACTCGATACAGTAATGCAACTGTGAAATTCGAAAAAGTGAGGTGATAACTGATCCATGTAGGCTGTAGCCTAAGGAGCTTAGGCTACATGCACTCCGAATCATATGTGAAGAAGGTAACAGATAAATACTACGTAGGTTTTGGAAACTCGAGTATCTTGGGGAAAATGATCCAGGCAAATGATGGTTTTATTTTGAGGCTCGTGTATCTCGATACAGTAATGCAACTAATCGTATTTATAGGCTTAATATTGGGATCTAATTTAAGTCATCCAACCACCCGGTTTTCAATCGTTCTACGAAACGATTCAACTGCCAACTACGCTTATTAATTACTCGTACTGTATTAATAATAAAATTAATAGTAAATCACCCCATCCAACGCTCCATATCCATTAATATGATATGACCATTCAATTCAGGGAATTGATGCATCTCTGTTCTGAGTCATACCACCGCTGGACTTCAATCGTTGCACGAAACGTCTCATAAACAGATCAACTCCCAACCACTTCCATTAAACACATTGCGATTATTAAATTAAGAAAATAAATAAAACCCTAGAACTGTGTCGCCGTGGGGTTCCCTCAGTAGATTGTAACACCGTGCAACTGTATTAGGTAGAAAACCTTTAAACCTAATGGGTAGTCGTGGATAAATCACGGTGTATTGTGTCACCGTGGATATTTCACGACGACGGAATAAATACACCGTGAAAATTATTAAATCGTGCAATAAATCACGGAGCTATATCACCTTATATCAATGCACGGTTACACACACCCATATTCAATACGAATTTGGTTGATCCCGATCGAATTTGGGTTTCAATACGAATGAGAAACGTGTGAGCATGATTAATAAATGACGGTGATATTATAATATTTTAATGATAAATTAAGGAAAAAGTACAGTAAAGATCGATGGTTCAAAACCATAAACCCTAACCCTAAAACCTATTATGAAAAATTGATGGATCAAAACCCTGAACACTATCAATCGAAAAGTAGCAACATCTTGAGGAAACTCTACTGGGCGGTGAAAAGAAAATAAAATTAAAGCTTCACAACATGAAAATCTCCCCTCAATACAATTGGAAGATCAGTACTTGAGCCGCTTGAGCCTGGACCAGGAATCGTTAGGAATCCATTCGAAGTCGGACGACATAACGGAAAGAGATCCCGACCAATCACCATATCGAGCTGCCTAGGAAGAAGAGTGTCTGCCAAAAAAGGAGGGTCTGAGCAGGATATATCGAAAAGGGATTTCTTCCGCTGGCAGATAAGAAGATGGTTAATGATGGTTTTCTTTTGGAAACTCGAGTATCTCGATACAGTAATGCATCTGTGAAATTCAAAATTGTGAGATGATAACTGATACTTCATTATAAAAACAAACAAAAAGGAGTATCAATGGGTGAAAAAAATGGAGTTTTTCCGTTTGTATTTATAAGCTTAATATTCTGATCTAATTTAAGTCATCCCAGCACCCGGATTTCAATCGTTCCACGAAACGATTAAACTGCCAACTACGCTTATTAATTACTCGTATTAATAAAATTAATAGTAAATCACCCCATCCAACGCTCCAAATCCATTAATATGATATGACCATTCAATTCAGGGAATCGATGCGTCTCTGTTCTGAGTCATCCCACCGCCGGATTTCAATCGTTGCACTAAACGACTCAACTCCCAACCACGCCCATTAAACACATTGCGATTAATTAATTAAGAAAATAAATAAAACCCTAGAACTGTGTCGCCGTGGATTCCCTCGGTGGATTGTAACACCGTGCAACGGTATGAGGTGGGTAGAAAACCCTAAAACCTAATGTATAGCCGTGGTTGTAACACGGTGGATTGTAACACCGTGGAAGGCTCATAAATGAGAAATAAAAAACCCATTGAACAGCGTCGCCGTGGGTTCCCTCGGTGGATTGTAACACCGTGCAACGGTATTAGGTATGTAGAAAACCCTAAAACCTAATGTATCGCCGTGGTTGGAACACGGTGGATTGTAACATTGTGGAAGGCTCATAAATGAGAAATTAAACCAATAGAACAGCGTCGCCGCGGGGTTCCCTCGTTGGATTGTGACACCGTGCTACGGTATTAGGTGTAAAACCCTTATCATAATGTGTCGCTGTGGTTTGAGCACGGAAGATTATAACACCGTGGAAGGCTCATAAATGAGATATAAAACACAGAACAGTGTCGACGTGAGTTCCTCGTTTTAGAATACACCGTGAAATAAATGAAAATACAGTCGAAGTGTGTTCATTACACCAAAAAAAAATTATTAAACAATTTAAACTTAACAAAAGTAGTTTTATTACAATTGATGGATCAAAACACTATTGAGAATTATAATTGATGGATCAAAACCCTATTGAGAATTACAATTGATTGATCAAAACCCTATTGGGAATTACAATTGATGGATCAAAACCCTAAACCCAGAACCATGCTTGGTTGAACAAAGAAAAAAAAAGAAATCCAACCCGCCTCAGAATCTACTCTCTGGATGGGAAGCAATTCGAAGACCTTCTTTTTCTTTGGCCTCAATCATAGCCTGTTATGATCTCAACATATGGCCAGATTCACCGCTACGGAGAAAGTGGCATTGCTAAGATCCGTATCTAACAAAGATACTCGAGATGTTTTGGAAACTCGAGTACCTCGTTAGGTTTTCTTTTGGAAACTCGAGTATCTCGTTACCGGACTGCAGCTATGAATTTGAAAGATGTGTGGTGAAAACCGCTCCATAAGAAAAAAAAAACGCAGAAAACATGAGAAAAAATTGGGTATAGAAAAAAAAAAGGTTTTTTCGTTCGTATTTATAGGCTCAATTTTCTGACCTAATAAAGTGATCCCCCGCCTACTTTCAATCGACTCACGAAACGACTGACCTCTAAACTACGCCCATTAAACACATTGCAATTAATTAATTTATTATTTAAATAAAAACCTAGAACTGTGCCTCCGTGGGTATTTCACGGTGGATTAAATCACTGTGTCGCGGTCACTGTGACTTTGGTAACGTGACTACAACTCTGAATGGGACGTCGTGATGTTAGCACGGTGCAGTCTAACACCGTGTACGTACATGTTATAGGTGACATTAAAAAAAACCTAATCCTCCGTCATCGTTGGTATCCCACGTTGCATAAGCCGTGGTATGTTCATATATGACATAGAAAACTTAACCCCCCCATCCACCAAGATATCCATTAATTAGATATGACCGTGAAATTCAAAGAATTTATGATGAGTGTCTGTTATGATCCTCTGCCGGATTTCAATCGTCTCACGACACGACCCAACCCAACTTCCAACTACACTCATTGATGGTCCAGATATGATATGATATGACCATTCAATTCAGGGAATTGATGAGTATCTGTTCTGAGTCACATCGTCGCCGGATTTAAATCGTTTCACGAAATCACTCAATTCCCAACCACCCCCATTAAACACATTGCGTCGTGGGTTTATTACAGTGGATTTCCTCACCGTGTAACGGTTACCGTGACGGTCTATGTGACACTGATAACCCTTGATAAAAACCCTTACCCACCGTCGCCGTTGGTATCTCACGGTGTATTGTGAAACCTTTATTAGTTTATTAACCCCTCAACCACCCACTTTTGGCGTGTATACATAAGCACCGTACCACGCTGAAAACCCTAATTTTTATAAAATCAAATTTCATATTCAATGGCCACCCCAACCCCGATTTGTAGATTCTTCAAAGTTCTGAACACCGTTGATTTCCGCGAAGTTTGTCGTTTACCTTCTGATTTTGCTCATGAACATGAGTATCTGGCAGGCAGGGCTACTTTGCTTGGAGATTGTGAGACACTCGCCTCATTTGCCACCGCTCGTGCCCCGTGGTCCGTGGAAATCTCTTGGGTCAACGGTTACTTGTGCTTTCATCGTGGTTGGACCGATTTCTGCACGGCTCATCATCTTAAATTCGGTTATTTTTTGGTTTTTCACTACGCCGAGAAATTGGGTCCTTTCTTTGTCAATGTCTACAGTAAAGATGGTCTCGAGATTCGTAACTTTTCCGATCCTAATGCCCCTAGAGACCCCCTTCTGCCGACCATATCTAAGGTTGTAGAAGAGATCCTGTTTGAGAAGGTGGTGGAAGTGGTGGAGCTCTCGGACGATGAGGACGATATGGGCGATGAAGCAGACGATAAGGACGAAACGACTGATGAAGGCGATGACGCAGATGGCGAGGATGATGAACCATGAATGCAAAGAATGTTTCTTTCTGCGTTTTGTTTATGAATAGTATGTTTTTATTTTTGCTTTTACAGTATGTTTTTCTGGTTTCGTAGCTACTACACTACGTAATCTACGTTATAATACTGTACTAGTGCTTGTTTTTCTTTGTTAATATATTTCGACCTTCTCCCACCGTGCACGAGTAACCGTGTGACTTTAGCGTTTGAAGATATTACCGTGCGCCAAGGGTCGGGTGATTGAACCGTGGCAAAAGGCAACCGTCCTCTTTTTTTTTTTTTTTTTTTTTTTTGGTTTTTGGGAATCCCGGTAATTTAATTTATTAAATATTAAAAGATGAATAAAAAGGTTGAATAAACCTGCGACTTCAAAAGCTGTTCTGTTCACTGACAAAACCGTGCCACGTAAGTATCTGTTTACATACTTACATTGATTTGACCGTCGCACGGTACTTTATCACGGTGACGTCTCACGACATTACCGTGTGAGCATGAACAATGACGTTTTCACGTGATTCTTGCACAATCGCGATAATCTTTTTGGCAAAATGCTTAATAAAAGTTAATTTCCTATGGACATGATTATATTGAACCTAAAAAATTCCACAATAATCCATCAAACGATTAAATTCCACAATACCATGTGCAATATGATCACACTTGAGAGTAAATTGTTACCAATGAACTACACATCTCTTGAATTTGAGACATGCACTAATGCAAATCGCATCGTACGTCTTTAATTTCAAATACCATACGTCTCACTGCCTGAAACATGACCCCGTTGATGGTAACGACGCCTTAAAAGTGTATACAAACGATTGACGATCGTTTTTTTGCGGGTTGAACAAGCCACGGTGTAGATGTATTGATGACCATGTAACGCCGTGCAGATACAACCGTGAAACTAAATGACTGTGCGAAACAAAAGAATAAAGGATGACTATACCCGCCTGCAAAAGCTGTCCTGATAACTGACACCACTAATATTTCGCGTGCATCGGTTATCCCGCTCCAATACGAAAATACGCCATCTAAAAAAAGAACTCGTTCAATTTCAAAAATGTTTAAAATTGATTTGATAACCACACGGTGTTGTACCACGGTGACGTCTTGTGAGATCACCGTGTGAGCATGAACACTCACGTTTTCGTGTGAATCTTGCACAATCGCAATAATCTTTTTGGCTAAATGCCTAAGCAAAGTTAATTTCCTATGGAAATGATTATATTGAACCTAAAAAATCCACAATAGTCCATCAAACGATTAAATTTGACATACCATGTGCAATATGATCACACTTGAGAGTAAATTGTTACCAATTAAATGAACATCTCTTGAATTTGAGACATGCACTAATGCAAATCGCATCGTACGTCTTTAATTTCAAATACCATACGTCTCACTGCCTGAAACATGACCCCGTTGATGGTAACGACGCGTTAAAAGTGTATACAAACGATTGACGATCGTTTTTTTGCGGGTTGAACAAGCCACGGTGTAGATGTATTGATGACCATGTGTCACCGTGAACAATATACGTTTTACTGAGCCGTGCGTAAAACGGCTTCCCCCCCCTCCCATTTATTTTCCGATGTTTTAATTTGAATTTTAAATAAAAGAATAAAAGATGAATACCCGCCTGCAAAAGCTGTCCTGATAACTGACACCACTAATATTTAATAAGTACACGTGCATCGGCTAACCCGCCCCAATCCTAAAAACGAAAATACGCCATCTAAAAAAAGAACTCGTTCAATTTCTAATATTTTTAGAATGGATTTGATAACCACACGGTGTTGTATCACGGTGACGTCTCGTGAGATCACCGTGTGAGAGTGAAGACGTCTTTAAATTCAAATACAATAACCGTCGCCGTTGGTACCTCACGGTTCGTGCTGATACAAGACCGTAAGTGCACACGGTGATCAACAATTTTTTTTAGATACAGTCATTGATAGTTTTGCACACGGCGCTGATCCACCACACGGTGATAAACACAATGTCTTTGCAGGACATCCAAAATATCTTCAGTGCTATGTTTTTTCTGACAGCTTTGATATCGATGTCGTCCGCGTTACGATACAATGATGGGTCGGTGAGCAATCGTTCCAAATACATTGTGCAGAAAGGACCGCAAGAGTGGTTGTCATCTTGGGCAAATTGGTCTTCGGCTGGCATGACCTTGAGCTTGAAGTCTTCCGTTTTCACAGGTAATCTTTTTCTTTCCCAGTAACCTGTTTCCTCCAACATTCGAGGTAAGACCTTCAACAAACACTCGAACTCAGGGGCGCGAGGGTTCACACCAGGCTCATAGTTATGAGCTAACGAGTCATACAGCTCGACAGTCCAATCATCAAAACAAATTCGAACTACGACCCAATGTCCCGGAAGATGACAAACCATGACGGCCTTCACATAAAATAAGTAAACGATATCATGAGTGCTTAATTAGTGTTCAGAGTTTGTGATTTAGGGTATATGAGTGTAGTACTTACGTGGGAATATCTGAACCATTCGAAATCGTCTCTTAAACTGCCTGGGAGTTCCCCATTTGGAATGTTCAATGAGTTGTAAGCATGTTTGAAGGTCATCTGAAGACGTGCAACGAAAATATATAAGGTCATAAGTGAGCTAGATTTTATTGAGTTCATACCACGGAGTTTATGAAAACTTACAAAATAGTTTGGGGGTAAAATTACGAAGGATTCCCTAGGCCACTTTTCCTTTTCCATTTTTAACTCCATGTAACTGCAGAAGATAGTTATCACCTGATATAAAAATACTAGTTGGTAAGTATATAAAATTTATTTCTGAATTATACTACTATATACCTTAAATTTGCAATGGTTACCTCTTCGTCGAAGTCCCAGTCCACGTTTTCAATGTCAAGAAACGTTTTCCGTTTCACGGTAATTTGCGTGCCACGGAAATGTACACAATCGACAGAAGATTTGGTCCGTTTGGATTGTCTCAGAAACGACCGATATGCTTTTACAACGGCTTCAAGTCCTTCACTGGGAGAAAGTGGTGTCTTACCGTGAGTTTGGGGAGCATTTTTCGCCGCTTCAGGCTTACGAGTTCTCAGCCTACGGGGAGAAACAATTGGCCTACCAACATTTTCGCACGCATCTGTGGGATTCACCGTGAGCTGATCGGTGGGATCAGCTGCGTTTGATGAACTGTCGAGATCAACCGCCGCCAAGTGATCAGCCACAGCGGTTGTCGAGGCTACGACACTGGCCACATCAGCAACCATCCCGGTATCAACTGTTGGCGATAGCTCAATGTTTTCTTCGACTTCTCCGGCAGGGAGTGTCGGTTCTAGGACACTGGCTTCATCTGCTGAAAGTTGTCCAACAATAGACATCATTAAGTCGTTGGGATCAGTGGTTTGGCCGACTTCGACGGTATCAGAAACAGGGACTGTGAATATTTGGCCGACTTCGACTTCTCCGGCAGCAACTGTCTGATTTTGGACGTCGGCTTCTCCGGCAGCCTCACTTGTTGTATTATTGTCTGATATGATCGGCGATACAGGTCGGCACAGATCTCCCGGCGAATCATGCTGAGACGCGCTCTCATGAAGTTGTTGTGGAGTGATGCCTTTAATCCGCTCAAAGATATATCCAGCAAAATCTGCAATCAATCCCTCATCAGACAAAATCCGTTCATGCTCGGCTCTCAATTTGGCCCTCAAAAGCCCAGTCAGTCGTCTGTCCAACTCAGAAGCATCTTCATGCGGGCAACAAAGTGTACGCCAACAGCACACAGGCCTACAACACACATGCCCACTTGGACCAGGAGTACTCTGCTCAGAAGCACGTCGTCTGCGTGATCTAGAAACGGGCATTTCAATATCCGTGGCTGCAGCACGCTTTTTCGAAGAAGGCTTCTTGGTTTGTGTAATTTTCTTCTCCGGATTTTGTTTGGCTATGATTGCATTACCACCATTGCGTACTGGGCGATTGTACTCAACATGAAATGGTCTGTCATGTACAGAAAGGTAACACGGCTCATTTTTCTCTTCATCAGTAGGAATCAAGGTTTCATGAACAACTTCAATCTGAAACTTATCAACACAGAGTATTAATATTCCACCGCGTGAAACAAATACTATTACTAGCAAAATATAAGTAGGAGTAGATGGTTACGTACCTCTCCTTGGAAGAAAAGATCATCGCAATCAGTCTTTGTTGTAGATGTACTCCACATCAAACAACGTGGCACTTTCATATTCGGATCACGTTGACCACATAACTGACCGATATTCGGAACGGACTCGAACATCCAAATTATAAAAGCCCAACTGGGGCCATAGAGGTGGTACGAAGTTTTTTCTGCTAATTCAGGGTCCATCGCTGTTGTTTCGAGGTAGTAGCTCAGAGCCTGGTAGGAATAAGCGCCCTATGGAAAACTCTGCCACTTTTCCGGCTCATCCACTAATGCCCATGCCCAGTTCTCGACATACATTTCAGTGGATCGACAAAGAAAGAAGGAATAGTAGACGATGAGATTGGCGACTTTAATGTAATCCTCCAACGAGGCAGGTTGTTCGCCATCGAAGAGTTGTTTGGCCGCAAATAACTTGCGTAGATCATTGCTTCTTACACGCTTCCCACCGAATAGCCGCTTATTTAAGCTACCTGGAGCAGACTGGGGTGTGGCATGGATGTCAAATTCATCGTAGATGCCGAAATTCAGTCCCGTTACAATGGCATAAGCGGCGGGTGTGAGTTTCGCAGTCTTACCACCGACGTAGAACCAATGCTCCTTCTCCGGTATTGACGGACCTGACAACTCTCGACATACGAGGTGGTGCAAAAAATTAGTGCTTGATTTGGCAGTAAATCTTATTCCCAGAACACTTCTCATGTAAGGCAGCGCAAAAAAATCACGAACTGCGACGGCATCACCCCCGATATCTTTTATTGTCTCCGTGATCAGTTCCGGAATTTCGTAGCGAGTATACAAACTGAGACTTAAAGTGACCGACTGCAGATTGGTTGGTCTCTTCCATTCAAATCCAGACTGAAATATGAAATAAATAAATAAGAATTAAAGAATAAAAAATGAGAAATATAACGACACGGTGAAATTACACCGTAAGAAAAAAAACCATAGAATATCAAGGTGTAAATTCACCGTGAAAATACAAAACGGTGTTTTACCACGGTGCACATTACACACGACCTTGAACATATGGTGAATATGTTTTTCCACGTGGATCGTGCTCGTACAAGACCGTAAGTACACATACACCGTGAAATAAAACACTGTCGTGGATCGTGCTCGTACAAGACCGTAAGTACACATACACCGTGAAATAAAACACTGTTGTGGATCGTGCACGTACAAGATCGTAAGTACACATACACCGTGAAATAAAACACTGTTGTGGATCGTGCACGTACAAGATCGTAAGTACACATACACCGTGAAATAAAACACTGTCGTGGACCGTGCTCGTACAAGACCGTAAGTACACATACACCGTGAAATAAAACACTGTTGTGGATCGTGCACGTACAAGATCGTAAGTAATAAAACACTGTCGTGGATCGTGCTCGTACAAGACCGTAAGTACACATACACCGTGAAATAAAACACTGTCGTGGACCGTGCTCGTACAAGACCGTAAGTACACACGGTAAATGTACACCGTTAGATGAATCATAGTCGTAAATCGACAAGACCGTAAGTGGACACGGTGTATGTCACCCGTGAGATATATCACCGTCTTAAACTCTACCGTGATAATACACGGTGATAAAACTCACGGTTGAACCGTCGTCTACTAGAACTGACACACAAACGCATGCGGAAAAATTGCAGAGAGCAATAAACCATTAACCATTTTAAAATGTCGGAAACAAAAACCCTATCTTGAAAGGATATACCAATATCAAATTACAATCGAATGATTTACAAGCATCAAAGCTCGAATAATCGAAAGTTCGAAAGCTAGGGTTATGGACTTACCGGAGGTTGAGCTCGATTGTCTGGGTTGTCCATGTTGTCACTGCTTGCCATAATGATGATCGGCGGAGACGGAGTTGAATAGTTGATACGATAACGGTCGGGGCTGGTGTTTCACCGTGGCGGAGCTCGTCGTGCGTGTGAATTTCAAACGTCGAAAATTGATTTTGTGGGGCAACTTTATTTTTCTGATATTCTTTTTGTTATTTTGTAATATTCGATTTGTTTTTTGTGAGAAAAGATAACTTTTGAGGGCACTTAAGTCTTTTCATTCAAATTTGCCTACTTAACTTCTATTTTTATGGACGGGGCTTCAGAACTTGTATACTCTTATGCTTTGGCCTTAAAATGCCTCCGGCCCTTATTAATTATTATTTTTAGCGTAATTAATTAGAATTTTTAGCGTAATTAATTGAAACAATTATTTTTTATTAATTAGCGTAATTATTTATTTCTTTATATAATATAATTTTCATTTATATTTTCTTTAATATAATTCAATATTATTTTTAGCGTAATTAATTAGTGTAATTATTTTTAATTAATTAGGCTATTATTTGAAATTAATTATTATTTTTAACTTAATTAATTAGGTAAAATAATAATTAATTACAAATAATTGCCTAATTAATTTAACGTAATTAATTAGATAATTATTATTTTTAATTAATTAGCTCAATTATTTTTAAGTAATTAATTAGATAATTATTATTTTTAATCAATTAGCTCAATTATTTTTAATTAATTAGCGTAATTATTTATTTCTTTATTTATATAATATAATTTACATTAATAATATTATTTTTAGTGTAATTAATTAGCGCAATTATTTTTAATTGATTAGTGTAATTATTTCTTTCTTTTTTTATATAATATAATTTACATTTATAATCTTCTTACTATAATAAATATTATTTTTAGTGTAATTAATTAGCGTAATTATTTTTAATTAATTAGTATAATTATTTATTTTTTTATATAATATAATTTAAATTTATAATCTCTTTAATATAATCTCCGTAAATATTGACTTTTGAAATATTCAAAATATAACATTTATTCCTTATTTATCTCCTTTAATTACGTTTATACTACTAAAATTAATTATTATGATAGGAGAGAATCTGCATTTGTTATTGATATATTTAATGGATAAATTAATTAATTTTTATTATACAAACAATAATAACGAAATTTAAGGGAATTCAAATTAGTTATATTTAAAAATAATAAATATTATCAAACCATACTTCAAATCCGTGTCTATATAAAGACGTCATCTTCACTCACTCCATACCTTTCACTTTTCATTTAGCTATTTTTTTATTTGTTCATTGCTCACATTTATTTATTCACTTTTCATTTAGTTTTTTTTTATTTATGCTCACATTTATTTATTTTTGTGCAGAACTCTATTAAAGTTTTGTTGTTTATTTATTCAATTTTAATTTCAGCAATTTTTTTTATTTGTTCATGCTTACATTTATTTATTTTTGTGCAGAACTCTATTTATGTTTTTTTTTGTATTTTTTGCACTAGCTCTCACTTTTATTTTCAGCTATTTTTTTTATTTGTTCATACTTACATTTATTTATTCAATTTTCATTTCAGCTATTTTTTTTATTCATGCTCACATTTATTTATTTTTGTGTCTATGTAAGTTTTGCTCTTTTTTTTTGTTATTTTGTATTTTTTGTAGACTTTTCATTTCAGCTATTTTTTTTATTTGTTCATTCTCACATTTATTTATTTTTGTGCAGAACTCTATGTAAATTTTGTTATTTTTTTTGTTTTTTTGTATTTTTGCACTAACTCTCACTTCTATTTTTTTATTTGTTCATGCTCAAATTTATTTATTAAATTTTCATTTCAGCTATTTTATTTATTTATTCATGCTTACATTTATTTATTTTTGTGCAAGCTCTATGTAAGTTTTGTTGTTTTTTTTTTGTTTTTTTGTATTTTTTGTAGTCTTTTTCATTTCAGCTATTTTTTTTTTTATTTGTTAATGCTCACATTTATTTATTTTTGTTGAGCTCTATATAAGTTTTGTTGTTTTTTTTGTGTTTTTGTATTTTTTGTACTAACTCTTACTTTTAATTTAAACTATTTTTTTTATTTGTTCATTCTCACATTTATTTATTCAATTTTTATTTCAGCTATTTTTTTTTATTTATTCATAATCACATCTATTTATTTTTGTGCAAAGCTTTATGAGTTTTGTTGTTGTTTTTTGTTTTTTTTATTTTTTGTAGTCTTTTCATTTAGCTATTTTTTTTATTTGTTTATGCTCACGTTTATTTATTTTTTTGAAGAGCTCTATGTATGTTTTGTTGTTTTTTAGTTGTTTTTTGTATTTTTTTGCAGCTAAGTATTCTTTTACTAATTTGATTTTAATAACTTTTGCAAGTAAGTCATTTTTTTCCAGACCTTTTGAATTTTTTACTCATTTTTTATTTATTTTGTAGGTTTATTTATAACTATTTATTTTGTAGGTTTCATTATAAGTAAAATATTGTGTGAAGTCCTGAAAAAAGATCAAAACATTTAATAGCACAAATTTTAAATGGATTACAAGCTTTTATTTATGTTTCTTGATAAAATTAGAGTAGTTTGTTTTAATTTTATTTATGATGTAATTTACTCAATTTATTGTAATTTTAAAGTAGTTTGTGATGTATTTTATCTATTTAATGTAATTAATGAAATTTACGCAGTTTACAATAATTCTATTTAATTTTATTCTAATTTTGTTTATTTTGTAACTTACGCTACAATATTTTTATTTGTATTAGTTACAAATATCACTAAAACATAATTAATTTATGTATTTTAGTTTGATCTTTTTTTATATATAAATAATAATAATAATTGTGATTAATTAATTTATGTATTTTAATAAATTTATAAAATAAAATTTATCTTTAATTAGAGAAATCAAATAAAATTTTTATTATCTCTGATTATAAATTATATATCAATTATATTATTAATTATGAGAATGGTAAATCTATTTTTAGGTTTTAGGGTTTAATAAATTTAATGGCAACTAAAATTATATATCAATAATATTATTAATTATGAGTATGAAAATAAGTAAATCTACTCCTTATTTTAAGCAACTAAATAAATTAAGGTAAACTAAAATTATATATCAATAATATTATTAATAATTATGAGTATGGTAAATCTATTCCTTAAGCAATTAAATAAATTCAAAAATTACGTTAATTGATTTGAGAATGAAATAATAATAATTCAATTTTTTATTAATTTACAATTAAAAATAATATTATTCTCTATTTATATTAGAGCATTAAAATATCTCCGGCTTTATTCATTATTTATCTCCTGCTTTAAACTAAATTAATATATTTTGATTTATTTAAATAAGTAATATTCAGAATATCACGTTTATTACTATTTATTTATAGTACTAAATAAATTTGTGATTCTTCATTCTTTCTCATCCCTCTAATGTGAGATTTTTGTATAATAATTTTATTTTTTTTCAATTTTTTACTAATCATTTCAATCAATGTCTTGGTCTGATGTCAATTCCTTCGAAAAAGACTTTCGTTCAGTTTTAAGGTATGTTATTGAATTTAATGGTTAAGTGATTTATAATTGTTATTATATTTACTAAGGTTATTAAAATTTGCACAACTTTTAAGAATCATGCTTAATTTTATGCTTAATTTCTTATTCTCTTACTATTTAATTTTATATAATTTATCTTTATAAATTCCTTAATTATGGTAAAGATTAACTTGAAAAATTTAAATTATTAAATAAATCATTTTCTAATATCTTCTATTAATATCTTCAGTTTATTTCTTATTTATCATATATTATTTATTTATTTACTTTATCTCTTAATAGATAATAGTATTAATATTAATTTTTATTTACTTTATCTCTTAATAGATAATAGTATTAATATTAATTTGTATTAATCATTATATCAAGTAAATTAGGTTTGATTTAATTTAATTTACCATATTCTATTAGTCAATTAAATTTTAAAATTTCAACCAAAATATCTCGATTTGATCCTATAATTTGCAATTTTTATTCAATTAATTTTCAAAAAGTATAGAAAACTTAATTCAATTTTACCCCTATAATTTGATAATGCATTATTGTTATTATCATCATCATTAATAATTCTTTTTATGATTAAATCGAGAATATCAATTTTCTAGAAAGAACGCGAAAATATGATTAAATGTGAGTTCTTAAATACCAACAAGTGTTCCAAACTATCAAACAATTAAGTTGAAGGTTGATATTATTATAATTTTTTTTACTAAAATCTAAATATATTAATTAATATAGTAATATATATATATATATATATATATATAGACTTATTTTTCTTTAAGCAACAATTTATATAATCATTTCATATTCTATTTATTGTATATAATATACGAATTAATTAAATGTTTTGACATTGTATATAGTTTTTGATACATGAACTGTTTTTAGGTTGGGGTGACCGTTATACTATTGCGGAATATGGATGCCTCTGTCGGACTATGCAATGGTACTAAAATGACTATGCAATGGTACTAGGATGATTGTAACATTATCCACGCGAAAGTATTAAGAGGAAATAATTCTGGAAAAATGATTTTTAATACTCGAATTGCTCTAACGCCCTCGAATACCAAATTTCAGTTTGTTTTCCAACGAAGACAATTTTCGATTATGATATCGTATGCCATGACTATTAATAAGAGTCAAGGTCAATCGTTGACAAATGTTGGAATATTTTTGAAAAAACCAGTATTTACGCACGATAAATTGTAGTTGCCTAAAATAACCAACACGATCGGGTTGAAGCTTCTGCTTTGTGACCAGCGTGGTTGTCTTATGAATAGAACAAATGTAGTCTATAAAGAAGAAGTATTTCATAATTTGTAATATGAATGTAATTTTATTTATTGTACTATTTCAATTAGATCATTATTTATTTGTCCATTATCAATATCTAAATTTAATATTAAGCCGAAAGAGCACTACTCCGACTAACAAATAGTTGAATTAAATACATGTGCATCGCACGGGTAGGAGGACTAGTATAATTAAAATAAAAGGTGATTTTCATAAAAAGGTAATTTTGAATGTTAGAGTGTAATTTAAGATATTAGTTTTTTTTATTATAAATTTGAGTAATGTTCCAAAATCACTCTTGTTTATAATACATGTGGTTATTATAAGGGTATTAAAATAATTGGTGTGCTTTTTATAATAATAAAATTAATAATACCTTTATTAATAAAAATGGATAAAAAAATTATCATTAATTAAAAAGTTTATTATATGAAAATTGAAATGTAAGTTAATAAAATAAATTACCTCTTTTTTTAAATACTTCTAAAATAAAAGCATAAGTATGATTACATAAATGTTGGGGGCGGAGGCATTTTAAGGCCAAAGCATAAGAGTATACAAGTTCTGAAGCCCCGTCCATAAAAATGGAAGTTAAGTAGGCAAATTTGAATGAAAAGACTTAAGTGCCCTCAAAAGTTATCTTTTCTCACAAAAAACAAATCGAATATTACAAAATAACAAAAAGAATATCAGAAAAATAAAGTTGCCCCACAAAATCAATTTTCGACGTTTGAAATTCACACGCACGACGAGCTCCGCCACGGTGAAACACCAGCCCCGACCGTTATCGTATCAACTATTCAACTCCGTCTCCGCCGATCATCATTATGGCAAGCAGTGACAACATGGACAACCCAGACAATCGAGCTCAACCTCTGGTAAGTCCATAACCCTAGCTTTCGAACTTTCGATTATTCGAGCTTTGATGCTTGTAAATCATTCGATTGTAATTTGATATTGGTATATCCTTTCAAGATAGGGTTTTTGTTTCCGACATTTTAAAATGGTTAATGGTTTATTGCTCTCTGCAATTTTTTCGCATGCGTTTGTGTGTCAGTTCTAGTAGACGACGGTTCAACCGTGAGTTTTATCACCGTGTATTATCACGGTAGAGTTTAAGACGGTGATATATCTCACGGGTGACATACACCGTGTCCACTTACGGTCTTGTCGATTTACGACTATGATTCATCTAACGGTGTACATTTACCGTGTGTACTTACGGTCTTGTACGAGCACGGTCCACGACAGTGTTTTATTTCACGGTGTATGTGTACTTACGGTCTTGTACGAGCACGATCCACGACAGTGTTTTATTACTTACGATCTTGTACGTGCACGATCCACAACAGTGTTTTATTTCACGGTGTATGTGTACTTACGGTCTTGTACGAGCACGGTCCACGACAGTGTTTTATTTCACGGTGTATGTGTACTTACGATCTTGTACGTGCACGATCCACAACAGTGTTTTATTTCACGGTGTATGTGTGTTTTGGTTGTTTTTGTACTTGTCGGTAGTATTTGCTGGTAATTGAGGGTTTTGATAAACAACACAAAATATAAATATGTTATAGGTAAGAAAGCAAAGGGTATTAAGTTAAAATGCAGAAATCATAAGTAGAACATGGATGCTCAAGGCACCTCTTAATTCATATATTCATACTTAGAAATCATATTAAAATACAAGGTTTTGCATGTCCCTTCTCTCCTTTAACACCCTATATTTATACTAACCCATGCATGGCTAGATTATGCCACCTAATGCCCACTTATCAGCTCCTGATTGGACCACAACTCCACTAATATCCTGCATTAAAAACCCACTTAACTCTAAACAAAGACTTTATCCTTTGCTCCCGTCAAATGTCTTTTGACCACCTGTTGACTCTGACACCTCCCCCACGGATATTCCCGTGTAATAAGTCTGACACTACCGAGCGGTTGTTCCCGTCCAAGCACTTTTCTGACTTCTGCTGGTTGCCTTTCTAGGTTTGTGTTTAAATACCCCGGTCTGCACGCCTTGGAATCTGCGTTCTGACTTTCTGTCGGCGGTTGACTCTTCATTTAATGTTGTTTTTAAGCCTTTTAAAGGCTCTTCATGTAGTATTTCGCCTTCATATCATGGCTTTTACTTGGAATAGAGAAGTGTACCCGAATAATATCACGAGTTTCTCCTTCCGGATCAGAAATCGGTTGATGAAGGCTAAGCTGCCTTTGTCTTTATCTTTTTCACAGAAGTTTCCGGAGCTTGCTGGACAGGATGTCGCTTTGGTAGATGCTTTTGAAAGAATCTGGACGGTGAAAGTGGAGAAGGATGGTCGGCGGCTGGTACTGACTGACGGTTGGAGTAAGTTTTGTGAGCGTCGGTTGGTTTCAGTGAGCGGAATCATCTTTCTGGAGTTGCGTGGGCAAAAGTCTTTCAGCATTGGTGTATTTGGAAAGGATGGAGAGGAGATCATTGATCTGGGAACTGATTCTGAAGATAGCTCTATCAATTCTGAGCTGGAAAATTCTCCTGCAAAAGATAACTGGGATTTCTTTTCCCCGTGAAATCTATTCGAGAAGTATTTTTGGCATTTTCTTATGTAAGATTACCTTTCCTGGGTTTATCTCCCAGGTTTCTTTTCTTGGGATTTTTCCCGGTGAAATAAATCAGAGTTTCGATCCTTAAAGGATTCTATGTATTTATATGGATGAGATAAGTATTCTGATACTTATCCATTAATAACCGCAATAAAATAATAATAAATTTGAAAAATAGGGTAACTTTTTCAACTTACCTTGTCAGGAGACGACTGCCACGTGGCATTATCCTGGCCAAGTATTTTTAGGGTTTGATGGGTAGTGGAGACGTACTCGAGTGCGTTTTTCCTCGGTAACTGCTATCTCTTCCCCTCCTTCAATCCTCACCGTTGGATGGAAAAACGGCAGAAATTTGATTTTTGAAATCAATAAACATATAGGAGTTTAGAATTTTGAAATTCACTCCAAGTTTTTCGACTTTTCAGATTCAAGATCTGGTAAGAACAATTCTTTCTTCCTCTGTAAATTTTCTTTGTTTATTTACTGTGTAAATCCTTTTTTACCAACCCATCAACATGCCGAAAATCTCCAAAGTCGTTCGACCGAAAATCGAAGCACCAGAAGTTCTTCTCGCCCGTCAATACAAAAAATTCATGGAAGAAGCCGCGCCGGCGCTGCCGGCGTTCCGTTTAGATGAATTGGAGGAGGCCCACCCTTACGTACCTGTCGAGAGGATCGTCACAGCGGTTCAACCAGACCCGAACCACCAGGAGTGGGGTGCACACGGCCGAGAAAGCACGGTGACGGCGGCACAACTAGCCGACTGGAGGGACGATTGGCGGATTCCCTACAACGTGCATTTGCATGCGCCAGAAGAGGGTGAATCCGCCTGTTGTCCACCTCCGGGCATGGTGGCCATCGGCGTCGACGCAATGGATCAAGGGTTGCGGTTTCCCCTGCATCCTTCGGTTTCAGGCTTATTGAACCGGTGGGGGTTGGCTCCGCATCAGATTCATCCGAATGGATGGGCACAGATCTATGGATTTTTGACTGTATTGGGGCAGGTGGGACTCTCTCGACCCATTTCTGGGGATGAGTTCCATCTTTTCTTCAGTCCAGTCAACTTCAACAAGAATTCGCTGGGAGACTATACCGTCCGCCACAGGAAATATATGTTGAAAATTCGAGAGCCTGAGGAGAAAGATCCGACTTGTTGGGATAGATGGTTTTTTGTTTCGGGGAGATGGAGGACTCAGACCCGGGAAGGGGAGATCGCCATCCCCCTTACTTATGGTGTTAAGGAAGAAAGTAAGCATTTAAAGTTTTAATATTTTACAGTTTAACTGATCTAAACTCGTTGGTATTTTGTAGGTGCGCGGCTTAAGCGGGCGACCTGCTCCTTCCCGTGGGATTTGGAGACTGCAAATCTTTTGGCACAGTGTATCCCGGCCGAAGAAAGAGATTCAGATTATCTGAACGACGATAGTATTCGTGACGCAGCAGGCTTATTTTGCCCTCCGTTCGTTGAGGATCAACCCTGTTTTGGTATTTTTCCTTTATTATTTATTTATTTTTTATATGTTTATTTTATTTCCTGGGAGTATATTTCCCGGGGAAATTATAATATTTTTGTCGGGAGTAATTATATTACTTTTCCCGTGCAGAGTTTTTCTCTACTGTTTTTGAATTGAAACCTACCGAGATGGCAGACAACAAACTATTTGATCGCCTGGGACTCCCAAACCCAGCCCTGGCCGCTAAGGCTCGTAGGGCCAAAACCAGTTCCACCAGTGTTGGTGGACGGGGATCTGCTAAAACTCGGGGCGGCACACCTGGCGCTCCGGCTTCCCGTACCAGATCCCACACGGTTTCGGCTCAGGGTGGTGAAACAGATCCTCTGGGGATTATGGATGTCGTGGATTCGTATAAGGAGAGCTCCCAGCCATCAGACGTGGTGATGACTGATGCTACTCCAAGTCAAGGTTTACCCCCTTCTGGGTCATCAACTCTTTTGCAAGTCAAGCTCGAAGGCGACAAGAAAAGGAAAAAGATTGATGAGGGTATTATTGAGGTGACAGATTCCCCCCCTCGTGCTGACAAAAATCAGTCTGTTTTTGGAGCTGAAAAAATACTTTTCACCAAGTAAGTTTTTGTTCATTTACACACTTATCATATTACATGGTTCACTCAATTAACTCTTCTGTTTTATTTCTTGGTAGGTTTTCCCAGGAGAATCTCCCCTCAGCTCTGCTTCCCTTCTTCTCTGGAAAAGGCCCCATTGACCCTGTCACTACCCTGGGCAATCCAGTAGGTGACTCAATTGATGCTGTTGGTAGGTGCTGGACTTCAGAGCTCAATGATATGATGGACCATGAGGAGCATGCCTTTTCCCTGGCCCTAAAATTGGCCAGTCAAAGTGCAGTTGCCATTTCTGGGGCTCACAACATGGCTGAAAAGATCAGAGCTGAAGTGTCCAAGCTCAAAACTACCAGCAGCAAGCAAGAGGCACAGGTACAGGAGCTCAAAGCGGCATACACTGCCACTGCAGGGGACAGGGATAGGTGGAAGAAGGCTGCTGATATTGCCCGGGCTGAGGTAGGGAAGCTGAAGTCTGAGATGCAGGAGGCCTTGAAGACCATAAAAGAAAAAGAAGAAGAGATTGAGGATGCCCAGGACAGCTTTACCAGGGAGAAGAAAGAGCTCAAAGAGGAGGCGGCCAAAATTACCAGGGAGCTGAAACAGGCCAAAGATGACTTTGGACAATCCATGGGGAGGGTCTCAGAGCTTGAAGCCCTGTTAGATTCTCCTGCTCATAATCCCCGGGTATTGGCTGACCTACTCTATGTCACTGCTTATGCTGATCTCATCAGGTCTGCAGCAAAGGAGAAGAATGATGGGGCCAGGGACTATGGTTTACAACTCCTCAAAGCTCACATGCAAGGGTGTACTCTGGATTCCAGAGTTCCACAGCCCTTTATGGATCTGGAAGTTGTTCACGACATAGATATGAAATGGTGGCCCACATACAGTCTTCTCTCCATGCCTGGTGATCCTGCTAAAGCCCCTGTGGAAGCTTCTGATGATGAAGGTGTTGATGAAGGGGAGGAGATGGATACTCTTGGTGTCGGGCCTGATGGCAAGCCAAAAGATTCCCTCACGACTCCCCCAGGTGATGGTGGTTCTACCTCCTGAGTATAATTGCTCAGGAGTCTGCTAAAATTTGATGACTACCCTGAGTGTGAAAAGCTCAGGGATTTTAATCTTTATTTTCTGTTCAGTTTGGGCTTAATTGCCAAAAACAATATTTGCTTATTTTGCATTTGGATTATACAGGCAGTTTTTGCCTGGAACAAGTATTTATATTTTGCTGGTGTGTAATAACTTAGTATGTTATTTTGGATATTATCCTTTGGGTCTTACTCATGGCCCTTCCACCGTTTTATTCAGGTTTCTTTTTACCATAATTATCTATAATTTTGACAAGTCAGTTTTAGCTTGCTTGATGAATCGTAATTCTTTGTAAATAGATAACTTTTGGCTCACACCCAAGTTTTTATTTAAAACTTTGTTGGGAGTCTTTGTGAGTTCTTTGTCTTTGCAAAAGTGATTTTCGGATTTTAGTTACCTCTTGGAATTCTCTCTGATTCTAAGTAACATTTTTCTCCTCCATCTCTCCTTTTACAAAGACTGACCGATCCTGTGGTTTGTTCTTTATGAATACCTCTTAGGATTTTCTTCGGACCTATTTCTTCTCCCCGAGCGATTCTTGAGTTTCTTTTACTCTGTTGAATCCGTACGCAGAAAGAAGTGTTCGGCCCCATAATCTATAGATTTTTGGGTCTTTACCGAACCTTAGTATTCTCTTATGAATACTCAATATTTCTTATTTTTACCGGGAAATTTATTTCTTTCCCGGGGTAATATTTTTCTTTTGTACTAGACAAAGTATAACTTTTTAGAACCCATATAGGTATTTTCGATAAATACTGAGAAACATTATAAAAGTGATAAAAGGTTTTTACAAAAATAATATCTTTACCAAAAGCAAAGATTAACCTTTTAATGATAAAATTTCTTTAGGTGCAACGCATTCCACCGATACTGATCTTTGGTCCCGTCGAGAAGCTCTAACTCGTACGCTCCGTTCTGGAGGCAGTGGCTTACTCTAAACGGTCCCTCCCAGTTCGGCCCCAGTGCTCCCTGGTGCGTTCCTAAGATTTTCTTCAGCACCAAGTCTCCTTCTTGGAATTCTCGTGCCTTTACTTTTGAATTAAATAATTTTGCAATTCTTTGTTTATTCATAGCATTTAGAGAATCGGAAGCTAACCTTCTTTCTTCAAGAAGATCCAACTCTTTCCGGAGGGTTAGTTCATTTTCCGGGGAAATTTCCTGAGCGGTCCGGTGTGATAACACCGTTATTTCCGCTGGGATTACTGCTTCCGTTCCAAAAGCCAAAGAGTAGGGGGTTTCTCCAGTGGCATTTCTAGCTGTGGTACGATATGACCACAGAACCTCTGGAAGTTCATCCGCCCACTTTCCTTTGCGACTTTCCAATTTTGATTTGATGGTATGTTTTAATATTTTATTCACTGCTTCAACCTGACCATTCGTCTGGGGGTGGTAAGGAGTAGAGAATAGCCTTCTAATTTTCCATTTTTCACAGAATTCCTCCACCTCAGCCCCATCGAATTGTTTTCCGTTGTCGGAGATGATTGTTTCGGGCAAACCAAATCGACATATAATGTTTTTCCATATGAACTTGATAACCTGCGGTTGATCAATTTTGTTCAATGGTTCTGCTTCGACCCACTTAGTAAAATAGTCGACTGCTACAATCGCATATTTTACTCCGCCCCGTGCGGTTGCCAGTGGTCCGATCAAATCGATACCCCACCGAGCAAATGGCCACGGGCTGTAAATGGATTTCAGGGCTTCTGGGGAAATTCGGATGTTAGGCCCATGCGTCTGGCATTTGACACATTTACGTGTGTATCCGACTGCGTCCTTTCTCAGGCTTGGCCAGTAAAATCCTTGCCCCATGGTTTTATGTGCTAGGGATCTTCCCCCCGCATGGTTTCCACACACACCCTCGTGTATTTCTTCCAGGATTTTAAATCCTTCTTCCTTCGACACACATTTCAGTAGTGGAAGGGAATAACTTCTTCGGTAAAGTTGTGTATCTATTAAAGTATACTTTGCCGCTCGGGAGCGAAGTTGTTTTGCTTCAGTTTTATCTGCTGGTACTTCCCCGGTATCTATGTACCGTTGAATGGGAATCCGCCAGTCTTCTCCGGCCCCAGCGAGTACTTGCATTTGCATTTCTCTTTGTTCTATTGATGGGGACATTAATTTTGTTAACACAATATTTGAGAAGTCTGCTGATCCTTCAGCTGATGCTAACTTTGACAGGGCGTCTGCTTGTGAATTGTGTTCCCGTGGGATTTGTTCGATTAGAACTTCAGGGATTTTTTCACAGAGTTCCCATACCAATTTTAGGTATTTTATCATTTGTTCCCCTCTGGCCTCGTAGTCCCCACTTACATGGTTTACTACTAGCTGAGAGTCCATAAACACATGGAGTTTCCTGGCCCCAACGGCTATAGCTAATTCCAACCCAGAAATGAGAGCTTCGTACTCTGCTTCATTGTTCGATGTGGGGAATTCAAACTTTACCGCATGGGTTACTGAGTCCCCGTCAGGACTGAGTAATACCACCCCTGCCCCCGAGCACGCGGTGGTAGATGATCCATCTACGAACAGCTGCCAGGCGCGTGCTTGATTCTGGGATTTCTCAGGGAAAGTTAATTCCACAATAAAATCTGCCAGGGCTTGTGCTTTAATTGCTGTCCTCGGGGCGAAAGTTATGTCATATTGACTAATTTCTAACGCCCAACGCAGGAGTCTCCCGGAGATATCTGACCGGTGCAATACTTGCCTTAAAGGCATAGCAGTCAAAACTTCGACGGGGTGCTCAAATAAGTACGCCCGGAGTTTTCTTATTGACACTATCAAAGCAAATGTTAATTTCTCCAGTGGAGTGTATTTAATTTCTGCCTCATGTAATACTTGACTCACGAAATAAATCGGAAAGTGTTGGATTCCTTCCGCTCTTGCCAAGACTGCACTGATGGCATGCTCTGAGGCGGCCAGGTATAAATACAATTTTTCTCCTGGTTTAGGTGCCACAACTACTTTCGGATGGGATAAGTATTCTTTTATCCGTACAAAAGCTTGTTGGGCCTCTTTTTTCCAGTGAAATTCTTGTCCTTTGATGGAAGCAAAGAACGGTCGAGTTTTATCTCCCAGGCAAGAAATGTATCTGTTCAGGGCGGCGAGGCGACCCGTGAGTCGTTGTACGCCTTTTACGTCCCGGGGCTCTTGCATGTCCAAGATAGCTTGGATTTTGGTAGGATTGGGCTCAATGCCTTTCTCGCTGACCACATGCCCCAGGATCATCCCTTTCTTGATTCCGAAATTACATTTCTTGGGGTTTAATTTCATATTATATTGCCCCAGAATTTTGAAAACTTCTTCGAGGTCTTTGACATGATCTGATTCGTTTTTACTTTTTACAATAATATCATCAATGTACACTTCCATTGTTCTACCAATTAATTCAGAAAACATTTGATTTACCAACCTTTGATAGGTGGCCCCAGCATTCTTCAGGCCAAAAGGCATTCTTTCCCAGCAATAGATCCCTTTCTCGGAGTAGAAAGCCGTATGTTCAACATCATCCGGATGCATTGGAATTTGGTGGTATCCGGCCTTGGCGTCCAGGGTTGAGAATATCGCATGACCTGTCAAATTATCAACCACATGGTCGATATGCGGCATGGGAAAAAGGTCTTTCGGGCAAGCATTATTTAGGTCTGTGAAATCTATACACAAACGCCATGCCCCGGCCGTTTTTGTCACCATTACCGCATTGGATAGCCAAGTGACATCACTCGAAGCTTTCCTGACCAGTTTATTTTCAATTAATTTGTCTACTTCCCCGGCGAGTGCCTGGCACTTCTCGGGGCCCATTTTTCTGCGCTTTTGCGCGATTGGTTTCTTGCAGGGATCTATTTTCAACCGGTGGCAGGCGTGTTTAGGGTCTATCTTTCCTAAATCGGCACTGGACCATGAGAAAGTAGAGATGTTCTCTTTAAGGAAATTTATAATCCCGATCCGGGTATTTGATTCCATGTGAGATCCCACAAGTATTTGCTTTTCAGCTTGCTCTGGGTCTACAATTATAGAGTCCAAAGTTTCAACCATTTCCACAACGGGTGTTTTCTTGTGTTGATATCCTCCCCGTGAGCCCCAATCCTCTAAGTTTGCTTTGGGTTTAGGCTGTCTTTCCCCAGGAGATGCTAAGTTCTCACTGGGTTTTTCTTCGGGGGGTTTATTCATGTCATCCGAGGGAATCTGAAGAACTTCTCCGCGCGGGTTTTTCCCGGGAGAGCTCATTCCTTCCTCGGGTATTTTAATGATATCTTTTATGTGATGAATTTGTTTTACATTGCTTTCCTCCAAATTGATTTGGGGAATGTTAGCTTTTTCTCTGATTTTAGTTTTATCAAGATCGCGAAAATACATCAAAGTTTTCTTAGCCATTACTAGATCCCCCCTAACGGTGCCAACTGCACCGGAGGGTGTTGGAAACTTGATACAGTAGTAATAGGACGAGGCGACTGCTTCAAAAGCGTCCATAAAGGGCCTGCCTAACAAAGCATTATAGCCACTAACCTTATCTACTATTACAAACTTAAGATTCCTAACCATCATGACTTCTGGATTCTTCGCGTCCATCATTTCTACCGGGAGAATGATTTCTCCGTAGGGAATGACTACATCGTCACCAAAACCTTTTAACACCATATCGCACGGGTTGACATAGCGCGCTAGCTTCCCCATCAGATCTAGGGTCTTCTTATACAGAATATTGAGATGCGCGCCATTGTCCACCAGCGTGCGAGACACGTCCAGACCGAGGATTCTTGCTTTTATCACTAAAGGCACATCCTTCGGGAACTTTGTCTCGGCTCGATCTTCCGGGGTGAAAGTTATCACCGCCGTTTCGCTGATTGTTGCTTCTTTTGACGGGGCAGTTTCATACCAAACTTCCCACATCTGGAAGTCTCTTTTCCTCTTTCGGTGGCTTTCTTCATTCACTGGCCTCAAACCGCCGATCATCATGATCTGGCCCACTCTTGGTGGGTCTGGAGCTACGGGAGGCGGTGGTGGAGCTGGTACGGGATTTTCCCGGGGAGGAGGCCCCTGCGGATTTCCCCCAGCCCCTGGCCTGGGCAAGAACTGCCACAGCTTCCCATCCTGAAAAAGTTTCCACAACAGTTTTACCAGTTGCCTACACTGGCTGGTGTTGTGACCAATCTTTTCATGAAAGGCACACCATTTGTTGGGATCCAATTTGTCCGGGGGAGTTAAGATTGGTGGTGGTTTTACCAACAAATCAGTTTTTTGCATGACCATGATATTCAAAATATCTGCTGGTGTATGACCAGTCTGAGCAGTGAGTTTTCCTTCCAACTCACGGATTTCATCCACTCGTGGATCACTTGGCCTAGGGCCTGGTTTCTTGCCAATATAGTTTGGCCTTCGATCGGAGGAAAAGGGAAGTTTTCTCTTTTGCTCGGGGGAGTGTCCCCCACCAGCAATGAGTCGCTGGTACGCCACTTGGGCCCCAGCTTTCCTCTTAAAATCCTCATACGATCGGGGATAGTTTAGCATTGCAGATTTAAATACTTTAGAGTTTCTTCTCATACCTCCCAATACGGTGTGGAGTTTGAGGCTATCAGGAATCTCTTCTCCGCCCGCCAACAGTAATTCCCCCACGCGATCCACATAAGATTCGTCAGTTTCGTTTTCACCCTGTTTGACTCCAAGCAGCTTCTGACTATACTCCATATAGGAAGCTTTGGATGCAAAATACGACACAAACCTTTGTACCAAGTCGTCAAAACACTTAATAGAATGTGCAGGTAAGCTGACGTACCATTGGTGAGGAGTATCGCCCAGGGTGAGTGGGAACAATTTGCACCGGGTAGCATCTGTGGCTCCCCGGCCGGACATATATGTCCTGAATCTGCTCAAATGCGCTTCTGGATCAGTTTTGCCGTTATACAAAGTGGTTTGCATGGGCTGAATTTCCAGTTGCATGGGAGCTTGTTCAACCTCGGGAGCCAAGGGATCGTTATGACGACCTGCCGGGGCGGCGAGAATCTGATTCTCGTTCAATCGCCTTTCCAGTTCAGAGTATTTCTGCCTTAAATCGGCCAGTTCAAGGTCAGCACCGGGGGCTCTGTGGGCCCTCTCCGGTGAAAAGTTCACACGTCGCCCGTGCATGTCACTTTTACTTGCCTGTCGATAAGGATCAGTAGAAGTAGCCATAGATTCGGCTCTTTTGTTCAGATCTAACGCTCGACGCATTCTGCGATTCTTTCTGGGAATGCGGCCAGTTTGCTCGGGAGCTAGATTCAGATTTGCCCCGGTGGCTGCATGCGTGCCCTTTACCGGGATCACAGGAGTCGTCATGACGTATTTCATCGTCATAAGTTCTGCAACTTCTTCATCTATTTTCTGTGGAGTATCAAGACTTCCAAATCTAATCGGAGGCGGGCCTTTCGGCGTCGACGGCCCTCCGAGATCATAGGGGTGCAGACGGCGATTCCGACGTTGTGACCGAAGTCGACGTCGTCGTATATCAGCCTGACTGTCTGTGGGCTCTTCGGCCCCTGCATGTTTGCTATTCTGCTCATCAGAGCTGATCTGGGTAAGCGGCGGCGGCGGCTCCTTATTTTCAGGTTCTGGGTTTTTAGGTGGAGATGGAACCTCGGGTTCCACCATCACAGCCTTACCCATCACAGCCCGCCACCTGCCACTTGTACCAGACGTACCTGACACCGTGGTGTCTTCATTTTCATTCACCATTTTTTATTTTAATCGAGCTTTTCTGCAACTTCAATACCTGATGCTCGCTCCTTCTAGCGCCAAATGTTTTGGTTGTTTTTGTACTTGTCGGTAGTATTTGCTGGTAATTGAGGGTTTTGATAAACAACACAAAATATAAATATGTTATAGGTAAGAAAGCAAAGGGTATTAAGTTAAAATGCAGAAATCATAAGTAGAACATGGATGCTCAAGGCACCTCTTAATTCATATATTCATACTTAGAAATCATATTAAAATACAAGGTTTTGCATGTCCCTTCTCTCCTTTAACACCCTATATTTATACTAACCCATGCATGGCTAGATTATGCCACCTAATGCCCACTTATCAGCTCCTGATTGGACCACAACTCCACTAATATCCTGCATTAAAAACCCACTTAACTCTAAACAAAGACTTTATCCTTTGCTCCCGTCAAATGTCTTTTGACCACCTGTTGACTCTGACACCTCCCCCACGGATATTCCCGTGTAATAAGTCTGACACTACCGAGCGGTTGTTCCCGTCCAAGCACTTTTCTGACTTCTGCTGGTTGCCTTTCTAGGTCTTTTTCCATAGATTAACTCTGACTTGCACATCTGACGACGTGGCTACCTCATTTATGACACGTGTCGGTGACCGTTTTATTGGGCACAACAATGTGTACTTACGATCTTGTACGTGCACGATCCACAACAGTGTTTTATTTCACGGTGTATGTGTACTTACGGTCTTGTACGAGCACGATCCACGACAGTGTTTTATTTCATGGTGTATGTGTACTTACGGTCTTGTACGAGCACGATCCACGTGGAAAAACATATTCACCATATGTTCAAGGTCGTGTGTAATGTGCACCGTGGTAAAACACCGTTTTGTATTTTCACGGTGAATTTACACCTTGATATTCTATGGTTTTTTTTCTTACGGTGTAATTTCACCGTGTCGTTATATTTCTCATTTTTTATTCTTTAATTCTTATTTATTTATTTCATATTTCAGTCTGGATTTGAATGGAAGAGACCAACCAATCTGCAGTCGGTCACTTTAAGTCTCAGTTTGTATACTCGCTACGAAATTCCGGAACTGATCACGGAGACAATAAAAGATATCGGGGGTGATGCCGTCGCAGTTCGTGATTTTTTTGCGCTGCCTTACATGAGAAGTGTTCTGGGAATAAGATTTACTGCCAAATCAAGCACTAATTTTTTGCACCACCTCGTATGTCGAGAGTTGTCAGGTCCGTCAATACCGGAGAAGGAGCATTGGTTCTACGTCGGTGGTAAGACTGCGAAACTCACACCCGCCGCTTATGCCATTGTAACGGGACTGAATTTCGGCATCTACGATGAATTTGACATCCATGCCACACCCCAGTCTGCTCCAGGTAGCTTAAATAAGCGGCTATTCGGTGGGAAGCGTGTAAGAAGCAATGATCTACGCAAGTTATTTGCGGCCAAACAACTCTTCGATGGCGAACAACCTGCCTCGTTGGAGGATTACATTAAAGTCGCCAATCTCATCGTCTACTATTCCTTCTTTCTTTGTCGATCCACTGAAATGTATGTCGAGAACTGGGCATGGGCATTAGTGGATGAGCCGGAAAAGTGGCAGAGTTTTCCATGGGGCGCTTATTCCTACCAGGCTCTGAGCTACTACCTCGAAACAACAGCGATGGACCCTGAATTAGCAGAAAAAACTTCGTACCACCTCTATGGCCCCAGTTGGGCTTTTATAATTTGGATGTTCAAGTCCGTTCCGAATATCGGTCAGTTATGTGGTCAACGTGATCCGAATATGAAAGTGCCACGTTGTTTGATGTGGAGTACATCTACAACAAAGACTGATTGCGATGATCTTTTCTTCCAAGGAGAGGTACGTAACCATCTACTCCTACTTATATTTTGCTAGTAATAGTATTTGTTTCACGCGGTGGAATATTAATACTCTGTGTTGATAAGTTTCAGATTGAAGTTGTTCATGAAACCTTGATTCCTACTGATGAAGAGAAAAATGAGCCGTGTTACCTTTCTGTACATGACAGACCATTTCATGTTGAGTACAATCGCCCAGTACGCAATGGTGGTAATGCAATCATAGCCAAACAAAATCCGGAGAAGAAAATTACACAAACCAAGAAGCCTTCTTCGAAAAAGCGTGCTCCAGCCACGGATATTGAAATGCCCGTTTCTAGATCACGCAGACGACGTGCTTCTGAGCAGAGTACTCCTGGTCCAAGTGGGCATGTGTGTTGTAGGCCTGTGTGCTGTTGGCGTACACTTTGTTGCCCGCATGAAGATGCTTCTGAGTTGGACAGACGACTGACTGGGCTTTTGAGGGCCAAATTGAGAGCCGAGCATGAACGGATTTTGTCTGATGAGGGATTGATTGCAGATTTTGCTGGATATATCTTTGAGCGGATTAAAGGCATCACTCCACAACAACTTCATGAGAGCGCGTCTCAGCATGATTCGCCGGGAGATCTGTGCCGACCTGTATCGCCGATCATATCAGACAATAATACAACAAGTGAGGCTGCCGGAGAAGCCGACGTCCAAAATCAGACAGTTGCTGCCGGAGAAGTCGAAGTCGGCCAAATATTCACAGTCCCTGTTTCTGATACCGTCGAAGTCGGCCAAACCACTGATCCCAACGACTTAGTGATGTCTATTGTTGGACAACTTTCAGCAGATGAAGCCAGTGTCCTAGAACCGACACTCCCTGCCGGAGAAGTCGAAGAAAACATTGAGCTATCGCCAATAGTTGATACCGGGATGGTTGCTGATGTGGCCAGTGTCGTAGCCTCGACAACCGCTGTGGCTGATCACTTGGCGGCGGTTGATCTCGACAGTTCATCAAACGCAGCTGATCCCACCGATCAGCTCACGGTGAATCCCACAGATGCGTGCGAAAATGTTGGTAGGCCAATTGTTTCTCCCCGTAGGCTGAGAACTCGTAAGCCTGAAGCGGCGAAAAATGCTCCCCAAACTCACGTTGTAAAAGCATATCGGTCGTTTCTGAGACAATCCAAACGGACCAAATCTTCTGTCGATTGTGTACATTTCCGTGGCACGCAAATTACCGTGAAACGGAAAACGTTTCTTGACATTGAAAACGTGGACTGGGACTTCAACGAAGAGGTAACCATTGCAAATTTAAGGTATATAGTAGTATAATTCAGAAATAAATTTTATATACTTACCAACTAGTATTTTTATATCAGGTGATAACTATCTTCTGCAGTTACATGGAGTTAAAAATGGAAAAGGAAAAGTGGCCTAGGGAATCCTTCGTAATTTTACCCCCAAACTATTTTGTAAGTTTTCATAAACTCCGTGGTATGAACTCAATAAAATCTAGCTCACTTATGACCTTATATATTTTCGTTGTACGTCTTCAGATGACCTTCAAACATGCTTACAACTCATTGAACATTCCAAATGGGGAACTCCCAGGCAGTTTAAGAGACGATTTCGAATGGTTCAGATATTCCCACGTAAGTACTACACTCATATACCCTAAATCACAAACTCTGAACACTAATTAAGCACTCATGATATCGTTTACTTATTTTATGTGAAGGCCGTCATGGTTTGTCATCTTCCGGGACATTGGGTCGTAGTTCGAATTTGTTTTGATGATTGGACTGTCGAGCTGTATGACTCGTTAGCTCATAACTATGAGCCTGGTGTGAACCCTCGCGCCCCTGAGTTCGAGTGTTTGTTGAAGGTCTTACCTCGAATGTTGGAGGAAACAGGTTACTGGGAAAGAAAAAGATTACCTGTGAAAACGGAAGACTTCAAGCTCAAGGTCATGCCAGCCGAAGACCAATTTGCCCAAGATGACAACCACTCTTGCGGTCCTTTCTGCACAATGTATTTGGAACGATTGCTCACCGACCCATCATTGTATCGTAACGCGGACGACATCGATATCAAAGCTGTCAGAAAAAACATAGCACTGAAGATATTTTGGATGTCCTGCAAAGACATTGAACTCCCTTTTTTATTAAGGGATGGATAACAGTTGGTTTCGTTTTGGTTTGCAAGAGAGTAAACTTTTCATATACTGTATGCCGTTGTATGTATAACCGTGTGTTTATCACCGTGTGGTGGATCAGCGCCGTGTGCAAAACTATCAATGACTGTATCTAAAAAAAATTGTTGATCACCGTGTGCACTTACGGTCTTGTATCAGCACGAACCGTGAGGTACCAACGGCGACGGTTATTGTATTTGAATTTAAAGACGTCTTCACTCTCACACGGTGATCTCACGAGACGTCACCGTGATACAACACCGTGTGGTTATCAAATCCATTCTAAAAATATTAGAAATTGAACGAGTTCTTTTTTTAGATGGCGTATTTTCGTTTTTAGGATTGGGGCGGGTTAGCCGATGCACGTGTACTTATTAAATATTAGTGGTGTCAGTTATCAGGACAGCTTTTGCAGGCGGGTATTCATCTTTTATTCTTTTATTTAAAATTCAAATTAAAACATCGGAAAATAAATGGGAGGGGGGGGAAGCCGTTTTACGCACGGCTCAGTAAAACGTATATTGTTCACGGTGACACATGGTCATCAATACATCTACACCGTGGCTTGTTCAACCCGCAAAAAAACGATCGTCAATCGTTTGTATACACTTTTAACGCGTCGTTACCATCAACGGGGTCATGTTTCAGGCAGTGAGACGTATGGTATTTGAAATTAAAGACGTACGATGCGATTTGCATTAGTGCATGTCTCAAATTCAAGAGATGTTCATTTAATTGGTAACAATTTACTCTCAAGTGTGATCATATTGCACATGGTATGTCAAATTTAATCGTTTGATGGACTATTGTGGATTTTTTAGGTTCAATATAATCATTTCCATAGGAAATTAACTTTGCTTAGGCATTTAGCCAAAAAGATTATTGCGATTGTGCAAGATTCACACGAAAACGTGAGTGTTCATGCTCACACGGTGATCTCACAAGACGTCACCGTGGTACAACACCGTGTGGTTATCAAATCAATTTTAAACATTTTTGAAATTGAACGAGTTCTTTTTTTAGATGGCGTATTTTCGTATTGGAGCGGGATAACCGATGCACGCGAAATATTAGTGGTGTCAGTTATCAGGACAGCTTTTGCAGGCGGGTATAGTCATCCTTTATTCTTTTGTTTCGCACAGTCATTTAGTTTCACGGTTGTATCTGCACGGCGTTACATGGTCATCAATACATCTACACCGTGGCTTGTTCAACCCGCAAAAAAACGATCGTCAATCGTTTGTATACACTTTTAAGGCGTCGTTACCATCAACGGGGTCATGTTTCAGGCAGTGAGACGTATGGTATTTGAAATTATAGACGTACGATGCGATTTGCATTAGTGCATGTCTCAAATTCAAGAGATGTGTAGTTCATTGGTAACAATTTACTCTCAAGTGTGATCATATTGCACATGGTATTGTGGAATTTAATCGTTTGATGGATTATTGTGGAATTTTTTAGGTTCAATATAATCATGTCCATAGGAAATTAACTTTTATTAAGCATTTTGCCAAAAAGATTATCGCGATTGTGCAAGAATCACGTGAAAACGTCATTGTTCATGCTCACACGGTAATGTCGTGAGACGTCACCGTGATAAAGTACCGTGCGACGGTCAAATCAATGTAAGTATGTAAACAGATACTTACGTGGCACGGTTTTGTCAGTGAACAAAACAGCTTTTGAAGTCGCAGGTTTATTCAACCTTTTTATTCATCTTTTAATATTTAATAAATTAAATTACCGGGATTCCCAAAAACCAAAAAAAAAAAAAAAAAAAAAGAGAGGACGGTTGCCTTTTGACACGGTTCAATCACCCGACCCTTGGCGCACGGTAATATCTTCAAACGCTAAAGTCACACGGTTACTCGTGCACGGTGGGAGAAGGTCGAAATATATTAACAAAGAAAAACAAGCACTAGTACAGTATTATAACGTAGATTACGTAGTGTAGTAGCTACGAAACCAGAAAAACATACTGTAAAAGCAAAAATAAAAACATACTATTCATAAACAAAACGCAGAAAGAAACATTCTTTGCATTCATGGTTCATCATCCTCGCCATCTGCGTCATCGCCTTCATCAGTCGTTTCGTCCTTATCGTCTGCTTCATCGCCCATATCGTCCTCATCGTCCGAGAGCTCCACCACTTCCACCACCTTCTCAAACAGGATCTCTTCTACAACCTTAGATATGGTCGGCAGAAGGGGGTCTCTAGGGGCATTAGGATCGGAAAAGTTACGAATCTCGAGACCATCTTTACTGTAGACATTGACAAAGAAAGGACCCAATTTCTCGGCGTAGTGAAAAACCAAAAAATAACCGAATTTAAGATGATGAGCCGTGCAGAAATCGGTCCAACCACGATGAAAGCACAAGTAACCGTTGACCCAAGAGATTTCCACGGACCACGGGGCACGAGCGGTGGCAAATGAGGCGAGTGTCTCACAATCTCCAAGCAAAGTAGCCCTGCCTGCCAGATACTCATGTTCATGAGCAAAATCAGAAGGTAAACGACAAACTTCGCGGAAATCAACGGTGTTCAGAACTTTGAAGAATCTACAAATCGGGGTTGGGGTGGCCATTGAATATGAAATTTGATTTTATAAAAATTAGGGTTTTCAGCGTGGTACGGTGCTTATGTATACACGCCAAAAGTGGGTGGTTGAGGGGTTAATAAACTAATAAAGGTTTCACAATACACCGTGAGATACCAACGGCGACGGTGGGTAAGGGTTTTTATCAAGGGTTATCAGTGTCACATAGACCGTCACGGTAACCGTTACACGGTGAGGAAATCCACTGTAATAAACCCACGACGCAATGTGTTTAATGGGGGTGGTTGGGAATTGAGTGATTTCGTGAAACGATTTAAATCCGGCGACGATGTGACTCAGAACAGATACTCATCAATTCCCTGAATTGAATGGTCATATCATATCATATCTGGACCATCAATGAGTGTAGTTGGAAGTTGGGTTGGGTCGTGTCGTGAGACGATTGAAATCCGGCGGAGGATCATAACAGACACTCATCATAAATTCTTTGAATTTCACGGTCATATCTAATTAATGGATATCGTGGTGGATGGGGGGGTTAAGTTTTCTATGTCATATATGAACATACCACGGCTTATGCAACGTGGGATACCAACGATGACGGAGGATTAGGTTTTTTTTAATGTCACCTATAACATGTACGTACACGGTGTTAGACTGCACCGTGCTAACATCACGACGTCCCATTCAGAGTTGTAGTCACGTTACCAAAGTCACAGTGACCGCGACACAGTGATTTAATCCACCGTGAAATACCCACGGAGGCACAGTTCTAGGTTTTTATTTAAATAATAAATTAATTAATTGCAATGTGTTTAATGGGCGTAGTTTAGAGGTCAGTCGTTTCGTGAGTCGATTGAAAGTAGGCGGGGGATCACTTTATTAGGTCAGAAAATTGAGCCTATAAATACGAACGAAAAAACCCTTTTTTTTTCTATACCCAATTTTTTCTCATGTTTTCTGCGTTTTTTTTTTCTTATGGAGCGGTTTTCACCACACATCTTTCAAATTCATAGCTGCAGTCCGGTAACGAGATACTCGAGTTTCCAAAAGAAAACCTAACGAGGTACTCGAGTTTCCAAAACATCTCGAGTATCTTTGTTAGATACGGATCTTAGCAATGCCACTTTCTCCGTAGCGGTGAATCTGGCCATATGTTGAGATCATAACAGGCTATGATTGAGGCCAAAGAAAAAGAAGGTCTTCGAATTGCTTCCCATCCAGAGAGTAGATTCTGAGGCGGGTTGGATTTCTTTTTTTTTCTTTGTTCAACCAAGCATGGTTCTGGGTTTAGGGTTTTGATCCATCAATTGTAATTCCCAATAGGGTTTTGATCAATCAATTGTAATTCTCAATAGGGTTTTGATCCATCAATTATAATTCTCAATAGTGTTTTGATCCATCAATTGTAATAAAACTACTTTTGTTAAGTTTAAATTGTTTAATAATTTTTTTTTGGTGTAATGAACACACTTCGACTGTATTTTCATTTATTTCACGGTGTATTCTAAAACGAGGAACTCACGTCGACACTGTTCTGTGTTTTATATCTCATTTATGAGCCTTCCACGGTGTTATAATCTTCCGTGCTCAAACCACAGCGACACATTATGATAAGGGTTTTACACCTAATACCGTAGCACGGTGTCACAATCCAACGAGGGAACCCCGCGGCGACGCTGTTCTATTGGTTTAATTTCTCATTTATGAGCCTTCCACAATGTTACAATCCACCGTGTTCCAACCACGGCGATACATTAGGTTTTAGGGTTTTCTACATACCTAATACCGTTGCACGGTGTTACAATCCACCGAGGGAACCCACGGCGACGCTGTTCAATGGGTTTTTTATTTCTCATTTATGAGCCTTCCACGGTGTTACAATCCACCGTGTTACAACCACGGCTATACATTAGGTTTTAGGGTTTTCTACCCACCTCATACCGTTGCACGGTGTTACAATCCACCGAGGGAATCCACGGCGACACAGTTCTAGGGTT